>CM042690.1:279520509-280120509 GCA_023614405.1 Avena insularis
TCTTCTCACAGACCACACATGGATCCACCGGTGTCATTGCATGTGTGTTCTTCTCACAGAACATATCATGAACCACACCAAGTGTCATTGCTTGTGTGTTCTTCCCATGAACCACACATAGATCCATCGGAGTCATTGCATGTGTGTTCTTCTCACAAACCACACATGGATCCACCCAGTGTCATCGCATGTGTGTTCTTTCCATGAACCACACATGGATCCACCAGTGTCATTCCATGTCTGCTCTTTTCATGAACCACATCTAGAGTCATTGGATGTGTGTTCTTCTCACAGACCACACATGGATCCAGTGTCATTGCATGTGTGTTCTTCCCAAAGACCACACATGGATCCACCAGTGTTATTGCATGTGTGTTCTTCTCACAAACCATATCATGAACCACACCTAGTGTCATTGCATGTGTGTTCTTCTCACAGACCACACATGCATCACCAGTGTAATTGCATGTGTGTTTTTCTCATAGACCATATCATGAACCACACCTAGTGTCATTGCATGTGTGTTCTTCCCATGAACCACACATGGATCCACCAGTGTCATTGTATGTCTGCTCTTCCCACATACCAGACATGGATCCACCAGTGTCATTGCATGTGTGTTCTTCCCATGAACCACACAAGGATCCACCAGTGTCATTGCATGCCTGCTCTTTTCATTAATCACAGCTAGAGTCATTGGATGTGTGTTCTTCTCACAGACCACATATCACCAGTGTCATTGCATGTGTTTTCTTCCCAAAGACCACACATGGATCCACCAGTGTCATTGCATGTGTGTTCTTCTCACAAACCATATCATGAACCACACAAAGTGTCATTGCATGTGTGTTATTCTCACTAACCACAGCTAGAGTCATTGCATGTCTGTTCTTTTCACAAACCACATATCACCAGAGTCATTGCATGTGTGTTCTTCCCATGAACCACACATGGATCCACTGGTGTCATTGCATTTCTGCTCTTCTCATGAACCACACATGGATCCACCCAGTGTCATCGCATGTGTGTTCTTCCCATGAACCACACATGGATCCACCGGTGTCATTGCATGTCTGCTCTTCTCATGAACCACACATGGATCCACCCAGTGTCATCGCATGTGTGTTCTTCCCATGAACCACACATGGATCCACCAGTGTCATTGCATGTCTGGTCTTTTCATAAACCACAGCTAGAGTCATTGGATGTGTGTTCTTCTCACAGACCACACATGGATCTAGTGTCATTGCATGTGTGTTCTTCCCAAAGACAACACATGGATCCACCATTGTCATTGCATGTGTGTTCTTCTCACAAACCATATCATGAACCACACCCAGTGTCATTGCATGTGTGTTCTTGTCACAGACCACACATGGATCCACCGGTGTCATTGCATGTGTGTTCTTCTCACAGACCATATCATGAACCACACCAAGTGTCATTGCATGTGTGTTCTTCCCATGAACCACACATAGATCCATCGGAGTCATTGCATGTGTGTTCTTCTCACAAACCACACATGGATCCACCTAGTGTCATCGCATGTGTGTTCTTCCCATGAACCACACATGGATCCACCAGTGTCATTGCATGTCTGCTCTTTTCATGAACCACAACTAGAGTCATTGGATATGTGTTCTTCTCACAGACCACACATGGATCCAGTGCCATTGCATGTGTGTTCTTCCCAAAGACCACACATGGATCCACCAGTGTCATTGCATGTGTGTTCTTCTCACTAACCACATCTAGAGTCATTGCATGTCTGTTCTTTTCACAAACCACATATCACCAGAGTCATTGCATGTGTGTTCTTCCCATGACCCACACATGGATCCACCGGTGTCATTGCATGTCTGCTCTTCTCATGAACCACGCATGGATCCACCCAGTGTCATCGCATGTGTGTTCTTCCCATGAACCACACATGGATCCACCAGTGTCATTGCATGTCTGGTCTTTTCATAAACCACAGCTAGAGTCATTGGATGTGTGTTCTTCTCACAGACCACACATGGATCCTGTGTCATTGCATGTGTGTTCTTCCCAAAGACCACACATGGATCCACTAGTGTCATTGCATGTGTGTTCTTCTCACAAACCATATCATGAACCACGCCCAGTGTCATTGCATGTGTGTTCTTCTCATAGACCACACATGGATCCACCAGTGTCATTGCATGTGTGTTCTTCTCACAGACCATATCATGAACCACACCAAGTGTCATTGCATGTGTGTTCTTCCCATGAACCACACATAGATACATCAGAGTCATTGCATGTCTGTTCTTCTCACAACCACACATGGATCCACCCAGTGTCATCGCATGTGTGTTCTTCCCATGAACCACCCATGGATCCACCAGTGTCATTGCATGTCTTCTATTTTCATGAACCACAGCTAGAGTCATTGGATGTGTGTTCTTCTCATAGACCACACATGGATCCAGTGTCATTGCATGTGTGTTCTTCCCAAAGACCACACATGGATCCACCAGTGTCATTGCATGTGTGTTCTTCTCACAAACCATATCATGAACCACACCTAGTGTCATTGCATGTGTGTTCTTCTCACAGACCACACATGGATCCACTAGTGTAATTGCATGTGTGTTTTTCTCACAGACCATATCATGAACCACACCTAGTGTCATTGCATGTGTGTTCTTCCCATGAACCACACATGGATCCACCAGTGTCATTGCATGTCTGCTCTTCCCACATACCATACATGGATCCACCAGTGTCATTGCATGTGTGTTCTTCCCATGAACCACACAAGGATCCACCAGTGTCATTGCATGTATGCTCTTTTCATGAACCACAGCTAGAGTCATTGGATGTGTGTTCTTTTCACAGACCACATATCACCAGTGTCATTGCATGTGTGTTCTTCCCAAAACCACACATGGATCCACAAGTGTCATTGCATGTGTGTTCTTATCATAGACTATATCATGAACCACACCAAGTGTCATTGCATGTGTGTTCTTCTCACAAGCCACACATGGATCACCGGTGTTGTTGCATGTCTGCTCTTCTCACAGACCACACATGGATCCACCAGTGTCATTGCATGCCTGCTCTTTTCATGAACCATAGCTAGAGTCATTGGATGTGTGTTCTTCTCACAAACCACATATCACCAGTGTCATTGCATTTGTGTTCTTCTAAAGACCACACATGGATCCACCAGTGTCATTGCATGTGTGTTCTTCTCACAAACATATCATGAACCACACAAAGTGTCATTGCATGTGTGTTATTCTCACTAACCACAGCTAGAGTCATTGCATGTCTATTCTTTTCACAAACCACATATCACCAGAGTCATTGCATGTGTGTTCTTCCCATGAACAACACATGGATCCACCGGTGTCATTGCATGTCTGCTCTTCTCATGAACCACACATGGATCCACCCAGTGTCATCGCATGTGTGTTCTTCCCATGAACCACACATGGATCCACCAGTGTCATTGCATGTCTGGTCTTTTCATAAACCACAGCTAGAGTCATTGGATGTGTGTTCTTCTCACAGAACACACATGGATCCAGTGTCATGGCATGTGTGTTCTTCCCAGAGACCACACATGGATCCACTAGTGTCATTGCATGTGTTCTTCTCACAAACCATATCATGAACCACACCCAGTGTCATTGCATGTGTGTTCTTCTCATAGACCACACATGGATCCACCAGTGTCATTGCATGTGTGTTCTTCTCACAGACCATATCATGAACCACACCAAGTGTGATTGCATGTGTGTTCTTCCCATGAACCACACATAGATACATCAGAGTCATTGCATGTGTGTTCTTCTCACAAACCACACATGGATCCACCCAGTGTCATTGCATGTGTGTTCTTCCCATGAACCACACATGGATCCACCAGTGTCATTGCATGTCTTCTATTTTCATGAACCATACTAGAGTCATTGGATGTGTGTTCTCATAGAACACATGGATCCAAAGGTCATTGCATGTGTTCTTCCCAAAGACCACACATGGATCCACCAGTGTCATTGCATGTGTGTTTTTCTTACAGACCATATCATGATCCACACCTAGTGTCATTGCATGTGTGTTCTTCCCATGAACCACACATGGATCCACCAGTGTCATTGCATTTCTGCTCTTCCCACATACCATACATGGATCCACCAGTGTCATTGCATGTCTGTTCTTCCCATGAACCACACAAGGATCCACCAGTGTCATTGCATGTATGCTCTTTTCATGAACCACAGCTAGAGTCATTGGATGTGTGTTCTTTTCACAGACCACATATCACCAGTGTCATTGCATGTGTGTTCTTCCCAAAGACCACACATGGATCCACCAGTGTCATTGCATGTGTGTTCTTCTCATAGACCATATCATGAACCACACCAAGTGTCATTGCATGTGTGTTCTTCTCACAAGCCACACATGGATCACCGGTGTTGTTGCATGTCTGCTCTTCTCATGACCACACATGGATCCACCAAAGTGTCATTGCATGCCTGCTCTTTTCATGAACCATAGCTAGAGTCATTGGATGTGTGTTCTTCTCACAAACCACACATATCACCAGTGTCATTGCATGTGTGTTCTTCCCAAAGACCACACATGGATAGACCAGTGTCATTGCATGTGTGTTCTTCTCACAAACCATATCATGAACCACACAAAGTTTCATTGCATGTGTGTTATTCTCACTAACCACAGCTAGAGTCATTGCATGTCTGTTCTTTTCACAAACCACATATCACCAGAGTCATTGCATGTGTGTTCTTCCCAAGATCCACACATGATCCACCGGTGTCATTGCATGTCCGCTTCTCATGAACCACACATGGATCCACCCAGTGTCATCGCATGTGTGTTCTTCCCATGAACCACACATGGATCCACCGTGTCATTGCATGTGTCTTCTCATGAACCACACATGGATCCACCCAGTGTCATCGCATGTGTGTTCTTCCCATGAACCACACATGGATCCACCAGTGTCATTGCATGTCTGGTCTTTTCATAAACCACAGCTAGAGTCATTGGATGTGTGTTCTTCTCACTGCACCACACATGGATCCATTGTCATTCAATGTGTGTTCTTCCCAAAGACCACACATGGATCCACCAGTGTCATTGCATGTGTGTTCTTCTCACAAGCCATATCATGAACCACACCCAGTGTCATTGCATGTGTGTTCTTCTCACAGACCACACATGGATCCACTGAGTCATTGCATGTGTGTTCTTCTCATGCACCATATCATGAACCACACCAAGTGTCATTGTATGTGTGTTCTTCTCACAAGACACACATGGATCACCGGTGTTGTTGCATGTCTGCTCTTCTCACAGACCACACATGGATCCACCAGTGTCATTGCATGCCTGCTCTTTTCATGAACCATAGCTAGAGTCATTGGATGTGTGTTCTTCTCACAGACCACATATCACAAGTGTCATTGCATTTGTGTTCTTCCCAAAGACCACACATGGATCGACCAGTGTCATTGCATGTGTGTTCTTCTCACAAACCATATCATGAACCACACAAAGTGTCATTGCATGTGTGTTATTCTCACTAACCACAACTAGAGTCATTGCATGTCTGTTCTTTTCACAAACCACATATCACCAGAGTCATTGCATGTGTGTTCTTCCCATGAACCACACATGGATCCACCGGTGTCATTGCATGTCTGCTCTTCTCATGAACCACACATGGATCCACCCAGTGTCATCGCATGTGTGTTCTTCCCATGAACCACACATAGATACATCAGAGTCATTGCATGTGTGTTCTTCCCAAAGACCACACATGGATCCACCAGTGTCATTGCATGTGTGTTCTTCTCACAAACCATATCATGAACCACACCTAGTGTCATTGCATGTGTGTTCTTCTCATAGACCACACATGGATCCACCAGTGTCATTGCATGTGTGTTCTTCTCACAGACCATATCATGAACCACACCAAGTGTGATTGCATGTGTGTTCTTCCCATGAACCACACATAGATACATCAGAGTCATTGCATGTGTGTTCTTCTCACAAACCACACATGGATCCACCCAGTGTCATTGCATGTGTGTTCTTCCCATGAACCACACATGGATCCACCAGTGTCATTGCATGTCTTCTATTTTCATGAACCACATCTAGAGTCATTGGATGTGTGTTCTCATAGACCACACATGGATCCAGTGTCATTGCATGTGTGTTCTTCCCAAAGACCACACATGGATCCACCAGTGTCATTGCATGTGTGTTTTTCTTACAGACCATATCATGATCCACACCTAGTGTCATTGCATGTGTGTTCTTCCCATGAACCACACATGGATCCACCAGTGTCATTGCATGTCTGCTCTTCCCACATACCATACATGGATCCACCAGTGTCATTGCATGTCTGTTCTTCCCATGAACCACACAAGGATCCACCAGTGTCATTGCATGTATGCTCTTTTCATGAACCACAGCTAGAGTCATTGGATGTGTGTTCTTTTCACAGACCACATATCACCAGTGTCATTGCATGTGTGTTCTTCCCAAAGACCACACATGGATCCACCATTGTCATTGCATGTGTGTTCTTCTCATAGACCATATCATGAACCACACCAAGTGTCATTGCATGTGTGTTCTTCTCACAAGCCACACATGGATCACCGGTGTTGTTGCATGTCTGCTCTTCTCACAGACCACACATGGATCCACCAGTGTCATTGCATGCCTGCTCTTTTCATGAACCATAGCTAGAGTCATTGGATGTGTGTTCTTCTCACAGACCACATATCACCAGTGTCATTGCATGTGTGTTCTTCCCAAAGACCACACATGGATCGACCAGTGTCATTGCATGTGTGTTCTTCTCACAAACCATATCATGAACCACACAAAGTTTCATTGCATGTGTGTTATTCTCACTAACCACAGCTAGAGTCATTGCATGTCTGTTCTTTTCACAAACCACATATCACCAGAGTCATTGCATGTGTGTTCTTCCCATGAACCACACATGGATCCACCGGTGTCATTGCATGTCCGCTCTTCTCATGAACCACACATGGATCCACCTAGTGTCATCGCATGTGTGTTCTTCCCATGAACCACACATGGATCCACCGGTGTCATTGCATGTGTAGTCTTGTCATGAACCACCAAGGGATACACCCAGTGTCATCGCATGTGTGTTCTTCCCATGAACCACACATGGATCCACCGGTGTCATTGCATGTCCGGTCTTTTCATAAACCACCTAGAGTCATTGGATGTGTGTTCTTCTTACAGACCACACATTGATCCATTGTCATTCAATGTGTGTTCTTCCCATATACCACACATGGATCCAACAGTGTCATTGCATGTGTGTTCTTCTCACAAGCCATATCATGAACCACACCCATTGTCATTGCATGTGTGTTCTTCTCCCCGACCACACATGGATCCACCAGTGTCATTGCATGTGTGTTCTTCTCAGACCATATCATGAACCACACCAAGTGTCATTGCATGTGTGTTCTTCACAAGACACACATGGATCACCGTGTTGTTGCATGTACGCTCTTCTCACAGACCACACATGGATCCACAGTGTCACTGCATGTGTGCTCTTTTCATGAACCATAGCTAGAGTCATTGGATGTGTGTTCTTCTCACAGACCACATATCACAAGTGTCATTGCATTTGTGTTCTTCCCAAAGACCACACATGGATCGACCAGTGTCATTGCATGTGTGTTCTTCTCACAAACCATATCATGAACCACACAAAGTGTCATTGCATGTGTGTTATTCTCACTAACCACAGCTAGAGTCATTGCATGTCTGTTCTTTTCACAAACCACATATCACCAGAGTCATTGCATGTGTGTTCTTCCCATGAACCACACATGGATCCACCGGTGTCATTGCATGTCTGCTCTTCTCATGAACCACACATGGATCCACCCAGTGTCATCGCATGTGTGTTCTTCCCATGAAACACACATGGATCCACCGGTGTCATTGCATGTCTGCTCTTCTCATGAACCACACATGGATACAACCAGTGTCTGCATGTGTGTTCTTCCCATGAACCACACATGGATCCACCAGTGTCATTGCATGTCTGGTCTTTTCATAAACCACAGCTAGAGTCATTGGATGTGTGTTCTTCTCACAGACCACACATGGAACCAGTGTCATGGCATGTGTGTTCTTCCCAGAGACCACACATGGATCCACTAGTGTCATTGCATGTGTGTTCTTCTCACAAACCATATCATGAACCACACCCAGTATCATTGCATGTGTGTTCTTCTCATAGACCACACATGGATCCACCGGTGTCATTGCATGTGTGTTCTTCTCACAGACCATATCATGAACCACACCAAGTGTCATTGCATGTGTGTTCTTCCCATGAACCACACATAGATACATCAGAGTCATTGCATGTGTGTTCTTCCCAAAGACCACACATGGATCCACCAGTGTCATTGCATGTGTGTTCTTCTCACAAACCATATCATGAACCACACCTAGTGTCATTGCATGTGTGTTCTTCTCACAGACCACACATGGATCCACCAGTGTAATTGCATGTGTGTTTTTCTCACAGACCATATCATGATCCACACCTAGTATCATTGCATGTGTGTTCTTCCCATGAACCACACAAGGATCCACCAGTGTCATTGCATGTCTGCTCTTCCCACATACCATACATGGATCCACCAGTGTCATTGCATGTCTGTTCTTCCCATGAACCACACAAGGATCCACCAGTGTCATTGCATGAATGCTCTTTTCATGAACCACAGCTAGAGTCATTGGATGTGTGTTCTTTTCACAGACCACATATCACCAGTGTCATTGCATGTGTGTTCTTCCCAAAGACCACACATGGATCCACTAGTGTCATTGCATGTGTGTTCTTCTCATAGACGATATCATGAACCACACCAAGTGTCATTGCATGTGTGTTCTTCTCACAAGCCACACATGGATCACCGGTGTTGTTGCATGTCTGCTCTTCTCACAGACCACACATGGATCCACCAGTGTCATTGCATGCCTGCTCTTTTCATGAACCATAGCTAGAGTCATTGGATGTGTGTTCTTCTCACAGACCACATATCACCAGTGTCATTGCATGTGTGTTCTTCCCAAAGACCACACATGGATCGACCAGTGTCATTGCATGTGTGTTCTTCTCACAAACCATATCATGAACCACACAAAGTGTCATTGCATGTGTGTTATTCTCACTAACCACAGCTAGAGTCATTGCATGTCTGTTCTTTTCACAAACCACATATCACCAGAGTCATTGCATGTGTGTTCTTCCCATGAACCACACATGGATCCACCGGTGTCATTGCATGTCTGCTCTTCTCATGAACCACACATGGATCCACCCAGTGTCATCGCATGTGTGTTCTTCCCATGAACCACACATGGATCCACCGGTGTCATTGCATGTCTGCTCTTCTCATGAACCACACATGGATCCACCCAGTGTCATCGCATGTGTGTTCTTCCCATGAACCACACATGGATCCACCAGTGTCATTGCATGTCTGGTCTTTTCATAAACCACAGCTAGAGTCATTGGATGTGTGTTCTTCTCACAGACCACACATGGATCCATTGTCATTCAATGTGTGTTCTTCCCAAAGACCACACATGGATCCACCAGTGTCATTGCATGTGTGTTCTTCTCACAAGCCATATCATGAACCACACCCAGTGTCATTGCATGTGTGTTCTTCTCACAGACCACACATGGATCCACCGGTGTCATTGCTTGTGTGTTCTTCTCACAGACCATATCATGAACCACACCAAGTGTCATTGCATGTGTGTTCTTCTCACAGGCCACACATGGATCACCGGTGTTGTTGCATGTCTGCTCAACTCACAGACTACACATGGATCCACCAGTGTCATTGCATGCCTGCTCTTTTCATGAACCATAGCTAGAGTCATTGGATGTGTGTTCTTCTCACAGACCACATATCACCAGTGTCATTGCATTTGTGTTCTTACCAAAGACCACACATGGATCGACCAGTGTCATTGCATGTGTGTTCTTCTCACAAACCATATCATGAACCACACAAAGTGTCATTGCATGTGTGTTATTCTCACTAACCACAGCTAGAGTCATTGCATGTCTGTTCTTTTCACAAACCACATATCACCAGAGTCATTGCATGTGTGTTCTTCCCATGAACCACACATGGATCCACCGGTGTCATTGCATGTCTGCTCTTCTCATGAACCACACATGGATCCACCCAGTGTCATCGCATGTGTGTTCTTCCCATGAACCACACATGGATCCACCGGTGTCATTGCATGTCTGCTCTTCTCATGAACCACACATGGATCCACCCAGTGTCATCGCATGTGTGTTCTTCCCATGAACCACACATGGATCCACCAGTGTCATTGCATGTCTGGTCTTTTCATAAACCACAGCTAGAGTCATTGGATGTGTGTTCTTCTCACAGACCACACATGGATCCATTGTCATTCAATGTGTGTTCTTCCCAAAGACCACACATGGATCCACCAGTGTCATTGCATGTGTGTTCTTCTCACAAGCCATATCATGAACCACACCCAGTGTCATTGCATGTGTGTTCTTCTCACAGACCACACATGGATCCACCGGTGTCATTGCATGTGTGTTCTTCTCACAGACCATATCATGAACCACACCAAGTGTCATTGCATGTGTGTTCTTCTCACAAGACACACATGGATCACCGGTGTTGTTGCATGTCTGCTCTTCTCACAGACCACACATGGATCCACCAGTGTCATTGCATGCCTGCTCTTTTCATGAACCATAGCTAGAGTCATTGGATGTGTGTTCTTCTCACAGACCACATATCACCAGTGTCATTGCATTTGTGTTCTTCCCAAAGACCACACATGGATCGACCAGTGTCATTGCATGTGTGTTCTTCTCACAAACCATATCATGAACCACACAAAGTGTCATTGCATGTGTGTTATTCTCACTAACCACAGCTAGAGTCATTGCATGTCTGTTCTTTTCACAAACCACATATCACCAGAGTCATTGCATGTGTGTTCTTCCCATGAACCACACATGGATCCACCGGTGTCATTGCATGTCTGCTCTTCTCATGAACCACACATGGATCCACCCAGTGTCATCGCATGTGTGTTCTTCCCATGAACCACACATGGATCCACCGGTGTCATTGCATGTCTGCTCTTCTCATGAACCACACATGGATCCACCCAGTGTCATCGCATGTGTGTTCTTCCCATGAACCACACATGGATCCACCAGTGTCATTGCATATCTGGTCTTTTCATAAACCACAGCTAGAGTCATTGGATGTGTGTTCTACTCTGCACCACATGGATCCATTGTCATTCAATGTGTGTTCTTCCCAAAGACCACATGGATCGACCAGTGTCATTGCATGTGTGTTCTTCTCACAAGCCATATCATGAACCACACCCAGTGTCATTGCATGTGTGTTCTTCTCACAGACCACACATGGATCCACCGGTGTCATTGCTTGTGTGTTCTTCTCACAGACCATATCATGAACCACACCAAGTGTCATTGCATGTGTGTTCTTCTCACAAGCCACACATGGATCACCGGTGTTGTTGCATGTCTGCTCAACTCACAGACTACACATGGATCCACCAGTGTCATTGCATGCCTGCTCTTTTCATGAACCATAGCTAGAGTCATTGGATGTGTGTTCTTCTCACAGACCACATATCACCAGTGTCATTCCATTTGTGTTATTACCAAAGACCACACATGGATCGACCAGTGTCATTGCATGTGTGTTCTTCTCACAAACCATATCATGAACCACACAAAGTGTCATTGCATGTGTGTTATTCTCACTAACCACAGCTAGAGTCATTGCATGTCTGTTCTTTTCACAAACCACATATCACCAGAGTCATTGCATGTGTGTTCTTCCCATGAACCACACATGGATCCACCGGTGTCATTGCATGTCTGCTCTTCTCATGAACCACACATGGATCCACCCAGTGTCATCGCATGTGTGTTCTTCCCATGAACCACACATGGATCCACCGGTGTCATTGCATGTCTGCTCTTCTCATGAACCACACAATGATCCACCCAGTGTCATCGCATGTGTGTTCTTCCCATGAACCACACATGGATCCACCAGTGTCATTGCATGTCTGGTCTTTTCATAAACCACAGCTAGAGTCATTGGATGTGTGTTCTTCTCACAGACCACACATGGATCCATTGTCATTCAATGTGTGTTCTTCCCAAAGACCACACATGGATCCACCAGTGTCATTGCATGTGTGTTCTTCTCACAAGCCATATCATGAACCACACCCAGTGTCATTGCATGTGTGTTCTTCTCACAGACCACACATGGATCCACCGGTGTCATTGCATGTGTGTTCTTCTCACAGACCATATCATGAACCACACCAAGTGTCATTGCATGTGTGTTCTTCTCACAAGACACAAATGGATCACCGGTGTTGTTGCATGTCTGCTCTTCTCACAGACCACACATGGATCCACCAGTGTCATTGCATGCCTGCTCTTTTCATGAACCATAGCTAGAGTCATTGGATATGTGTTCTTCTCACAGACCACATATCACCAGTGTCATTGCATTTGTGTTCTTCCCAAAGACCACACATGGATCGACCAGTGTCATTGCATGTGTGTTCTTCTCACAAACCATATCATGAACCACACAAAGTGTCATTGCATGTGTGTTATTCTCACTAACCACAGCTAGAGTCATTGCATGTCTGTTCTTTTCACAAACCACATATCACCAGAGTCATTGCATGTGTGTTCTTCCCATGAACCACACATGGATCCACCGGTGTCATTGCATGTCTGCTCTTCTCATGAACCACACATGGATCCACCCAGTGTCATCGCATGTGTGTTCTTCCCATGAACCACACATGGATCCACCGGTGTCATTGCATGTCTGCTCTTCTCATGAACCACACATGGATCCACCCAGTGTCATCGCATGTGTGTTCTTCCCATGAACCACACATGGATCCACCAGTGTCATTGCATGTCTGGTCTTTTCATAAACCACAGCTAGAGTCATTGGATGTGTGTTCTTCTCACAGACCACACATGGATCCAGTGTCATTGCATGTGTGTTCTTCCCAGAGACCACACATGGATCCACTAGTGTCATTGCATGTGTGTTCTTCTCACAAACCATATCATGAACCACACCCAGTATCATTGCATGTGTGTTCTTCTCATAGACCACGCATGGATCCACCGGTGTCATTGCATGTGTGTTCTTCTCACAGACCATATCATGAACCACACCAAGTGTCATTGCATGTGTGTTCTTCCCATGAACCACACATAGATACATCAGAGTCATTGCATGTGTGTTCTTCCCAAAGACCACACATGGATCCACCAGTGTCATTGCATGTGTGTTCTTCTCACAAACCATATCATGAACCACACCTAGTGTCATTGCATGTGTGTTCTTCTCACAGACCACACATGGATCCACCAGTGTAATTGCATGTGTGTTTTTCTCACAGACCATATCATGATCCACACCTAGTGTCATTGCATGTGTGTTCTTCCCATGAACCACACATGGATCCACCAGTGTCATTGCATGTCTGCTCTTCCCACATACCATACATGGATCCACCAGTGTCATTGCATGTCTGTTCTTCCCATGAACCACACAAGGATCCACCAGTGTCATTGCATGTATGCTCTTTTCATGAACCACAACTAGAGTCATTGGATGTGTGTTCTTTTCACAGACCACATATCACCAGTGTCATTGCATGTGTGTTCTTCCCAAAGACCACACATGGATCCACCAGTGTCATTGCATGTGTGTTCTTCTCATAGACGATATCATGAACCACACCAAGTGTCATTGCATGTGTGTTCTTCTCACAAGCCACACATGGATCACCGGTGTTGTTGCATGTCTGCTCTTCTCACAGACCACACATGGATCCACCAGTGTCATTGCATGCCTGCTCTTTTCATGAACCATAGCTAGAGTCATTGGATGTGTGTTCTTCTCACAGACCACATATCACCAGTGTCATTGCATGTGTGTTCTTCCCAAAGACCACACATGGATCGACCAGTGTCATTGCATGTGTGTTCTTCTCACAAACCATATCATGAACCACACAAAGTGTCATTGCATGTGTGTTATTCTCACTAACCACAGCTAGAGTCATTGCATGTCTGTTCTTTTCACAAACCACATATCACCAGAGTCATTGCATGTGTGTTCTTCCCATGAACCACACATGGATCCACCGTGTCATTGCATGTCCGCTCTTCTCCTGAACCACATGGATCCACCAGTGTCATCGCATGTGTGTTCTTCCCATGAACCACACATGGATCCACCGGTGTCATTGCATGTCTGCTCTTCTCATGAACCACACATGGATCCACCCAGTGTCATCGCATGTGTGTTCTTCCCATGAACCACACATGGATCCACCAGTGTCATTGCATGTCTGGTCTTTTCATAAACCACAGCTAGAGTCATTGGATGTGTGTTCTTCTCACAGACCACACATGGATCCATTGTCATTCAATGTGTGTTCTTCCCAAAGACCACACATGGATCCACCAGTGTCATTGCATGTGTGTTCTTCTCACAAGCCATATCATGAACCACACCCAGTGTCATTGCATGTGTGTTCTTCTCACAGACCACACATGGATCCACCGGTGTCATTGCATGTGTGTTCTTCTCACAGACCATATCATGAACCACACCAAGTGTCATTGCATGTGTGTTCTTCTCACAAGCCACACATGGATCACCGGTGTTGTTGCATGTTTGCTCTTCTCACAGACCACACATGGATCCACCAGTGTCATTGCATGCCTACTCTTTTCATGAACCATAGCTAGAGTCATTGGATGTGTGTTCTTCTCACAGACCACATATCACCAGTGTCATTGCATTTGTGTTCTTCCCAAAGACCACATATGGATCGACCAGTGTCATTGCATGTGTGTTCTTCTCACAAACCATATCATGAACCACACAAAGTGTCATTGCATGTGTGTTATTCTCACTAACCACAGCTAGAGTCATTGCATGTCTGTTCTTTTCACAAACCACATATCACCAGAGTCATTGCATGTGTGTTCTTCCCATGAACCACACATGGATCCACCGGTGTCATTGCATGTCTGCTCTTCTCATGAACCACACATGGATCCACCCAGTGTCATCGCATGTGTGTTCTTCCCATGAACCACACATGGATCCACCAGTGTCATTGCATGTGTGTTCTTCTCACAAACCATATCATGAACCACACCCAGTGTCATTGCATGTGTGTTCTTCTCATAGACCACACATGGATCCACCAGTGTCATTGCATGTGTGTTCTTCTCACAGACCATATCATGAACCACACCAAGTGTCATTGCATGTGTGTTCTTCCCATGAACCACACATAGATACATCAGAGTCATTGCATGTGTGTTCTTCTCACAAATCACACATGGATCCACCCAGTGTCATCGCATGTGTGTTCTTCCCATGAACCACACATGGATCCACCAGTGTCATTGCATGTCTTCTATTTTCATGAACCACAGCTAGAGTCATTGGATGTGTGTTCTCATAGACCACACATGGATCCAGTGTCATTGCATGTGTGTTCTTCCCAAAGACCACACATGGATCCACCAGTGTCATTGCATGTGTGTTCTTCTCATAGACCATATCATGAACCACACCTAGTGTCATTGCATGTGTGTTCTTCCCATGAACCACACATGGATCCACCAGTGTCATTGCATGTCTGCTCTTCCCACATACCATACATGGATCCACCAGTGTCATTGCATGTCTGTTCTTCCCATGAACCACACAAGGATCCACCAGTGTCATTGCATGTATGCTCTTTTCATGAACCACAGCTAGAGTCATTGGATGTGTTATCTTTTTACAGACCACATATCACCAGTGTCATTGCATGTGTGTTCTTCCCAAACACCACACATGGATCCACCAGTGTCATTGCATGTGTGTTCTTCTCATAGACCATATCATGAACCACACCAAGTGTCATTGCATGTGTGTTCTTCTCACAAGCCACACATGGATCACCGGTGTTGTTGCATGTCTGCTCTTCTCACAGACCACACATGGATCCACCAGTGTCATTGCATGCCTGCTCTTTTCATGAACCATAGCTAGAGTCATTGGATGTGTGTTCTTCTCACAGACCACATATCACCAGTGTCATTGCATGTGTGTTCTTCCCAAAGACCACACATGGATCGACAAGTGTCATTGCATGTGTGTTCTTCTCACAAACCATATCATGAACCACACAAAGTGTCATTGCATGTGTGTTATTCTCACTAACCACAGCTAGAGTCATTGCATGTCTGTTCTTTTCACAAACCACATATCACCAGAGTCATTGCATGTGTGTTCTTCCCATGAACCACACATGGATCCACCGGTGTCATTGCATGACTGCTCTTCTCATGAACCACACATGGATCCACCCAGTGTCGTCGCATGTGTGTCTTCCCATGAACCACACATGGATCCACCGGTGTCATTGCATGTCTGCTCTTCTCATGAACCACACATGGATCCACCCAGTGTCATCGCATGTGTGTTCTTCCCATGAACCACACATGGATCCACCAGTGTCATTGCATGTCTGGTCTTTTCATAAACCACAGCTAGAGTCATTGGATGTGTGTTCTTCTCACAGACCACACATGGATCCAGTGTCATTCAATGTGTGTTCTTCCCAAAGACAACACATGGATCCACCAGTGTCATTGCATGTGTGTTCTTCTCACAAACCATATCATGAACCACACCCAGTGTCATTGCATGTGTGTTCTTCTCACAGACCACACATGGATCCACCGGTGTCATTGCATGTGTGTTCTTCTCACAGACCATATCATGAACCACACCAAGTGTCATTGCATGTGTGTTCTTCCCATGAACCACACATAGATCCATCGGAGTCATTGCATGTGTGTTCTTCTCACAAACCACACATGGATCCACCAAGTGTCATCGCATGTGTGTTATTCCCATGAACCACACATGGATCCACCAGTGTTATTGCATGTCTGCTCTTTTCATGAACCACACCTAGAGCCATTGGATGTGTGTTCTTCTCACAGACCACACATGGATCCAGTGTCATTGCATGTGTGTTCTTCCCAAAGACCACACATGGATCCACTAGTGTCATTGCATTTGTGTTCTTCTCACAAACCATATCATGAACCACACCTAGTGTCATTGCATGTGTGTTCTTCTCACAAACCACACATGGATCCACCAGTGTAATTGCATGTGTGTTTTTCTCATAGACCATATCATGGACCACACCTAGTTTCATTGCATGTGTGTTCTTCCCATGAACCACACATGGATCCACCAGTGTCATTGCATGTCTGCTCTTCCCACATACCAGACATGGATCCACCAGTGTCATTGAATGTGTGTTCTTCCAATGAACCACACAAGGCTCCACCAGTGTCATTGCATGTATGCTCTTTTCATGAACCACAGCTAGAGTCATTGGATATGTGTTCTTCTCACAGACCACATATCACCAGTGTCATTGCATGTGTGTTCTTCCCAAAGACCACACATGGATCCACCAGTGTCATTGCATGTGTGTTCTTCTCACAAACCACACATGGATCCACCGGTGTTGTTGCATGTCTGCTCTTCTCACAGACCACACATGGATCCACCAGTGTCATTGCATGTCTGCTCATTTCATGAACCATAGCTAGAGTCATTGGATGTGTGTTCTTCTCATAGACCACATATCACTAGTGTCATTGCATGTGTGTTCTTCCCAAAGACCACACATGGATCCACCAGTGTCATTGCATGTGTGTTCTTCTCACAAACCATATCATGAACCACACAAAGTGTCATTGCATGTGTGTTCTTCTCACTAACCACAGCTAGAGTCATTGCATGTCTGTGCTTTTCACAAACCACATATCACCAGACTCATTGCATGTGTGTTCTTCCCATGAACCACACATGGATCCACCGGTGTCATTGCATGTCTGCTCTTCTCATGAACCATACATTGGATCCACCCAGTGTCATCGCATGTGTGTTCTTCCCATGAACCACACATGGATCCACCGGTGTCATTGCATGTCTGCTCTTCTCATGAACCACACATGGATCCACCCAGTGTCATTGCATGAGTGTTCTTCCCATGAACCACACATGGATCCACCAGTGTCATTGCATGTCTGGTCTTTTCATAAACCACAGCTAGAGTCATTGGATGTGTGTTCTTCTCACAGACCACACATGGATCCAGTGTCATTCAATGTGTGTTCTTCCCAAAGACCACACATGGATCCACCAGTGTCATTGCATGTGTGTTCTTCTCACAAACCATATCATGAACCACACCCAGTGTCATTGCATGTGTGTTCTTCTCAGAGACCACACATGGATCCACCGGTGTCATTGCATGTGTGTTCTTCTCACAGACCATATCATGAACCACACCAAGTGTCATTGCATTTTTGTTCTTCCCATGAACCACACATAGATCCATCGGAGTCATTGCATGTGTGTTCTTCTCACAAACCACACATGGATCCACCAAGTGTCATCGCATGTGTGTTCTTCCCATGAACCACACATGGATCCACCAGTGTTATTGCATGTCTGCTCTTTTCATGAACCACAGCTAGAGTCATTGGATGTGTGTTCTTCTCACAGACCACACATGGATCCAGTGTCATTGCATGTGTGTTCTTCCCAAAGACCACACATGGATCCACCAGTGTCACTGCATTTGTGTTCTTCTCACAAAACATATCATGAACCACACCTAGTGTCATTGCATGTGTGTTCTTCTCACAGACCACACATGGATCCACCAGTGTAATTGCATGTGTCTTTTTCTCAGAGACCATATCATGGACCACACCTAGTGTCATTGCATGTGTGTTCTTCCCATGAACCACACATGGATCCACTAGTGTCATTGCATGTCTGCTCTTCCCACATACCAGACATGGATCCACCAGTGTCATTGCATGTGTGTTCTTCCCATGAACCACACAAGGATCCACCAGTGTCATTGCATGTATGCTCTTTTCATGAACCACAGCTAGAGTCATTGGATGTGTGTTCTTCTCACAGACCACATATCACCAGTGTCATTGCATGTGTGTTCTTCCCAAAGACCACACATGGATCCACCAGTGTCATTGCATGTGTGTTCTTCTCACAAACCACACATGGATCCACCGGTGTTGTTGCATGTCTGCTCTTCTCACAGACCACACATGGATCCACCAGTGTCATTGCATGTCTGCTCATTTCATGAACCATAGCTAGAGTCATTGGATGTGTGTTCTTCTCACAGACCACATATCACTAGTGTCATTGCATGTGTGTTCTTCCCAAAGACCACACATGGATCCACCAGTGTCATTACATGTGTGTTCTTCTCACAAACCATATCATGAACCACACAAAGTGTCATTGCATGTGTGTTCTTCTCACTAACCACAGCTAGAGTCATTGCATGTCTGTTCTTTTCACAAACCACATATCACCAGAGTCATTGCATGTGTGTTCTTCCCATGAACCACACATGGATCCACCGGTGTCATTGCATGTCTGCTCTTCTCATGAACCACACATGGATCCACCCAGTGTCATTGCATGTGTGTTCTTCCCATGAACCACACATGGATCCACCGGTGTCATTGCATGTCTGCTCTTCTCATGAACCACACATGGATCCACCAAGTGTCATCGCATGTGTGTCCTTCCCATGAACCACACATGGATCCACCAGTGTCATTGCATGATTGGTCTTTTCATAAACCACAGCTATAGTCATTGGATGTGTGTTCTTCTCACAGACCACACATGGATCCAGTGTCATTCAATGTGTGTTCTTACCAAAGACCACACATGGATCCACCAGTGTCATTGCATGTGTGTTCTTCTCACAAGCCATATCATGAACCACACCCAGTGTCATTGCATGTGTGTCCTTCTCACAGACCACACATGGATCCACCGATGTCATTGCATGTGTGTTCTTCTCACAAACCATATCATGAACCACACCAAGTGTCATTGCATGTGTGTTCTTCCCATGAACCACACATGGATCCACAGGTGTCATTGCATGTGTGTTCTTCTCACAAACCACACATGGATCCACACAGTGGCATTCCATGTGTGTTCTTCCCATGAACCACACATGGATCCACAGTGTTATTGCATGTACGCTCTTTTCATGAACCACAGCTAGAGTCATTGGATGTGTGTTCTTCTCACAGACCACACATGGATCTAGTGTCATTGCATGTGTGTTCTTCCCAAAGACCACACATGGATCCACCAGTGTCATTGCATTTGTGTTCTTCTCACAAACCATATCATGAACCACACCTAGTGTCATTGCATGTGTGTTCTTCTCAGATACCACAGATGTATCCACCGGTGTAATTGCATGTGTGTTTTCTCATAGACCATATCATGGACCACACCTAGTGTCATTGCATGTGTGTTCTTCCCATGAACCACACATGGATCCACAAGTGTCATTGCATGTCTGCTCTTCCCACATACCAGACATGGATCCACCAGTGTCATTGCACGTGTGTTCTTCCCATGAACCACACAAGGATCCACCAGTGTCATTGCATGTATGCTCTTTTCATGAACCACAGCTAGAGTCATTGGATGTGTGTTATTCTCACAGACCACATATCACCAGTGTCATTGCATGTGTGTTCTTCCCAAAGACCACACATGGATCCACTAGTGTCATTGCATGTGTGTTCTTCTCACAAACCACACATGGATCCACCGGTGTTGTTGAATGTCTGCTCTTCTCACAGACCACATGGATCCACCAGTGTCATTGCATGTCTGCTCATTTCATGAACCATAGCTAGAGTCATTGGATGTGTGTTCTTCTCACAGACCACATATCACTAGTGTCATTGCATGTGTGTTCTTCCCAAAGACCACACATGGATCCACCAGTGTCATTGCATGTGTGTTCTTCTCACAAACCATATCATGAACCACACAAAGTGTCATTGCATGTGTGTTCTTCTCACTAACGACAGCTAGAGTCATTGCATGTCTGTTCTTTTCACAAACCACATATCACCAGAGTCATTGCATGTGTGTTCTTCCCATGAACCACACATGGATCCACCGGTGTCATTGCATGTCTGCTCTTCTCATGAACCACACCCAGTGTCATTGCATGTGTGTTCTTCCCATGAACCACACATGGATCCACCGGTGTCATTGCATGTCTGCTCTTCTCATGAACCACACATGGATCCACCAAGTGTCATCGCATGTGTGTTCTTCCCATGAACCACACATGGATCCACCAGTGTCATTGCATGTCTGGTCTTTTCATAAACCACAGCTAAAGTCATTGGATGTGTGTTCTTCTCACAGACCACACATGGATCCAGTGTCATTCAATGTGTGTTCTTACCAAATACCACACATGGATCCACCAGTGTCATTGCATGTGTGTTCTTCTCACAAGCCATATCATGAACCACACCCAGTGTCATTGCATGTGTGTCCTTCTCACAGACCACACATGGATCCACCGGTGTCATTGCATGTGTGTTCTTCTCACAGACCATATCATGAACCACACCAAGTGTCATTGCATGTGTGTTCTTCCCATGAACCACACATAGATCCATCGGAGTCATTGCATGTGTGTTCTTCTCACAAACCACACATGGATCCACCAAGTGTCATCGCATGTGTGTTCTTACCATGAACCACACATGGATCCACCAGTGTTATTGCATGTCTGCTCTTTTCATGAACCACAGCTAGAGTCATTGGATGTGTGTTCTTCTCACAGACCACACATGGATCTAGTGTCATTGCATGTGTGTTCTTCCCAAAGACCACACATGGATCCACCAGTGTCATTGCATTTGTGTTCTTCTCACAAACCATATCATGAACCACACCTAGTGTCATTGCATGTGTGTTCTTCTCACAGACCACACATGGATCCACCAGTGTAATTTCATGTGTGTTTTTCTCATAGACCATATCATGGACCACACCTAGTGTCATTGCATGTGTGTTCTTGCCATGAACCACACATGGATCCACCAGTGTCATTGCATGTCTGCTCTTCCAACATACCAGACATGGATCCACCAGTGTCATTGCACGTGTGTTCTTCCCATGAACCACACAAGGATCCACCAGTGTCATTGCATGTATGCTCTTTTCATGAACCACAGCTAGAGTCATTGGATGCGTGTTCTTCTAACTGACCACATATCACCAGTGTCATTGCATGTGTGTTCTTCCCAAAGACCACACATGGATCCACCAGTGTCATTGCATGTGTGTTCTTCTCACAAACCACACATGGATCCACCGGTGTTGTTGCATGTCTGCTCTTCTCACAGACCACACATGGATCCACCAGTGTCATTGCATGTCTGCTCATTTCATGAACCATAGCTAGAGTCATTGGATGTGTGTTCTTCTCACAGACCACATATCACTAGTGTCATTGCATGTGTGTTCTTCCCAAAGACCACACATGGATCCACCAGTGTCATTGCATGTGTGTTCTTCTCACAAACCATATCATGAACCACACAAAGTGTCATTGCATGTGTGTTCTTCTCACTAACGACAGCTAGAGTCATTGCATGTCTGTTCTTTTCACAAACCACATATCACCAGAGTCATTGCATGTGTGTTCTTCCCATGAACCACACATGGATCCACCGGTGTCATTGCATGTCTGCTCTTCTCATGAACCACACATGGATCCACCCAGTGTCATTGCATGTGTGTTCTTCCCATGAACCACACATGGATCCACCGGTGTCATTGCATGTCTGCTCTTCTCATGAACCACACATGGATCCACCAAGTGTCATCGCATGTGTGTTCTTCCCATGAACCACACATGGATCCACCAGTGTCATTGCATGTCTGGTCTTTTCATAAACCACAGCTAGAGTCATTGGATGTGTGTTCTTCTCACAGACCACACATGGATCCAGTGTCATTCAATGTGTGTTCTTACCAAAGACCACACATGGATCCACCAGTGTCATTGCATGTGTGTTCTTCTCACAAGCCATATCATGAACCACACCCAGTGTCATTGCATGTGTGTCCTTCTCACAGACCACACATGGATCCACCGGTGTCATTGCATGTGTGTTCTTCTCACAGACCATATCATGAACCACACCAAGTGTCATTGCATGTGTGTTCTTCCCATGAACCACACATAGATCCATCGGAGTCATTGCATGTGTGTTCTTCTCACAAACCACACATGGATCCACCAAGTGTCATCGCATGTGTGTTCTTCCCATGAACCACACATGGATCCACCAGTGTTATTGCATGTCTGCTCTTTTCATGAACCACAGCTAGAGTCATTGGATGTGTGTTCTTCTCACAGACCACACATGGATCCAGTGTCATTGCATGTGTGTTCTTCCCAAAGACCACACATGGATCCACCAGTGTCATTGCATTTGTGTTCTTCTCACAAACCATATCATGAACCACACCTAGTGTCATTGCATGTGTGTTCTTCTCAGAGACCACACATGGATCCACCAGTGTAATTGCATGTGTGTTTTTCTCATAGACCATATCATGGACCACACCTAGTGTCATTGCATGTGTGTTCTTCCCATGAACCACACATGGATCCACAAGTGTCATTGCATGTCTGCTCTTCCCACATACCAGACATGGATCCACCAGTGTCATTGCACGTGTGTTCTTCCCATGAACCACACAAGGATCCACCAGTGTCATTGCATGTATGCTCTTTTCATGAACCACAGCTAGAGTCATTGGATGTGTGTTCTTCTCACAGACCACATATCACCAGTGTCATTGCATGTGTGTTCTTCCCAAAGACCACACATGGATCCACTAGTGTCATTGCATGTGTGTTCTTCTCACAAACCACACATGGATCCACCGGTGTTGTTGCATGTCTGCTCTTCTCACAGACCACACATGGATCCACCAGTGTCATTGCATGTCTGCTCATTTCATGAACCATAGCTAGAGTCATTGGATGTGTGTTCTTCTCACAGACCACATATCACTAGTGTCATTGCATGTGTGTTCTTCCCAAAGACCACACATGGATCCACCAGTGTCATTGCATGTGTGTTCTTCTCACAAACCATATCATGAACCACACAAAGTGTCATTGCATGTGTGTTCTTCTCACTAACCACAGCTAGAGTCATTGCATGTCTGTTCTTTTCACAAACCACATATCACCAGAGTCATTGCATGTGTGTTCTTCCCATGAACCACACATGGATCCACCGGAGTCATTGGATGTGTGTTCTTCTCACAGACCACACATGGATCTAGTGTCATTGCATGTGTGTTCTTCCCAAAGACCACACATGGATCCACCAGTGTCATTGCATTTGTGTTCTTCTCACAAACCATATCATGAACCACACCTAGTGTCATTGCATGTGTGTTCTTCTCACAGACCACACATGGATCCACCAGTGTAATTTCATGTGTGTTTTTCTCATAGACCATATCATGGACCACACCTAGTGTCATTGCATGTGTGTTCTTGCCATGAACCACACATGGATCCACCAGTGTCATTGCATGTCTGCTCTTCCAACATACCAGACATGGATCCACCAGTGTCATTGCACGTGTGTTCTTCCCATGAACCGCACAAGGATCCACCAGTGTCATTGCATGTATGCTCTTTTCATGAACCACAGCTAGAG
Source organism: Avena insularis (assembly GCA_023614405.1). NCBI lineage: Eukaryota > Viridiplantae > Streptophyta > Magnoliopsida > Poales > Poaceae > Avena > Avena insularis. Next base: position 279,545,363 of record CM042690.1, read on the forward strand.
TCATTGGATGTGTGTTCTTCTCACAGACCACATATCACCAGTGTCATTGCATGTGTGTTCTTCCCAAAGACCACACATGGATCCACCAGTGTCATTGCATGTGTGTTTTTCTCACAAACCACACATGGATCCACCGGTGTTGTTGCATGTCTGCACTTCTCACAGACCACACATGGATCCACAAGTGTCATTGCATGTCTGCTCATTTCATGAACCATAGCTAGAGTCATTGGATGTGTGTTCTTCTCACAGACCACATATCACTAGTGTCATTGCATGTGTGTTCTTCCCAAAGACCACACATGGATCCACCAGTGTCATTGCATGTGTGTTCTTCTCACAAACCATATCATGAACCACACAAAGTGTCATTGCATGTGTGTTCTTCTCACTAACGACAGCTAGAGTCATTGCATGTCTGTTCTTTTCACAAACCACATATCACCAGAGTCATTGCATGTGTGTTCTTCCCATGAACCACACATGGATCCACCGGTGTCATTGCATGTCTGCTCTTCTCATGAACCACACATGGATCCACCCAGTGTCATTGCATGTGTGTTCTTCCCATGAACCACACATGGATCCACCGGTGTGATTGCATGTCTGCTCTTCTCATGAACCACACATGGATCCACCAAGTGTCATCGCATGTGTGTTCTTCCCATGAACCACACATGGATCCACCAGTGTCATTGCATGTCTGGTCTTTTCATAAACCACAGCTAGAGTCATTGGATGTGTGTTCTTCTCACAGACCACACATGGATCCAGTGTCATTCAATGTGTGTTCTTACCAAAGACCACACATGGATCCACCAGTGTCATTGCATGTGTGTTCTTCTCACAAGCCATATCATGAACCACACCCAGTGTCATTGCATGTGTGCCCTTCTCACAGACCACACATGGATCCACCGGTGTCATTGCATGTGTGTTCTTCTCACAGACCATATCATGAACCACACCAAGTGTCATTGCATGTGTGTTCTTCCCATGAACCACACATAGATCCATCGGAGTCATTGCATGTGTGTTCTTCTCACAAACCACACATGGATCCACCAAGTGTCATCGCATGTGTGTTCTTCCCATGAACCACACATGGATCCACCAGTGTTATTGCATGTCTGCTCTTTTCATGAACCACAGCTAGAGTCATTGGATGTGTGTTCTTCTCACAGACCACACATGGATCCAGTGTCATTGCATGTGTGTTCTTCCCAAAGACCACACATGGATCCACCAGTGTCATTGCATGTGTGTTCTTCTCACAAACCATATCATGAACCACACCTAGTGTCATTGCATGTGTGTTCTTCTCACAGACCACACATGGATCCACCAGTGTAATTGCATGTGTGTTTTTCTCATAGACCATATCATGGACCACACCTAGTGTCATTGCATGTGTGTTCTTCCCATGAACCACACATGGATCCACCAGTGTCATTGCATGTCTGCTCTTCCCACATACCAGACATGGATCCACCAGTGTCATTGCATGTGTGTTCTTCCCATGAACCACACAAGGATCCACCAGTGTCATTGCATGTATGCTCTTTTCATGAACCACAGCTAGAGTCATTGGATGTGTGTTCTTCTCACAGACCACATATCACCAGTGTCATTGCATGTGTGTTCTTCCCAAAGACCACACATGGATCCACCAGTGTCATTGCATGTGTGTTCTTCTCACAAACCACACATGGATCCACCGGTGTTGTTGCATGTCTGCTCTTCTCACAGACCACACATGGATCCACCAGTGTCATTGCATGTCTGCTCATTTCATGAACCATAGCTAGAGTCATTGGATGTGTGTTCTTCTCACAGACCACATATCACTAGTGTCATTGCATGTGTGTTCTTCCCAAAGACCACACATGGATCCACCAGTGTCATTGCATGTGTGTTCTTCTCACAAACCATATCATGAACCACACAAAGTGTCATTGCATGTGTGTTCTTCTCACTAACCACAGCTAGAGTCATTGCATGTCTGTTCTTTTCACAAACCACATATCACCAGAGTCATTGCATGTGTGTTCTTCCCATGAACCACACATGGATCCACCGGTGTCATTGCATGTCTGCTCTTCTCATGAACCACACATGGATCCACCCAGTGTCATTGCATGTGTGTTCTTCCCATGAACCACACATGGATCCACCGGTGTCATTGCATGTCTGCTCTTCTCATGAACCACACATGGATCCACCAGTGTCATTGCATGTGTGTTTTTCCCATAAACCACACATGGATCCACCAGTGTCATTCCATGTCTGCTCTTTTCATAAACCATGCTAGAGTCATTGGATGTGTGTTCTTCTCACAGACCACACATGGATCCAGTGTCATTCAATGTGTGTTCTTCCCAAAGACCACACATGGATCCACCAGTGTCATTGCATGTGTGTTCTTCTCACAAGCCAAATCATGAACCACACCCAGTGTCATTGCATGTGTGTTCTTCTCACAAACCACACATGGATCCACCGGTGTCATTGCATGTGTGTTCTTCTCACAGACCATATCATGAACCACACCAAGTGTCATTGCATGTGTGTTCTTCCCATGAACCACACATAGATCCATCGGAGTCATTGCATGTGTGTTCTTCTCACAAACCACACATGGATCCACCCAGTGTCATCGCATGTGTGTTCCTCCCATGAACCACACATGGATCCACCAGTGTCATTGCATGTCTGCTCTTTTCATGAACCACAGCTAGAGTCATTGGATGTGTGTTCTTCTCATAGACCACAAATGGATCCAGTGTCATTGCATGTGTGTTCTTCCCAAAGAACACACATGGATCCACAAGTGTCATTGCATTTGTGTTCTTCTCACAAACCATATCATGAACCACACCTAGTGTCATTGCATGTGTGTTCTTCTCACAGACCACACATGGATCCACCAGTGTAATTGCATGTGTGTTTTTCTCATAGACCATATCATGGACCACACCTAGTGTCATTGCATCTGTTTTCTTCCCATGAACCACACATGGATCCACCAGTGTCATTGCATGTCTGCTCTTCCCACATACCAGACATGGATCCACCAGTGGCATTGCATGTGTGTTCTTCCCATGAACCACACAAGGATCCACCAGTGTCATTGCATGTATGCTCTTTTCATGAACCACAGCTAGAGTCATTGGATGTGTGTTCTTCTCACATACCACATATCACCAGTGTCATTGCATGTGTGTTCTTCCCAAAGACCACACATGGATCCATAGTGTCCTTGCATCTGTCTTCTTCTCACAAACCACACATGGATCCACCGTGTCATTGCATGTGTGTTCTTCTCACAGACCACACATGGATCCACCGGTGTCATTGCATGTGTGCTCACCATTTCATGAACCATAGCTAGAGTCATTGGATGTGTGTTCTTCTCATGAACCACACATGGATCACTAGTGTCATTGCATGTGTGTTCTTCCCAAAGACCACACATGGATCCACTAGTGTCATTGCATGTGTTCTTCCCACAAACCATATCATGAATCCACAAGTGTCATTGCATGTGTGTTCTTCTCACTAACCACAGCTAGAGTCATTGCATGTGTGCTCTTTTCACAAACCACATATCACAAGAGTCATTGCATGTGTGTTCTTCCCAAAGACCACACATGGATCCACCGGTGTCATTGCATGTGTGTTCTTCTCATAAACCACACAAGGATCCACCCAGTGTCATCGCATGTGTGTTCTTCCCCTGAACCACACATGGATCCACCGGTGTCATTGCATGTCTTCTCTTCTCATGAACCACACATGGATCCACCCAGTGTCATCGCATGTGTGTTCTTCCCATGAACCACACATGGATCCACCAGTGTCATTGCATGTCTGGTCTTTTCATAAACCACAGCTAGAGTCATTGGATGTGTGTTCTTCTCACAGACCACACATGGATCCAGTGTCATTGCATGTGTGTTCTTCCCAAAGACCACACATGGATCCACCAGTGTCATTGCATGTGTGTTCTTCTCACAAACCATATGATGAACCACACCCAGTGTCATTGCATGTGTGTTCTTCTCACAGACCTCACATGGATCCACTCGTGTCATTGCATGTGTGTTCTTCTCACAGACCATATCATGAACCACACCAAGTGTCATTGCATGTGTGTTCTTCCCATGAACCACACATGGATCCACCGGTGTCATTGCATGTGTGTTCTTCTCACAGACCACACATGGATCCACCAGTGTCATTGCATGTGTGTTCTTCCCATGAACCACACATGGATCCACCAGTGTCATTGCATGTATGCTCTTTTCATGAACCACAGCTAGAGTCATTGGATGTGTGTTCTTCTCATAGACCACATATGGATCCAGTGTCATTGCATGTGTGTTCTTCCCAAAGACCACACATGGATCCACCAGTGTCATTGCATGTGTGTTCTTCTCACAAACCAAATCATGGATCCACCTAGTGTCATTGCATGTGTTCTTCTCACAGACCACACATGGATCTACTAGTCTAATTGCATGTCTGCTCTTTTCATGAACCATAGCTAGTGTCATTGCATGTGTGTTCTTCCCACAGACCACATATCACTAGTGTCATTGCATGTGTGTTCTTCCCACAGACCACACATGGATCCACTAGTGTCATTGCATGTGTGTTCTTCTCACAAACCATATCATGAACCACACAAAGTGTCATCGCATGTGTGTTCTTCTCACAGACCACACATGGATCCACAGTGGCATTGCATGTGTGTTTTTCTCACAGACCATATCATGAACCACACCCAGTGTCATTGCATGTGTGTTCTTCCCATGAACCACACATGGATCCACCAGTGTCATTGCATGTGTGTTTTTCTCACAGACCATATCATGAACCACACCCAGTGTCATTGCATGTGTGTTCTTCCCATGAACCACACATGGATCCACCAGTGTCATTGCATGTCTGCTCTTCCCACATACCACACATGGATCCACTAGTGTCATTGCATGTGTATTCTTCCCATGAACCACACATGGATCCACTAGTGTGATTGCATGTCTGCTCTTTTCATGAACCATAGCTAGAGTCATGGGATGTGTGTTCTTCTCACAGACCACATATCACCAGTGGCATTGCATGTGTGTTCTTCCCAAAGACCACATATGGATCCACCAGTGTCATTGCATGTGTGTTCTTCTAACAAACCACACATGGATCGACCTGTGTTGTTGCATGTCTGCTCTTCTCACAGACCACACATGGATCCACCAGTGTTATTGCATGTCTTCTCTTCTCACAAACCATATCATGAACCACACCCAGTGTCATTTAATGTGTGTTCTTCCCTTGAACCACACATGGATCCAACGGTGTCATTGCATGTCAGCTCTTTTCATTAACCACAACTAGAGTCATTGCATGGATCCAGTGACATTGCATGTGTGTTCTTCCCAAAGACCACACATGGATCCACTAGTGTTATTGCATGTGTGTTCTTCTCACAAACCATATCATGAACCACACCTAGTGTCATTGCAAGTGTGTTCTTCTCACAGACCACACATGGATCCACCAGTGTCATTGCATGTGTGTTTTTCTCACAGACCATATCATGAACCACACCTAGTGTCATTGCATGTGTGTTCTTCCCATGAACCACACATGTATCCACCAGTGTCATTGCATGTCTGCTCATCCCACATACCAGACATGGATCCACCAGTGTCATTGCATCTGTGTTCTTCCCATGAACCACACAAGGATCCACCAGTGTCATTGCATGTATGCTCTTTTCATGAACCACAGCTAGAGTCATTGGATGTGTGTCCTTCTCACAGACCACATATCACCAGTGTCATTGCATGTGTGTTCTTCCCAAAGACCACACATGGATCCACCAGTGTCATTGCATGTGTATTCTTCTGACAAACCACACATGGATCCACCGGCGTTGTTGCATGTCTGCTCTTCTCACAGACCACACATGGATCCACCAGTGTCATTGCATGTCTGCTCTTTTCATGAACCATAGCTAGAGTCATTGGATGTGTGTTCTTCTCACAAACCACATATCACTAGTGTCATTGCATGTGTGTTCTTCCCAAAGACCACACATGGATCCACTAGTGTCATTGCATGTGTGTTCTTCTCACAAACCATATCATGAACCACACAAAGTGTCATCGCATGTGTGTTCTTCTCACATACCACACATGGATCCACCAGTGTCATTGCATGTGTGTTTTTCTCACAGACCATATCATGAACCACACCCAGTGTCATTGCATGTGTGTTCTTCCCATGAACCACACATGGATCCACCAGTGTCATTGCATGTGTGTTTTTCTCACAGACCATATCATGAACCACACCCAGTGTCATTACATGTGTGTTCTTCCCATGAACCACACATGGATCCACCAGTGTCATTGCATGTCTGCTCTTCCCACATACCACACATGGATCCACTAGTGTCATTGCATGTGTATTCTTCCCATGAACCACACATGGATCCACTAGTGTGATTGCATGTCTGCTCTTTTCATGAACCATAGCTAGAGTCATGGGATGTGTGTTCTTCTCTGAACCACATATCACCAGTGTCATTGCATGTGTGTTCTTCCCAAAGACCACACATGGATCCACAGTGTCATTGCATGTGTTCTTCTCACAAACCACACATGGATCCACCGTGTTGTTGCATGTCTCTTCTCATAGACCACATGGATCCACAGTGTCATTGAGTCATTGGATGTGTGTTCTTCTCACAGACCACATATCACTAGTGTCATTGCATGTGTGTTCTTCCCAAAGACCACACATGGATCCACCCGTGTCATTGTATGTGTGTTCTTCTCACACACCATATCATGAACCACACAAGTGTCATTGCATGTGTGTTCTTCATGTGTGTTCTACCAATGAACCACACATGGATCCACCGGTGTCATTGCATGTATGTTCTTCTCACAAACCACATAAGGATCCACCAGTGTCATCGTATGTGTGTTCTTCTCATGAACCACACATGGATCCACCCAGTGTCATTGCATGTGTGTTCTTCTCGTGAACCACACATGGATCCTCTAGTGTCATTGCATGTCTGTTCTTTTCATGAACCACAACTTGTCTCATTGCATGTTTGTTCGATCCAGTGTCATTGCATGTGTGTTCTTCCCAAAGACCACACATGGATCCACCAGTGTTATTGCATGTGTGTTCTTCTCACAAACCATATCATGAACCACACCCAGTGTCATTGCGTGTGTGTTCTTCTCACAGACCACACGTGGATCCACCGGTGTCATTGCATGTGTGTTCTTCTCACAGACCATATCATGAACCACACCTAGTGTCATTACATGTGTGTTCTTCCCATGAACCACACATGTATCCACCAGTGTCATTGCATGTCTGCTCATCCCACATACCAGACATGGATCCACCAGTGTCATTGCATCTGTGTTCTTCCCATGAACCACACAAGGATCCACCAGTGTCATTGCATGTATGCTCTTTTCATGAACCACAGCTAGAGTCATTGGATGTGTGTTCTTCTCACAGACCACATATCACCAGTGTCATTGCATGTGTGTTCTTCCCAAAGACCACACATGGATCCACCAGTGTCATTGCATGTGTATTCTTCTCACAAACCACACATGGATCCACCGGCGTTGTTGCATGTCTGCTCTTCTCACAGACCACACATGGATCCACCAGTGTCATTGCATGTCTGCTCTTTTCATGAACCATAGCTAGAGTCATTGGATGTGTGTTCTTCTCACAAACCACATATCACTAGTGTCATTGCATGTGTGTTCTTCCCAAAGACCACACATGGATCCACTAGTGTCATTGCATGTGTGTTCTTCTCACAAACCATATCATGAACCACACAAAGTGTCATCGCATGTGTGTTCTTCTCACATACCACACATGGATCCTCCAGTGTCATTGCATGTGTGTTTTTCTCACAGACCATATCATGAACCACACCCAGTGTCATTGCATGTGTGTTCTTCCCATGAACCACACATGGATCCACCAGTGTCATTGCATGTGTGTTTTTCTCACAGACCATATCATGAACCACACCCAGTGTCATTACATGTGTGTTCTTCCCATGAACCACACATGGATCCACCAGTGTCATTGCATGTCTGCTCTTCCCACATACCAGACATGGATCCACCAGTGTCATTGCATGTGTGTTCTACCCATGAACCACACAAGGATCCACCAGTGTCATTGCATGTATGCTCTTTTCATGAACCACAGCTAGAGTCATTGGATGTGTGTTCTTCTCACAGACCACATATCACCAGTGTCATTGCATGTGTGTTCTTCCCAAAGACCACACATGGATCCACCAGTGTCATTGCATGTGTGTTCTTCTCACAAACCACACATGGATCCACCGGTGTTGTTGCATGTCTGCTCTTCTCATAGACCACACATGGATCCACCAGTGTCATTGCATGTCTGTTCTTCTCACACATATCATGAACCACCCAGTGTCATTGCATGTGTGTTCTTCCATGAACCACACATGGATCCTCTAGTGTCATTACATGTCCTCTTTTCATAAACCACAACTAGAGTCATTGGATGTGTTCTAACCACACATGGATCCAGTGTCATTGCATGTGTGTTCTTCCCAAAGACCACACATGGATCCACCAGTGTCATTGCATGTGTTCTTCTCACAAACCATATCATGAACCACACCTAGTGTCATTGCAAGTGTGTTCTTCTCACAGACCACACATGGATCCACCAGTGTCATTGCATGTGTGTTTTTCTCACAGACCATATCATGAACCACACCTAGTGTCATTGCATGTGTGTTCTTCCCATGAACCACACATGTATCCACCAGTGTCATTGCATGTCTGCTCATCCCACATACCAGACATGGATCCACCAGTGTCATTGCATCTGTGTTCTTCCCATGAACCACACAAGGATCCACCAGTGTCATTGCATGTATGCTCTTTTCATGAACCACAGCTAGAGTCATTGGATGTGTGTTCTTCTCACAGACCACATATCACCAGTGTCATTGCATGTGTGTTCTTCCCAAAGACCACACATGGATCCACCAGTGTCATTGCATGTGTATTCTTCTCACAAACCACACATGGATCCACCGGCGTTGTTGCATGTCTGCTCTTCTCACAGACCACACATGGATCCACCAGTGTCATTGCATGTCTGCTCTTTTCATGAACCATAGCTAGAGTCATTGGATGTGTGTTCTTCTCACAAACCACATATCACTAGTGTCATTGCATGTGTGTTCTTCACAAAGACCACACATGGATCCACTAGTGTCATTGCATGTGTGTTCTTCTCACAAACCATATCATGAACCACACAAAGTGTCATTGCATGTGTGTTCTTCTCACAAACCACAAGTCATTGCCTGTGTGTTCTTTTCACAAACCACATATCACCAGAGTCATTGCATGTGTGTTCTTCCCATGAACCACATGGATCCACCGGTGTCATTGCATGTCTGTTCCTCTCATAAACCACACATGGATCCACCAGTGTCATTGCATGTGTGTTCTTCTCATGAACCACACATGGATCCACCGGTGTCATTGCATGTGTGTTCTTCCCATGAACCACATGGATCCACTAGTGTCATTGCATGTCTGCTCTTTTCATGACCCATAGCTAGAGTCATTGGATGTGTGTTCTTCTCACAGACCACACATGGATCCAGTTTCATTGCATGTGTGTTCTTCCCAAAGACCACACATGGATCCAGTCATTGCATGTGTGTTCTTCTCACAATATCATGAACCACACCCAGTGTCATTGCATGTGTGTTCTTCTCACAGACCAGACATGGATCCACCAGTGTCATTGCATGTGTGTTCTTCTAACAAACCACACATGAACCACCAAGTGTCATTGGATGTTTGTTCTTCTCATGAACCACACATGGATCCACCAGTTTCATTGCATGTCTTCTTATCACAAACCATATCATGAACCACACCCAATGTCATTTAATGTGTGTTCTTCCCTTGAACCACACATGGATCCAACGGTGTCATTGCATGTCAGCTCTTTTCATTAACCACAACTAGAGTCATTGCATGGATCCAGTGTCATTGCATGTGTGTTCTTCCCAAAGACCACACATGGATCCACCAGTGTTATTGCATGTGTGTTCTTCTCACAAACCATATCATGAACCACACCTAGTGTCATTGCAAGTGTGTTCTTCTCACAGACCACACATGGATCCACCAGTGTCATTGCATGTGTGTTTTTCTCATAGACCATATCATGAACCACACCTAGTGTCATTGCATGTGTGTTCTTCCCATGAACCACACATGTATCCACCAGTGTCATTGCATGTCTGCTCATCCCACATACCAGACATGGATCCACCAGTGTCATTGCATCTGTGTTCTTCCCATGAACCACACAAGGATCCACCAGTGTCATTGCATGTATACTCTTTTCATGAACCACAGCTAGAGTCATTGTATGTGTGTTCTTCTCACAGACCACATATCACCAGTGTCATTGCATGTGTGTTCTTCCCAAAGACCACACATGGATCCACCAGTGTCATTGCATGTGTGTTCTTCTCACAAACCACACATGGATCCACCGGCGTTGTTGCATGTCTGCTCTTCTCACAGACCACACATGGATCCACCAGTGTTATTGCATGTCTGCTCTTTTCATGAACCATAGCTAGAGTCATTGGATGTGTGTTCTTCTCACAGACCACATATCACTAGTGTCATTGCATGTGTGTTCTTCCCAAAGACCACACATGGATCCACCAGTGTCATTGCATGTGTGTTCTTCTCACAAACCATATCATGAACCACACAGTGTCATTGCATGTGTGTTCTTCTCACTAACCACAGCTAGAGTCATTGCATGTCTGTTCTTTTCACAAACCACATATCACCAGAGTCATTGCATGTGTGTTCTTCCCATGAACCACACATGGATCCACCAGTGTCATTGCATGTCTGCTCTTCTCATGAACCACACATGGATCCACCCAGTGTCATCGCATGTGTGTTCTTCCCATGAACCACACATGGATCCTCCAGTGTCATTACATGTCTGGTCTTTTCATAAACCACAGCTAGAGTCATTGGATGTGTGTTCTTCTCACAGACCACACATGGATCCAGTGTCATTGCATGTGTGTTCTTCCCAAAGACCACACATGGTTCCACCAATGTCATTGCATGTGTGTTCTTCTCACAAACCATATCATGAACCACACCCAGTGTCATTGCGTGTGTGTTCTTCTCACAGACCACACGTGGATCCACCAGTGTCATTGCATGTGTGTTCTTCTCACAGACCATATCATGAACCACACCAAGTGTCATTGCATGTGTGTTCTTCCCATGAACCACACATAGATCCATCAGAGTCATTGCATGTGTGTTCTTCTCACAAACCACACATGGATCCACCTAGTGTCATTGCATGTGTGTTCTTCCCATGAACCACACATGGATCCACCAGTGTCATTGCATGTCTGCTCTTTTCATGAACCACAACTAGAGTCATTGGATGTGTGTTCTTCTCACAGACCACATTCCAGTGTCATTGCATGTGTGTTCTTCCCAAGACCACACATGGATCCACCAGTGTCATTGCATGTGTGTTATTCTCACAAACCAGATCATGAACCACAGTTTCATTGCATGTGTTCTTCTCAGACCACACTTGGATCCACCAGTGTCATTGCATGTGTGTTTTTCTCATAGACCATATCATGAACCACACCTAGTGTCATTGCATGTGTGTTCTTCCCATGAACCACACATGGATCCACCAGTGTCATTGCATGTGTGCTCTTACCACATACCATACATGTATCCACCAGTGTCATTGCATGTGTCTTCTTCCCATGAACCACACAAGGATCCACGAGTGTCATTGCATGTATGCTCTTTTCATGAACCACAGCTAGAGTCATTGGATGTGTGTTCTTCTCACAGACCACATATCACCAGTGTCATTGCATGTGTGTTCTTCCCAAAGACCACACATGGATCCACCAGTGTCATTGCATGTGTGTTATTCTCACAAACCACACATGGATCCACCGGTGTTGTTGCATGTGTGCTCTTCTCACAGACCACACATGGATCCACCAGTGTCATTGCATATCTGCTCTTTTCATGAACCATAGCTAGAGTCATTGGATGTGTGTTCTTCCATACCACATATCACTAGTGTCATTGCATGTGTGTTCTTCCCAAAGACCACACATGGATCCACCAGTGTCATTGCATGTGTGTTCTTCTCACAAACCATATCATGAACCACACAAAGTGTCATTGCATGTGTGTTCTTCTCACCGACCACACATGGATAGAGTCATTGCATGTGTGCTTTTCTCAAAACCACATATCACAGAGTCATTGCATGTGTGTTCTTCCCATGAACCACACATGGATCCACCCAATGTCATTGCATGTGCTCATGAACCACATCATGGATCCACCAAGTCATCGCATGTGTTCTTCCCATGAACCACACATGGATCCACAAGTGTCATTGCATGTCTCTTTTCATAAACCACAGCTAGAGTTATTGGATGTGTGTTCTTCTCACATACCACACATGGATCCAGTGTCATTGCATGTGTGTTCTTCCCAAAGACCACACATGGATCCACCAATGCCATTGCATGTGTGTTCTTCTCACAAACTATATCATGAACCACACCAGTGTCATTGCATGTGTGTTCTTCTAACAGACCACACATGGATCCACCAGTGTCATTGCATGTGTGTTCTTTTCATGAACCACACCAAGTGTCATTGGATGTGTGTTCTTCTCATGAACCACACATCACTAGAGTCATTGCATGTGTGTTCTTCCCAAAGACCACACATGGATCCACCAGTGTCATCGTATGTGTGTTCTTCCCATGAACCACACATGGATCCACCAGTGTCATTGCATGTCTGCTCTTTTCATGAACCACAACTAGAGTCATTGGATGTGTGTTATTCACACAGACCACATATCAGTGGCATTGCATGTGTGTTCTTCCCAAGAACCACACATGGATCCACCAGTGTCATTGCATGTGTGTTCTTCTCACAAACCACACATGGATCCACCGGTGTTGTTGCATGTCTGTTCTTCTCATGAACCACACATGGATCCACAGTGTCATTGCATGTCCGCTCTTTTCATGAACCATAGCTAGAGTCATTGGATGTGTGTTCTTCTCACAGACCACACATGGTTACATCCAGTGTCATTGCATGTGTGTTCTTCCCAAAGACCACACATGGATCCACCAGTGTCATTGCATGTGTGTTTTTCTCACAGACCATATCATGAACCACACATGTGTCATTTCATGTGTGTTCTTCCTATGAACCACACATGCATCCACCAGTGTCATTGCATGTGTGTTCTTCCCACACCACACATGGATCCACTAGTGTCATTGCATGTGTATTCTTCCCATGAACCACACATGGATCCACTAGTGTGATTGCATGTCCGCTCTTTTCATGAACCATAGCTAGAGTCATGGGATGTGTGTTCTTCTCACACCACATATCCAGTGGCATTGCATGTGTGTTCTTCCCAAAGACCACATATGGATCCACCAGTGTCATTGCATGTGTGTTCTTCTAACAAACCACACATGGATCGACCTGTGTCGTTGCATGTTCACACATGGATCCACCAGTGTCATTGCATGTCTTCTCTTCTCACAAACCATATCATGAACCACACCAGTGTCATTTAATTTGTGTTCTTCCCCTGAACCACACATGGATCCAACAGTGTCATTGCATGTGTCTTTTCATTAACCACAACTAGAGTCATTGCATGGATCCAGTGTCATTGCATGTGTGTTCTTCCCAAAGAACCACACATGGATCCACCAGTGTTATTGCATGTGTGTTCTTCTATTAATATCATGAACCACACCCAGTGTCGTTGCATGTGTGTTCTTCTCACAGACCACACATGGATCCACTAGTGTCATTGCATGTGTGTTTTTCTCATAGACCATATCATGAACCACACCTAGTGTTATTGCATGTGTGTTCTTCCCATGAACCACACATGGATCCACTGGTCATTGCATGTTTGTTCATCCCACATACCACATGGATCCACCAGTGTCATTGCATCTGTGTTCTTCCCATGAACCACACAAGGATCCACCAGTGTCATTGCATGTATACTCTTTTCATGAACCACAGCTAGAGTCATTGTATGTGTGTTCTTCTCACAGACCATATATCACCAGTGTCATTGCATGTGTGTTCTTCCCAAAGACCACACATGGATCCACCAGGGTCATTGCATGTGTGTTCTTCTCCCAAACCACACATGGATCACACCTAGTGTCATTGCATGTGTTCTTCTCACAGACCACACATGGATCCACCAGTGTTATTGCATGTCTGCTCTTTTCATGAACCATAGCTAGAGTCATTGGATGTGTGTTCTTCTCATGAACCACACATATCACTAGTGTCATTGCATGTGTGTTCTTCCCAAACCACACATGGATCCACCAGTGTCATTGCATGTGTGTTCTTCTCACAAACCATATCATGAACCACACAAAGGGTCCGTGCATGTGTGTTCTTCTCACTAACCACAGCTAGAGTCATTGCATGTCTATCTTTTCACAAACCACATATCACCAGAGTCATTGCATGTGTGTTCTTCCCATGAACCACACATAGATCCATCAGAGTCATTGCATGTGGGTTCTTCTCACAAACCACACATGGATCCACCCAGTGTCATTGCATGTGTGTTCTTCCCATGAACCACACATGGATCCACCAGTGTCATTGCATGTCTGCTCTTTTCATGAACCACAGCTAGAGTCATTGGATGTGTGTTCTTCTCATGCACTACACATGGATCCAGTGTCATTGCATGTGTGTTCTTCCCAAAGACCACACATGGATCCACCAGTGTCATTGCATGTGTGTTCTTCTCACAAACCATATCATGAACCACACCTAGTGTCATTGCATGTGTGTTCTTCTCACAGACCACATGGATCCACCAAATTGTTGTTGTGTTTTTCTCATGATCATATCATGAACCACACCTAGTGTCATTGCATGTGTGTTCTTCCCATGAACCACACATGGATCCACCAGTGTCATTGCATGTCTGCTCTTCCCACATACCAGACATGGATCCACCAGTGTCATTGCATGTGTGTTCTACCCATGAACCACACAAGGATCCACCAGTGTCATTGCATGTATGCTCTTTTCATGAACCACAGCTAGAGTCATTGGATATGTGTTCTTCTCACAGACCACATATCACCAGTGTCATTGCATGTGTGTTCTTCCCACAGACCCCACATGGATCCACTAGTGTCATTGCATGTCTGCTCTTCTCACAAACCACACATGGATCCACCGTGTTGTTGCATGTCTGCTCTTCTCAGACCACACATGGATCCACCAAGCATGTCTCAAGCCATTTCATGAACTATAGCTAGTGTCATTGCATGTGTGTTCTTCTCATGAACATATCACTAGTGTCATTGCATGTGTGTTCTTCCCAAAGACCACACATGGATCCACTAGTGTCATTGCATGTGTGTTCTTCCCACAAACCATATCATGGATCCACAGTGTCATTGCATGTGTGTTCTTCTCACTAACCATATCATGAACAGAGTCATTGCATGTGTGCTCTTTTCACAAACCACAGCTAGAGTCATTGCATGTGTGTTCTTCTAACAAACCACATATCACAGAGTCATTGCATGTGTGTTCTTCTCATGAACCACACATGGATCCAC
Organism: Avena insularis; assembly: GCA_023614405.1. NCBI lineage: Eukaryota > Viridiplantae > Streptophyta > Magnoliopsida > Poales > Poaceae > Avena > Avena insularis. The sequence continues at coordinate 279,561,174 of CM042690.1, forward strand.
CCAAGTGTCATTGCATGTTTGTTCTTCTCATGAACCACACATGGATCCACCCAGTGTCATCGCATGTGTTCTTCCCATGAACCACACATGGATCCTCCAGTGTCATTACATGTCTGGTCTTTTCATAAACCACAGCTAGAGTCATTGGATGTGTGTTCTTCTCACAGACCACACATGGATCCAGTGTCATTGCATGTGTGTTCTTCCCAAAGACCACACATGGTTCCACCAATGTCATTGCATGTGTGTTCTTCTCACAAACCATATCATGAACCACACCCAGTGTCATTGCGTGTGTGTTCTTCTCACAGACCACACGTGGATCCACCGGTGTCATTGCATGTGTGTTCTTCTCACAGACCATATCATGAACCACACCAAGTGTCATTGCATGTGTGTTCTTCCCATGAACCACACATAGATCCATCAGAGTCATTGCATGTGTGTTCTTCTCACAAACCACACATGGATCCACCTAGTGTCATTGCATGTGTGTTCTTCCCATGAACCACACATGGATCCACCAGTGTCATTGCATGTCTGCTCTTTTCATGAACCACAACTAGAGTCATTGGATGTGTGTTCTTCTCACAGACCACACATGGATCCAGTGTCATTGCATGTGTGTTCTTCCCAAAGACCACACATGGATCCACCAGTGTCATTGCATGTGTGTTATTCTCACAAACCATATCATGAACCACACCTAGTTTCATTGCATGTGTGTTCTTCTCACAGACCACACATGGATCCACCAGTGTAATTGCATGTGTGTTTTTCTCATAGACCATATCATGAACCACACCTAGTGTCATTGCATGTGTGTTCTTCCCATGAACCACACATGGATCCACCAGTGTCATTGCATGTCTGCTCTTCCCACATACCAGACATGGATCCACCAGTGTCATTGCATGTGTCTTCTTCCCATGAACCACACAAGGATCCACGAGTGTCATTGCATGTATGCTCTTTTCATGAACCACAGCTAGAGTCATTGGATGTGTGTTCTTCTCACAGACCACATATCACCAGTGTCATTGCATGTGTGTTCTTCCCAAAGACCACACATGGATCCACCAGTGTCATTGCATGTGTGTTCTTCTCACAAACCACACATGGATCCACCGGTGTTGTTGCATGTCTGCTCTTCTCACAGACCACACATGGATCCACCAGTGTCATTGCATATCTGCTCTTTTCATGAACCATAGCTAGAGTCATTGGATGTGTGTTCTTCTCACAGACCACATATCACTAGTGTCATTGCATGTGTGTTCTTCCAAAGACCACACATGGATCCACCAGTGTCATTGCATGTGTGTTCTTCTCACAAACCATATCATGAACCACACAAAGTGTCATTGCATGTGTGTTCTTCTCACTAACCACAGCTAGAGTCATTGCATGTCTGCTCTTTTCAAAAACCACATATCACCAGAGTCATTGCATGTGTGTTCTTCCCATGAACCACACATGGATCCACCCAGTGTCATTGCATGTCTGCTCTTCTCATGAACCACACATGGATCCACCCAGTGTCATCGCATGTCTGTTCTTCCCATGAACCACACATGGATCCACAAGTGTCATTGCATGTCTGGTCTTTTCATAAACCACAGCTAGAGTTATTGGATGTGTGTTCTTCTCACATACCACACATGGATCCAGTGTCATTGCATGTGTGTTCTTCCCAAAGACCACACATGGATCCACCAATGTCATTGCATGTGTGTTCTTCTCACAAACCATATCATGAACCACACCCAGTGTCATTGCATGTGTGTTCTTCTCACAGACCACACATGGATCCACCAGTGTCACTGCATGTGTGTTCTTCTGACAGACCATATCATGCACCACACCAAGTGTCATTGCATGTGTGTTCTTCCCATGAACCACACATGGATCCATCGGAGTCATTGCATGTGTGTTCTTCTCACAAACCACACATGGATCCACCAAGTGTCATCGTATGTGTGTTCTTCCCATGAACCACACATGGATCCACCAGTGTCATTGCATGTCTGCTCTTTTCATGAACCACAACTAGGGTCATTGGATGTGTGTTCTTCTCACAGACCACACATTACCAGTGTCATTGCATGTGTGTTCTTACCAAAGACCACACATGGATCCACCAGTGTCATTGCATGTGTGTTCTTCTCACAAACCACACATGGATCCACCGGTGTTGTTGCATGTCTGCTCTTCTCACAGACCACACATGGATCCACCAGTGTCATTGCATGTCTGTTCTTTTCATGAACCATAGCTAGAGTCATTGGATGTGTGTTCTTCTCACAGACCACATATCACCAGTGTCATTGCATGTGTGTTCTTCCCAGAGACCACACATGGATCCACCAGTGTCATTGCATGTGTGTTTTTCTCACAGACCATATCATGAACCACACCCAGTGTCATTGCATGTGTGTTCTTCCCATGAACCACACATGGATCCACCAGTGTCATTGCATGTCTGCTCTTCCCACATACCACACATGGATCCACTAGTGTCATTGCATGTGTATTCTTCCCATGAACCACACATGGATCCACTAGTGTGATTGCATGTCTGCTCTTTTCATGAACCATAGCTAGAGTCATGGGATGTGTGTTCTTCTCACAGACCACATATCACCAGTGGCATTGCATGTGTGTTCTTCCCAAAGACCACATATGGATCCACCAGTGTCATTGCATGTGTGTTCTTCTAACAAACCACACATGGATCGACCTGTGTCGTTGGATGTTTGCTCTTCTCACAGACCACACATGGATCCACCAGTGTTATTGCATGTCTTCTCTTCTCACAAACCATATCATGAACCACACCCAGTGTCATTTAATGTGTGTTCTTCCCTTGAACCACACATGGATCCAACGGTGTCATTGCATGTCAGCTCTTTTCATTAACCACAACTAGAGTCATTGCATGGATCCAGTGTCATTGCATGTGTGTTCTTCCCAAAGACCACACATGGATCCACCAGTGTTATTGCATGTGTGTTCTTCTTACAAACCATATCATGAACCACACCTAGTGTCATTGCAAGTGTGTTCTTCTCACAGACCACACATGGATCCACCAGTGTCATTGCATGTGTGTTTTTCTCATAGACCATATCATGAACCACACCTAGTGTCATTGCATGTGTGTTCTTCCCATGAACCACACATGTATCCACCAGTGTCATTGCATGTCTGCTCATCCCACATACCAGACATGGATCCACTAGTGTCATTGCATCTGTGTTCTTCCCATGAACCACACAAGGATCCACCAGTGTCATTGCATGTATACTCTTTTCATGAACCACAGCTAGAGTCATTGTATGTGTGTTCTTCTCACAGACCACATATCACCAGTGTCATTGCATGTGTGTTCTTCCCAAAGACCACACATGGATCCACCAGTGTCATTGCATGTGTGTTCTTCTCACAAACCACACATGGATCCACCGGCGTTGTTGCATGTCTGCTCTTCTCACAGACCACACATGGATCCACCAGTGTTATTGCATGTCTGCTCTTTTCATGAACCATAGCTAGAGTCATTGGATGTGTGTTCTTCTCACAGACCACATATCACTAGTGTCATTGCATGTGTGTTCTTCCCAAAGACCACACATGGATCCACCAGTGTCATTGCATGTGTGTTCTTCTCACAAACCATATCATGAACCACACAAAGTGTCATTGCATGTGTGTTCTTCTCACTAACCACAGCTAGAGTCATTGCATGTCTATCTTTTCACAAACCACATATCACCAGAGTCATTGCATGTGTGTTCTTCCCATGAACCACACATGGATCCACCGGTGTCATTGCATGTCTGCTCTTCTCATGAACCACACATGGATCCACCTAGTGTCATCGCATGTTTGTTCTTCTCATGAACCACACATGGATCCACCCAGTGTCATCGCATGTGTGTTCTTCCCATGAACCACACATGGATCCACCAGTGTCATTGCATGTCTGGTCTTTTCATAAACCACAGCTAGAGACATTGGATGTGTGTTCTTCTCACAGACCACACATGGATCCAGTGTCATTGCATATGTGTTCTTCCCAAAGACCACACATGGATCCACTAGTGTCATTGCATGTGTGTTCTTCTCACAAACCATATCATGAACCACACCCAGTGTCATTGCGTGTGTGTTCTTCTCACAAACCACACATGGATCCACCGGTGTCATTGCATGTGTGTTCTTCTCACAGACCATATCATGAACCACACCAAGTGTCATTGCATGTGTGTTCTTCCCATGAACCACACATAGATCCATCAGAGTCATTGCATGTGGGTTCTTCTCACAAACCACACATGGATCCACCCAGTGTCATTGCATGTGTGTTCTTCCCATGAACCACACATGGATCCACCAGTGTCATTGCATGTCTGCTCTTTTCATGAACCACAGCTAGAGTCATTGGATGTGTGTTCTTCTCTGCACCACACATGGATCCAGTGTCATTGCATGTGTGTTCTTCCCAAAGACCACACATGGATCCACCAGTGTCATTGCATGTGTGTTCTTCTCACAAACCATATCATGAACCACACCTAGTGTCATTGCATGTGTGTTCTTCTCACAGACCACACATGGATCCACCAGTGTAATTGCATGTGTGTTTTTCTCATAGACCATATCATGAACCACACCTAGTGTCATTGCATGTGTGTTCTTCCCATGAACCACACATGGATCCACCAGTGTCATTGCATGTCTGCTCTTCCCACATACCAGACATGGATCCACCAGTGTCATTGCATGTGTGTTCTACCCATGAACCACACAAGGATCCACCAGTGTCATTGCATGTATGCTCTTTTCATGAACCACAGCTAGAGTCATTGGATGTGTGTTCTTCTCACAGACCACATATCACCAGTGTCATTGCATGTGTGTTCTTCCCAAAGACCACACATGGATCCACCAGTGTCATTGCATGTGTGTTCTTCTCACAAACCACACATGGATCCACCGGTGTTGTTGCATGTCTGCTCTTCTCATAGACCACACATGGATCCACCAGTGTCATTGCATGTCTGCTCATTTCATGAACTATAGCTAGAGTCATTGGATGTGTGTTCTTCTCACAGACCACATATCACTAGTGTCATTGCATGTGTGTTCTTCCCAAAGACCACACATGGATCCACCAGTGTCATTGTATGTGTGTTCTTCTCACAAACCATATCATGAACCACACAGTGTCATTGCATGTGTGTTCTTCTCACTAACCACAGCTAGAGTCATTGCATGTCTGTTCTTTTCACAAACCACATATCACCAGAGTCATTGCATGTGTGTTCTTCCCATGAACCACAGATGGATCCACCGGTGTCATTGCATGTCTGCTCTTCTCATGAACCACACATGGATCCACCCAGTGTCATCGCATGTTTGTTCTTCTCATGAACCACACATGGATCCACCCAGTGTCATCGCATGTGTGTTCTTCCCATGAACCACACATGGATCCTCTAGTGTCATTACATGTCTGGTCTTTTCATAAACCACAGCTAGAGTCATTGGATGTGTGTTCTTCTCACAGACCACACATGGATCCAGTGTCATTGCATGTGTGTTCTTCCCAAAGACCACACATGGTTCCACCAATGTCATTGCATGTGTGTTCTTCTCACAAACCATATCATGAACCACACCCAGTGTCATTGCGTGTGTGTTCTTCTCACAGACCACACGTGGATCCACCGGTGTCATTGCATGTGTGTTCTTCTCACAGACCATATCATGAACCACACCAAGTGTCATTGCATGTGTGTTCTTCCCATGAACCACACATAGATCCATCAGAGTCATTGCATGTGTGTTCTTCTCACAAACCACACATGGATCCACCTAGTGTCATTGCATGTGTGTTCTTCCCATGAACCACACATGGATCCACCAGTGTCATTGCATGTCTGCTCTTTTCATGAACCACAACTAGAGTCATTGGATGTGTGTTCTTCTCACAGACCACACATGGATCCAGTGTCATTGCATGTGTGTTCTTCCCAAAGACCACACATGGATCCACCAGTGTCATTGCATGTGTGTTATTCTCACAAACCATATCATGAACCACACCTAGTTTCATTGCATGTGTGTTCTTCTCACAGACCACACATGGATCCACCAGTGTAATTGCATGTGTGTTTTTCTCATAGACCATATCATGAACCACACCTAGTGTCATTGCATGTGTGTTCTTCCCATGAACCACACATGGATCCACCAGTGTCATTGCATGTCTGCTCTTCCCACATACCAGACATGGATCCACCAGTGTCATTGCATGTGTCTTCTTCCCATGAACCACACAAGGATCCACGAGTGTCATTGCATGTATGCTCGTTTCATGAACCACAGCTAGAGTCATTGGATGTGTGTTCTTCTCACAGACCACATATCACCAGTGTCATTGCATGTGTGTTCTTCCCAAAGACCACACATGGATCCACCAGTGTCATTGCATGTGTGTTCTTCTCACAAACCACACATGGATCCACCGGTGTTGTTGCATGTCTGCTCTTCTCACAGACCACACATGGATCCACCAGTGTCATTGCATATCTGCTCTTTTCATGAACCATAGCTAGAGTCATTGGATGTGTGTTCTTCTCACAGACCACATATCACTAGTGTCATTGCATGTGTGTTCTTCCCAAAGACCACACATGGATCCACCAGTGTCATTGCATGTGTGTTCTTCTCACAAACCATATCATGAACCACACAAAGTGTCATTGCATGTGTGTTCTTCTCACTAACCACAGCTAGAGTCATTGCATGTCCGCTCTTTTCAAAACCACATATCACTGAGTCATTGCATGTGTGTTCTTCCCCTGAACCACACATGGATCCACCCAGTGTCATTGCATGTCTGCTCTTCTCATGAACCACAAATGGATCCACCCAGTGTCATCGCATGTCTGTTCTTCCCATGAACCACACATGGATCCACAAGTGTCATTGCATGTCTGGTCTTTTCATAAACCACAGCTAGAGTTATTGGATGTGTGTTCTTCTCACATACCACACATGGATCCAGTGTCATTGCATGTGTGTTCTTCCCAAAGACCACACATGGATCCACCAATGTCATTGCATGTGTGTTCTTCTCACAAACCATATCATGAACCACACCCAGTGTCATTGCATGTGTGTTCTTCTCACAGACCACACATGGATCCACCAGTGTCACTGCATGTGTGTTCTTCTGACAGACCATATCATGCACCACACCAAGTGTCATTGCATGTGTGTTCTTCCCATGAACCACACATGGATCCATCGGAGTCATTGCATGTGTGTTCTTCTCACAAACCACACATGGATCCACCAAGTGTCATCGTATGTGTGTTCTTCCCATGAACCACACATGGATCCACCAGTGTCATTGCATGTCTGCTCTTTTCATGAACCACAACTAGGGTCATTGGATGTGTGTTATTCTCACAGACCACACATTACCAGTGTCATTGCATGTGTGTTCTTACCAAAGACCACACATGGATCCACCAGTGTCATTGCATGTGTGTTCTTCTCACAAACCACACATGGATCCACCGGTGTTGTTGCATGTCTGCTCTTCTCACAGACCACACATGGATCCACCAGTGTCATTGCATGTCTGCTCTTTTCATGAACCATAGCTAGAGTCATTGGATGTGTGTTCTTCTCACAGACCACATATCACCAGTGTCATTGCATGTGTGTTCTTCCCAGAGACCACACATGGATCCACCAGTGTCATTGCATGTGTGTTCTTCTCACAAACCATATCATGAACCACACCCAGTGTCATTGCATGTGTGTTCTTCTCACAGACCACACATGGATCCACCAGTGTCATTGCATGTGTGTTCTTCTCACAGACCATATCATGAACCACACCAAGTGTCATTGCATGTGTGTTCTTCCCATGAACCACACATAGATCCATCGGAGTCATTGCATGTGTTATCTTCTCACAAACCACACATGGATCCACCCAGTGTCATCGCATGTGTGTTCTTCCCATGAACCAGACATGGATCCACCAGTGTCATTGCATGTCTGCTCTTTTCATGAACCACAGCTAGAGTCATTGGATGTGTGTTCTTCTCACCGACCACACATGGATCCAGTGTCATTGCATGTGTGTTCTTCCCAAAGACCACACATGGATCCACCAGTGTCATTGCATGTGTGTTCTTCTCACAAACCATATCATGAACCACACCTAGTGTTATTGCATGTGTGTTCTTCTCACAGACCACACATGGATCCACCTGTGTAATTGCATGTGTGTTTTTCTCACAGACCATATCATGAACCACACCCAGTGTCATTGCATGTGTGTTCTTCCCATGAACCACACATGGATCCACAAGTGTCATTGCATGTCTGCTCTTCCCACATACCAGAGATGGATCCACCAGTGTCATTGAATGTGTATTCTTCCCATGAACCACACAAGGATCCACCAGTGTCATTGCATGTCTGCACTTTTCATGAACTACAGCTAGAGTAATTGGATGTGTGTTCTTATCACAGACCACATATCACCAGTGTTATTGCATGTGTGTTCTTCCCAAAGACCACACATGGATCCACCAGTGTCATTGCATGTGTGTTCTTCTCACAAACCACACATGGATCCACCGGCATTGTTGCATGTCTGCTCTTCTCATAGACCACACATGGATCCACCAGTGTCATTGCATTTCTGCTCTTTTCATGAACCATAGCTAGAGTCATTGGATGTGTGTTCTTCTCACAGACCACATATCACTAGTGTCATTGCATGTGTGTTCTTCCCAAAGACCACACATGGATCCACCAGTGTCATTGCATGTGTGTTCTTCTCACAAACCATATCATGAACCACACAAAGTGTCATTGCATGTGTGTTCTTCTCACTAACCACAGCTAGAGTCATTGCATGTGTGTTATTTTCACAAACCACATATCACTAGAGTCATTGCATGTGTGTTCTTCCCATGAACCACACATGGATCCACTAGTGTCATTGCATGCGTGCTCTTTTCACAAACCACAGCTAGAGTCATTGGATGTGTGTTCTTCTCACAAACCACATATCACCAGTGCCATTGCATGTGTGTTCTTCCCAAAGACCACACATGGATCCACCAGTGTCATTGCATGTGTGTTCTTCTCACAAACCATATTATGAACCACACCGAGTGTAATTGCATGTGTGTTATTCTCACAGACCACACATGGATCCACAAGTGTCATTGCATGTGTGTTCTTCTCGCAAACCATATCATGAACCACACCCAGTGTCATTGCATGTGAGTTCTTCCCATGAACCACACATGGATCCACCAGTGTCATTGCATGTCTGCTCTTCTCATGAACCACACATGGATCCACCCACTGTCATGGCATGTGTGTTCTTCCCATGAACCACACATGGATCCACCAGTGTCATTGCATGTCTGCTCTTTTCATGAACCACAGCTAGAGTCATTGGATGTGTGTTCTTCTCACAAACCACATATCAGCAATGTCATTGCATGTGTGTCCTTCCCAAAGACCACACATGGATCCACCAGTGTCATTGCATGCGTGTTCTTCTCACAAACCATATCATGAACCACACCCAGTGTCATTGCATGTGTGTTCTTCTCACAGACCACACATGGATCCACCAGTGTCATTGCATGTGTGTTCTTCCCATGAACCACACATGGATCCACCGGTGTCATTGCATGTCTGCTCTTTTCATTAACCACAGCTAGAGTCATTGCATGTGTGTTCTTCTCACAAACCACATATCACCAGAGTCATTGCATGTGTGTTCTTCCCACAAACCATATATCACCGGTGTCATTGCATGTGTGCTCTTCTCATTAACCACAGCTAGATCCACCCGTGTCATTGGATGCATGTTCTTTTCATAAACCGCATATGGATACTAATTAACCTTAGGAGAGCCCTAACCTTAGCGTTAGACCGAGTCTTCTAGAAGGCAAGCCCTAACACAGTTGTTCTGCTTGTCGATTGTTACATACCGTCCGATCGGGGCGCTTGGACGATTGGGATGGTTTTCGTGAGATCGATCCGCTAGTAGTCTGTTCTGTGGCATGATTGGCCACGCTTGCTCTGGACAAACTGGCAACACCGGGGGCTCCCGTGTTGCGAGTGTCACGACTTAACAGTTGAGCGGGCCATATCCCAATGTCACGTCCCCATTACTTCTCTTCCTCCCTGTACTTCTCTTCCTTCCCCTCGAAGCCACATTCCCCACTTCACTCCCATCCTGCCGTAGCCGCAAGCCGATGGTGCCGCCATCCCAATCCCCTCTCCGGCAGCCACCACCCCTCCCTCCCCCCTCGCCATGGGTTCAAGGGGAGACGATGAGGAAACGCGTCATGATGACAGGGATGGTGATTTCGATGTGAGTCGTCTCATCTCTATCTCTATCATCCGTGGTCAGTTATCTATTTTTTGAGCCAAATCTACTCCGTTTACTCATGCGTGTATGATGTGTTAGGACAACCAGACGATGTATAACGCCGACTATCACAGTTTAGCGGATGAAGACAGTCCTCTGCTATGTAAACATGGATATGTGCCTGCTAAATTTGTAGCGTTCGAAGGACGAAACGCAGGTAGGAGGTTTCTACAGTGTCAAGGACATCGTGCAATGATGCGAGGCGGAAGTTGCAGTGTTGTCAAATGGGTAGATCCAGAGTGGCGCAAATCGATGCATAAAACGCTGGACAAACTATGGGAAATGACTGTTGAGTTGAAAGAATCCGCATTCATCTCACTTCTTGAGAGTGTGGAGATGAAGCTATGGGAACCAGTTGACACGACCAAGCATAAGCGAGATCTCATGGGGGTGGAAGACAAGGTTAGCAAAGTTGAGAAGGAGAGGAACAGGCGTGCTACTCAAGGCTAAAGTAGAGCAAGAACTGACTCAAGCAAGGAAGGATCTTCTCCAGGCCAAAGTCCTGCAGTTCACAACTACGAGTATTGACAAGTGCATGAGGAAAGATGCAGAGAAACAATTGAAGCTGTGCAAGGAAGATGCTAAAAGGAAGGAGCAGACGATTCGATCCTTGCTCTCGCAGGAAGATGCGCATAAGGCTAAGATTAGGAAGATCAAGGAGATGTGTGTTAACTAGTTCTATTTAGCTTAAGCCCCGTGCCTTTTTTAAGTTGTAATAGTTGTACTTGTTGACCTAGCGGTCTGAACTATTGGCCCCGGAGTCCTAGGAGTAAAAAAATTGGTCGCCCGTTAATCTGTCTTAATGCTGCATTACTTCCTTTTGTCTGACCAATGCCCCTTGGATATTCCGCCCGTCGCGTCGTCGTCCTCGTGTACAAATAGGAGGCGCCATAGCTCGTCGCTTCGTCACCCATCCCCTCGCCCTCTCCAATCTCCACCGCGCTGTCCACCGCCTCGCTCCCTCTCCAATCTCCACCGCGCCGCCATGGACATGCCCTCGCTGAACATCTACGAGGCGGTGATGTTCTCGCACTTCGACATCCTCGTGCCACCGGCTGCGACGGTGCCCCACAGATGGCGCATCAGCTATGCGGGGGTGCCGGTGGCTCCGCTCCTCTTCCCTGGCGGAGCCGTGATGGAGAGCTAAATCGCGGCGCGCCGCCTCCAAATGCCCGCATGGAAGAGGGCGCCCTCTGGCAGCCAGCCCGTCTTGGCGCTTGTTCAAGAAGGAGCGGAAGGCCAAGATTGGCAACCGCATCGTTTACGGGCGCGTGGTGCACCGGGATCTCCGCAACCGAGAAGGGCGGGAAAGGTTCTGGTCCGTCCCTGGACGTACCAAGTTCACCGTCATCGCCGCCACTCACCGCGAAGAGGTGCTCCGTCTCGTGTACAATGCGGAAATCGTGGAGGTTCCGTCCGACAAAGACGAGGAAGCCGGCGGCTCGGAGGACAGCGGCAGCGGAAGTGAAATTATTGACTAGTTGGTTGAATTAATGTAGGATGTGAAATCGCACCTTTGTTTAGAAGAATTTGTGGTTGAATTCATGAAATGCCTCGATTTAGATCTCTATCTCGATTAATTTGTGGAAGAATTTGTGATTTAGATCAATTTCTGCCTCGATTTAGATCTCTGTCCCGGATTGGGAACGTAACTATGGACCAAAGACACCTTTTCTACTAGTGTATTCTGACACTGGTGGTTTTTTTAAACGTAATCTACGTGGATTGTGCCGCATGCAAATGACACAACCACAATTTATAAAGTGGAAGCACGTACACCCGGTTACTGGAGATCCGGGAGCTTCGCCAGATACAGGGGATGCAGGAGTAGAGAGGCGGTGAGATAGACGGGCTCAAGATTAGGCCAGAAAGTGGTACCCATTTCCTCCTCATCTAGGCATTATCAGTGAGAACATTGCTGTTTATGTTGCCACGTCGTTGTGCAGCATCTGAAATAAGTTGCTGCTTCGTGGAGTGTGGCAGCTTAAATAATTTATTTATGTGCCACTTACATTCCGTCGTATTTGGAGACGTCCTGCCCCTCAGCAATCGTGGAACCGGTGGATCATTGTTTTCAGACAGTAGTGGCACAATCACAATTTCGGACTCAACTACTGACTCGGGCGTTTCCAAAACCTAAGTCGCAGTACATTTTACTCAGAGAACGTGGGTAGATTGTTTCGCCCAGCAACGTGCTACACACAGAGCGATCAGAATTTAACAGAATTACATCTATAGGTTCAAGTTCAACACATTACTATGCATCTTCATTGCCAGAAGCCTTCTTCCGCAGCCTGGGTGCCAAGCCTTCACGTCCACTGGCTTCTTCATTTCCTGCCTTCTTCCTCTTCCTCGGTGCCAATTTTGTTAGCTTCACGTACTCTGCATCGCCGGGACAATGGGCACTAGAATCATGTCCAGCATCATCTTTCCACTCGTTTTTAATTTCTTCGGGCAGTAAAATCACTGACCCGGCAGTCATGTTTCTAACCTTGCGGCGCTTCCTGTCAAAGAAACAAGACTGTTGCATAACTGCCTAATATCTACAGAGCAAAATAAAACAGAAATTACAATTCAGCACAAACATGCGAACCCCAAGCGACCTTTGCTTACCAGGAGCTAATTGGGTTCGAGCAACCACCCTGTCCAAGAATAGAAGGGCGACTACCAGTTGCAGTAGCTTCCACATCCAGTACATGAAATTTCAGGTCAAACATGGTAGCCGAAGCATACCTTTTCATCAACCCAATTAGCTGACTGTCACACGTTATAGGAACCATGATGCCACATTCATCCATGAAGCTGAACTTTGCTGTCTGCTTCGGCCATAATTCAACATGATTATGTAGAGCAGAAACCATACTAGATCTAGTGCAGATCTGTGCAGACGCTTCTTCCATCGTGAAACAATGGCTTCCATACCACTTGCCATTAGAGTCATACCTGTGGAGGACTACCGTAACCAGGTAAGGGGGGTCCACGCAGATCCCAGTTGACAGAAAACTATGGACAAAATATGTTTGTCAGTGTTGGGCTAAGAAACAATTTGAGGTTCAGTAGCCAGCTAGCAGTTGTAATTAGTGCGAATAGCAAAGAGAAGGGTAGCTCACCCGCTTGTAGACAGAACTTCTTCTTTCTTGATAGTAGGATCTGCCATCCTCCGAGCTGCTCGGCTCGTCTGCGGCGGAGGCGGGCTAGAGCCTCGCAATGGCTGCTATGGCATGCGCCATTGGAGCTCGGGATCAGCGACTAGGCGCAGCAACTTGGCGCCAGAAGTCAAATGTCCGAGGGGATCGTCCTGCCTGGAGGGTGGATTCCGACGCTGCCGGTGCTAGGGGAAAGCTGGGAATGGATTTGTGAAATTGGTCAACGCATCCGATCCACTTAGCTGCTCGATTTTCCTAAGAGGTTGCCGCGTTGGCGCCCGCGTCACGGACAGATGACCGACATGTCAGGTCCCGACCGTCTACTTCACGGGACGGTTTAACGGAATGTTTGAATTTGGCAGGGTTGAGATAAGTTTGCCTCGAAATGGCCCCTCTCAGTAGTTGGCGGCCCAACTTTTCGAAACATGGTAATTTTAGGCAACTTAGGTACCACCTTGCACTGGCCTGCGAACTTTGGTACCGCAGACGAACAAGCCCCCAGGGAAGGCCATCACAAGATGTGCTTTGTGGGGCATCACGAGGCGTCTTGCCGTGGCACCATGAGTTGTCTCGCCTAAGTGAATCTCACATGAGATTTTAATTTTGGGGAGGCCCTCACGAGATAAGCGTCACAAGGCGCCACAAGATGTCCTTGCTGAGGCTCGACAAGATGTCCTTACCTGGATCTCGCAAGAGACTCTATTATGTGCGGCCTCATGAGAGGACCTCTTTAGAAAGGCTCCCATTGGGGTCTTGCCTCTCTTAGAAAAACAGAACACGAGGCATCACCATCACGAGATGTGTCTCACGAGGTGACATGAGGCCTCCTCGTCGAGTCCCACAAGGTTCCCTCTCCCCAAAACCCTGCATGGGGCATGCTTGGTAGGGAGCCGCTGTTAGACATGCCCTGTAAGGCACCGCTTGGTAATCTAAACAAGGCTTGTGAGGTGCTCTCGCCTTTACCTCGCATGATATTGGTTCACGAGGCCTCGAAATTCGTTTCCTAACTCTCTCTAGAACTACCTACTTAGACCAGCTATGGATTTCTATCCTCAGTTGAGCTAAGTGAATGCTACTTCGTTCTACCATCTCATGCCCTTTCTACCATAAGAACAGGGGGCTCGAGGCCGAAATTTGAACATTTGGATTACACTAACCTTCCCACTAGGGCTAGACTTCACCAAACATATGTCATTGCTCATAAAAAAGGTTACAAATGGGGCCCACACTAGTACCTACACTAAAAGGCTAGGTGTCTTGTTCCACATCATGCAAAGGTGGCTTCCTGCACCGGGAGAAGTAGTGGCCTCGTCATCCACCATGTCATGCTGAAACTTATGCAAGAGGAAGTCCACGTGCTCTTCGACCTCACCAACTTGAGCCTCAGATGTGCCAGGCTTTGTGGGTCAAGGACTTTAGCCATATCCATCTCGGGAGCTAGGCGGAGAAGATTGCAGAAGATGCGCCTACCCGCAAGGATCCGTAGCTACTGGCACTCTTCTTCAATGATGCTGTCCACATCGCCTTGAAGCTAGTCTAGCTCGACAGCTATTTTGATCCCTTGCTTCGGTGGCTCGCTCAAGATATTCCTTTGTGGACTTGAGCTTGGCCCCAAGACTCTTCTCCATTACCTCGGAAGCTATCAGAGATGCGTCCCATAAAGGAACAGGGGTCCAAGGTGCCCTGAGTTCGAGAGGCAACTGAATCATGCGTTCTAAGCTTCTCGGTGACGGCAAAGACGGTGGCGCACGAACATTACAGACAGGTTGTCATAGGGTTTTTCTACCCAGGTTCGGGACCCTCATGAGGAGGTAAAGCCCCTACTCCTTCTTGGTTGTATTGATTGCTGTGCTTCCCGAGGGTACAATGGAGGACCAAAGTCTAGGGTTACAGATTGTAGGAATCAACCTCTTCCAAGGTAGAAGAAGGCATCCTTTTATAGGGCGGCTGGGCCTCTTAACCCCAAACATTGGGCGGGAAGGGTCACCACACTCCTTGCCTTGGTCTCTTGTCGGTCCTTCAGAAAACAGGTCCACCTGACGCCATCCTCTGCTTCCCGACATCGCCCTTGTCCCATTAGCACCAAAGTGGCAAGGGACAGCTGTCTTATCTTCACTAACATCCCTGGCATCCTTTCACCTGTCGTTGGATTGTCCTGCCTTTCTTTACTGAGGCGACCTGTCTGGGCCCGGTCTTTCCTGCAGACTCCTGTCTTCTTCTTCTTCCATATCGCAGCAGGATTACAGGTGTGCCCCTGGGCCTTCCTTGACCCTCTTGAGACCTCCTCGGACACCCGGGAGGTTCGGGCTTCATGCGAGGCAGAGCTCAGGGTGCGGAAACACCCTCACGAGGCGTCAGGCTCGAACTTTCCCCATGAGGCCTTCTACCCATCTCATCGCCACAAGAAAAAGCCATGGCCCCTTTGGTAGGCCCGTCGCCCTTAGGATCATGGTACCTAGGGTACCAGGACTCCGATAGTAGGCCCCAGGCGCTTTCCGTGCACGTGTTCTTCCATAGGCGCGAAGGGACAAGGGCCCCAATCGGTTAGTGGACCCCACCATGGGGTGTGGTTATGTGGTGCTTGGCTCATGGATGCATCTCCACCATGCATTCAAATCATCAGGCCCTAGGGACCGTTGGGAGAGAAGGGATCCGCTTGAAGGAGATATTCCCTAGAGGCAAATATTAAAGTGTTTTATTTGATATATCTATTATTTATTCATAATACGATTGATACCGTGCTATAACTATGTTGATATGAAATGTAAATACACGTGTGGTATGTAAACAAACCATGTATCTAGTTACCTCTAGCAAACTAGCTCATTGGTCATGAGGATGATCTAGGGTTTCAAGATTATGGACATTTATGCATTTGATAATGAGGGTATGTCATTGGTTGAATGATGTGATAGAAAAACATCCTACAATTGTATCATAATGATATCTAGTTACATAGTTCACCATTAATGATAAACAAAGGAAACCTCGCAACCTGATCCTTAGATTATTAGATAATGCAAATCACCATTCTAGGGGGAGTTTCGATGGTATCAAGTATCATACCATGAATGGGTGATAAAAAAGGTGCCACTTAGGTTTCCCAATGGGAAGTGTAGAGGAGTACATATCAAGACCAAAATTTGCCAATCCATGTAACAGATAGATACATGTGGCCATCTCGGTGACGTTGCATTAACGAAGCTTGCAAGCATGTGACTTGGTCACGGAATGCAACGACATGGGAATGATTAAACAAGTTCATCAGTAACAAGGTCGAATGAAGGTATGGAGATACAGAAGATCAAGTCTCGGGTGAACTAAGTATGAAGTGGAAAAGTGAATGGGAAATAACATTAATGGTTCGAGCGATAAGGTTCATGAAATGCACGGGGGTCATCATGGGATAGATGTAGCACCGTAGGAGAAATAGAGAGAGAGAAACAGGAATAGTTCTAGGTAAAAACCCAATAAAGATCGGGGGGTACAGAAGGAGTTCCGAAGTGAAGGAATATAATAATATGTGTATTTTACGTTAATTGGTTGAATTAATATTAAAATATATATTTTAATTTATTTTTATAGGCAGCCCACTGCTAATAGGCCTCACCCGGAGGGGAGGCCCAAAGGGACAAGGCGCTTAGGGAGGAGGGCCAGCTGGCCAAAGCTTGGTGGGATGCCCATGTGGGGCCCACTAGGGCCTGCGGCTCCCCCTTGGTGGCCCACTGCTGTGGGGTTTAGTCCCACACCGCCTGCCCCTTGGGTGGTGCCCTTCCCCTCCCACTACATATAGGCGGTCACCCTCTCCCCTTAGAATCATCCCATTCTCTCTTCTCTCTCTCATTTCCTTTGAGGATTTATCTGTAATATTGGAGAGGACCTCGAGGGTTTTTGAGTTCTCCACTTTCACACTACCGTTGTGTGATCTTTGGTGCACCATCTTCCTCTTCCACTGCTCGGCTGGATTGGAGCCCAGGAGATGCCACCTACAACGAATGTGTGTAATACTTCGGAGGCACCTCACTTGGGGTGCTTGTAGCCGATCGTCTTCATTCAACATACCCCTTCCTGCTTAAGGCATTCCTCGGTCTTCAAGGGTATGAATATGGTCTTCTTTTTCTGTTACTTAGATCCTGGTATTAGTGTTCATGTAGTTAGATTGTTTTGCTTTTTGCTTCGTAACCCTACAGTGGTAGCAGAGCGGGTAAATGGGTAGGTTTGTCATACGGATAGAACACATAGCAATATGTAGGGCATTGCTATTCTAGTTGTTACCCTCTTTTATGTTCTTGTTCATATCGTGGCAATGTTTGATGAAGCGGCCCCCAACTGACCTTACATGGTGATTCACGAGACTGGTCCACAGTTAAATGGCTTTGGGGGTGTCTATCTCTCTACAGTAGTTGATATGGCATCAACATTGGAGGGCCTTGAAAAGGGAAGGAAAATGCAATCATTGAATCCATGTTGTGGCTCCACGTTCGTAGGTGTGAAGGGGTTCTACTGCGAAAGCTCTAAAGCCACATAAAACATTCAAAAGATAAAGTAGAAGTGTCTAACATTATTTTGCGAAGGGGCATGTGTTGGGACATGGCGATGACAAGTTTGTGAAACTTTTCATCTTATTATGGCGATCAAAATGCCACAACCATGTCATGGCATCATACTTTAGAAGTATTCTTTGTTTGCATCTTATTATGCTAGTATGTAAGAATATACGATGGTAGCATAATAGGATAATCCCTCACATAAATACAGTTATAGTATTCCCCATGTATGTGCACCACCAAAAAAGTTCTCCGTTATGAGGCAGGTCATGACGATCGGGTGTCAGACATATCTGCATTCGCATACGGTGGATGTAAGCCATGTTGCAGTGCAAATACACACAGGTTAGAATTGGCGAGCCTAGCATGTGTAGACATGGCCTCAGAATACTAGATGTGATTAACATTGTGAATGTCTACCTTTGAACCTGCTCCTTCAGCCGTGACAATCGGGCGTGGAGTAGCGGATTGGGTCAGGTGTGCACTAAATGAATAGAGGGATGTTCGTTTGAGTGGGAGTTTCTTTTGTTTTTTTTTAGCAGCATAAATTAAAACTTGAGCTCATTACTATGAACATGGTCTAAAATTTTTGCAAATCCATTGCAGATGTCTCGCCCACCCACTTTTAACCTTACCACGTTCCTAGAGAAGGGCAAGCTGAAAACTGATGAAACCAACTTCACCGCATGGTCCGCAATCTGAGGATCCTCCTAGTCCCCTACAAGTTGACTTATGTCATCGAGGCTGAGCTTCCTGCCAAGCCTGCAGATTCTGCCTCCCAGGATGAAAAGAATGTCTTGCAGTCCAAGGCAGATGATTTCTCCCTCATCCAGAGTGGAATGCTCTATGCCATGGAGCCAGAGCTTCAACATCATTTTGAGAAGGTGAATGCTTTTGAGATCAATGAAGATCTCAAGGCTATCTTTGCTCCACTGGCTCGGGAAGAGAGGTTTGATGCTTCCGACCTCTTCTTCTCCGCCAAGATGGAAGAGCATAGAGTATTAGTGAGCATGTAGTAAAAATGTCTGGCTAGGTTAAGCGCTTGAATGCCCTGGATTGCAAAATCCCGGAGGATCTCGTGATTGATAGGGTGTTGCACTCGCTGCCCCTAGCTACAAGATCTTTGTGATGAACTACAATATGCAAAGGATGACTAAGAACCTTGCTGAAGTGTTCGCCATGCTCAAAACTGCTGAGGTTGAGATCAAGAAGGAGCACACGGTGTTGATGGTCAATATATCACCAACTTTAAGAAGCCATGGCAGAAGGGCAAGGGTAAGAAGGCTAAGAAGGACAACAAGTTTGTTTCCAATACTTCTAAGGCTGTCAAGCCTAGTCCCAAGCCCGGCGTCACGTGCTACTACTGGAAGGGGGATGGACACTGGAAGCACAACTTCCCTAAGTACCTTGAGGACAAGAAAGCCGACAAGATAGCTGCCAAACACAAAGGTATATTTGATATACATGTTATAGACGTGTTCCTTACTAGCTCCAAGAGTAACACTTGGGTATTTGATACCGGTTCTGTTGCTCATATTTGTAACTCTCAGCAGGAGTTATGGAGTAAGAGGCGGCTGGGGAAGGACGAGGTGACGATGTGTGTCGGTAATGGCACGAAGGTTGATGTGGTGGCCGTCAGCACTTTACCTCTACATCTGCCGTCAGGATTGATTTTGGTTTTGAATAAATGCTACTATGTGCCTACATTAAGTATGAATATTTCTAGTGGATCTTGCTTGTTGCAAGATCATTATTCGTTTAATCCGGAACAAATGGTTGTTCTATTTATGTGAATTATGTTTTCTATGTTCATGCGCCTGTGTGTAATGGTTTATTCTTACTGGATCTTGATTGAAATACTCACATCAATAACATTGATGCTAAATGTTGTAAGCATAATTATGATAATTCCATGTTTATGTGGCATTGTCGTCTTGGTCACATTGGTGTAAAGCGCATGAAGAAGCTTCATTCACATGGACTTCTTAAATCATTGGATTTTGAATCTCTTGATACATGCGAGCCTTGCCTCATGGGCAAGATCACTAGGACACCCTTCTCTGGCACAATGGAGAGGATTGTGGACCTACATGGAATCATACATACAGATATATGCGAACCAATGAGCGTCTCAACATGCAATGGTTATCATTATTTTGTAACCTTTACTGACGATTTGAGTAGATATGGATATATCTATTTGATGCAGCACAAATCTGAAACCTTTGAAAAGTTCAAGGAATTTTAGAAAGAAGTAGAGAATCAACTTAACAAGAGAATCAAGCATATTCGATCCGATCGGGGAGGCAAGTATTTGAGTTATGAGTTTAACATGCACTTGAAGGGCTATGGGGTTATACCACAGCTTACGCCAGCCGGGACACTATAGTGTAACGATGTGTCGGAATGGCGTAACCGTACTCTATTGGATAGTGTGCGGTCCATGATGTCTTTGACTGATTTGTCTGTATCATTTCGGGGATATGTGTTAGAAATCACTGCTTTTATTTTAAACCGAGCACCATCTAAATCCGTGGAGACAACCCCATATGAGATATAGAAAGGCAAGAAGCCAAAGTTGTCATTTCTGAAAGTTTGGGGATTTGAGGATTACGTCAAGAAACTGCTGCCTAACAAACTCGAACCCAAGGCATAAAAATGTATCTTTGTAGGATACCCAAGGGAAACCGTTGGGTATACCTTCTACAACCAAGACGAAGGCAAAATGTTTCCTGCGAAGAATGACACCTTTCTTGAGAAAGAGTTTCTCGCTAAGGGAGTTAGTGGAAGGAAAATTGAGCTAGATGAGGTTGTTGATCCTTCTCTCCATATACCGAGTAGTGCAACAAAAGCTGTCATGAAACTGCCCTCCAACATGGAAGAAGAATCAAATGATGATTATCAAGACAACCACATCGGAACTCCTGTGGTTCCCAAGTCTGCAAGAATACGTACCACTCCTGATTGGTACAGTAGTCTTGGGATGACTGTCATTCTGAATGAACAAGAGGAACCTGGAAACTATAAAGAAGCTATGGAAAGTGATGATTCCGTGAAATGGCTAGAAGCCATGAAATCCGAAATAGGATCCATGTATGAAACCCAAGTTTGGACCTTGGTAGATCTTCTAGAAGGCCATAAGGCCATGGAAACTAAATGGATCTTCAAAAAAAAGACAGATGCGAATGGTAATGGACACATTAATGAAGAGTTGTATATGATGCAACCAAAAGGTTTTGTTGATTCTAAGGATGCTAGGCAGATATGCAAACTTCAGCGATCGATTTATGGACTGTAGCAAGCATCTCGGAGCTAGAACCAACATTTTGATCAAGTGATCAAGAGTTTTGGATTTTTCCAAAATCAACAAGAGTTCTATGTTTACAAGAAAGCGAGTGGGAGATCAGTGGTTTTCCTAGTAGTATATGTGGACGACATATTACTTATGGGAAATAATGTGGAACTTATGGAAAGCATGAAAGCATATTTGAGCAATCAATTTTCCATGAAGGACTTCAGTGAAGATGCATACATATTAGGCTTCAAAATCTATAGAGATAGATCGAGATGCCTGATTACATTAAGTCAAAGTACTTACCTTGAAAAGATTTTGAA
Source organism: Avena insularis (assembly GCA_023614405.1). Taxonomy (NCBI): domain Eukaryota; kingdom Viridiplantae; phylum Streptophyta; class Magnoliopsida; order Poales; family Poaceae; genus Avena; species Avena insularis. The sequence continues at coordinate 279,582,971 of CM042690.1, forward strand.
GAGGTTCAAAATGAAGATGCCAAAGTGGTTTGGTGCCTGTAATGAAAGGTAGCACACTGAGTTTGAATCAATGTCCGACAATGGATGTTGATAGAGAAAGGATGTCTTACATCCCCTATGCCTCAGCCATAGGATCTATCATGTATGCAATGCTAAGTACTCGACCTGATGTGGCATTGGCTCTTAGTTTGGCAAGTCGATACCAAAGTAATCCATGAATGGATCACTGGACAGCTATGGAAATATCCTAAGGTATCTCAAGAGAACAAAGGATATGGTCCTAGTCTATGGAGGCAATGATGAAGCTCTAAACATAATTGGTTACGTGGATGCGAGTTGGCACTCAGATCCTAATGACTCAAAGTCTCAAACAGGATTTGTGTTTCTAGTAAATGGTGCGGCGGTAAGCTAGAAGAGCAAGAAGCAACCAGTAGTAGCGCAATCTACAATGGAGTCAGAATTCCTTGTTGCTGCTAATGCGGTCAATGAAGATGGTTGGCAACCAATACTAGCACAATCTACAATGGAGTCAAAATACACTCAGATCCCGGAAACTGCACTTCTCCCCTCACCGCCCCCCCCCCGCCGGTCATAATCAAGACCAAGGATGACCCCGAGCCCCCGCGAGTCATTGACTTTGTCCTCCTCCTTGGGAACCCAGATTGGTTCACGAGGGTGCGGCTTCCGTGGACCTTCACACTCGGGATGGCCGATGAGCTCGCCCTAGAGGTACTACTGCACCACTCAGGACGCCATGAGAGGTGGGAAGTCAGTGTAGAGGTTCACTCGCCTGGAGAGATGTACCTCACCGATGGCTGGGCCTGCTTCCTCAGGAGCACGGCATCCAGCAGGGTCGGTGCTCCAGTTCCGCTACGCCCGCGGGAACTTCTCGTTGGCTATCTACAACCCACTCATGTGCCACGTGGACTACCCGAGCCGCCTTAGGTTGGCCGAGATCGACCCACCTCCTAAGTCGACGCCACGCTGAGGGAAACGCTGGTCGCTTGGTGGTGATGGTCATGTTCTGATGGTGTTTTGTCTCCCGGGTGTGGATGTAATGAACCTCTTTGACTGTTTCTTCTTATGGTTATCCTCTCTGATGCGAGTTGTCAAGCCGCTCCAGGCGTGGCTAGTCCTCGAGTCTAGGAAGCTCCGCCATGAGCCAGAGGAACGCCCCGGAAGATACCACGATCGTGCTGATGCGGCCGTCATAGGTTTTGACCTTGTCGCTCAGGTCCTGCCTACCATGGATCATAGTGTAGCACATGGGCATCAGGGTCCATGTTGGGAAGCTGTAAATGCAAAGATTATGCAACGTCACCATCCTCTTGATGCCTTGTCGCCGAATCTTCCCATAGGATCGGTGCTTTAGGTCTGGCCATTGGGGTGCGGATGTTCTCGCGAGCCGCCCTGTGAGCCTGCCGACGGAAAAATCATAGGGCAGCATGACCGTAGGTCTGGCATGATTCTCGGTCGCTAGAGGGGAATACCCACTCTAGCCGCTCTGGTGACCTCTTAAGGAGAGGACAGTATGCACTACAAGAATATGGGAACTTCATGATGATCTAATATAGTCGTGGATGAGGGTCAAAACATCGTAAATGGCCATCCGCGACAAATTCTATGATGAAAAAATAGGTCATGAACCTCACATCATAATTGAATCCATGACATTTTTTCTATCTAAAAATGTCACGCCTGATCAAGACATTCCTGTAATTTTGTTGCGGCCAACTAGATCGGCCTAGCCCGATCGTTCATGACATTTTTTCGTCATGATCAAGGCCACGTGGCAGATGGCACCGCGGGCGGCCATCAGAGACGTTTGCTAACGTCATGTTTGATGCCTACGACATCATCGACGTCATGACCTTTTGTTTTCGTCACTCCCTGATTCTGTTATCTCCATATCCATCATGTCATCCAACGCATTCATGACACCATCCATCCCGTTTATGACGTCACACGGCCCATGGAGAATTTTGTTCGTCACCACCTTTCAACTCCGTGCTGACACTTCAACGGTTGGCAGGGAAAGCTTGCGCCAATCGGACGAGGCCACGTGGGCAAGCCGCAGAACGACACATTGACAAATCAAAATGGGACACGTATCACCTACCGATGATGAATTATGTGTGATGACGTCATTGTAGGCCATGATATTTCTGTTTCGTCTAGATAGTTGGCCAATGAAAGGAGGCCACGTCAGCGTTTACCTATGATAGAAATTTTTAATCAATCACAACTGAGATGATTTTGTTTTTGTCGTGGATGTGTGCTAGCATCACCGTGTGATCAGGGTGCCATTGGTGCACGTAAATTTTTATTACCCCTAATCGCTTGTGATCCATTTCACACTAGATGCATCAAATAACAGAATTTGACAATAAATTTCAGGACAAGTTTCCACATAAATTTCCATAGCAGTTTCTGAGCCAAAAGCCTCACAAGCTTCAACGGCCAAAAACTTTCCACAACAGTTTATGAGCCAAAAGCCTAACAAGTTTCCACACTAGTTAACTTTCCTAGCCAAAGAACTCACAAGTGTCAACCACAAGTTCACTTACCTTGCGACAGCTGAAGCTGTTGTTGTTGCTGCTGCTTCTACTGAGTCATCTGAGACAACAATTGCTGAAGTAAAACGTTTGTATGGTTTTGTTTATCATGCATCTCTTCTTGCTTCTTCTTCATTTCTCTCATGTCTTTAGCATACCGTAGCCTCTCTGTCGTGGCAACTTCTTTTGCTCTCTGCAATTCCTCTATGGTATAGCACAGTTTGTCACTCCCTACTCTCTCAGACAAAAGTACTGCTTCAAGGCCAGACATGCTTTGTCTTGATGTACTTGGATGAAGGCCGATGTTCTTCAGGAACATTGGCTTTCTGCTGTCCAACGAGAGTGCAAAGTGCACAGCCTCAGTGGAAGAAAGTGGTTCTTCCCTCGGGACATCTGGAGCCATCTTCTTTTCAATGATTTCCTACATTATTAGGAATAGAAGCAAGCACTAGAAAAATAGCAAGCAAACTACAATCACATTATATACAATTCAGAGATGAACATAGCATTGACTTTTATGAAGATGAAAAGTATTCAAAAGGACTTATAGTTGCTTCCCTCACATTCTGAGTGTAGCCATTTTTCGGGCTGCGATGTGTCTTTTTGAAGAGTTCGAAGGCATCATCTTCACCTTTGCACACAATCTCATAGCTATGAGAACCTATGGCATCAGGGTACAAAACTTTGCTCCTGTTGAGCTTGTTTTTAACAGAAGTATTATACACAAGCAGAAACCATATAGTATAATAGGAAGTTCTAGTCAAACAATGCAAACACAAGAAGTAACAGTATAAGAGTAAACGAAAAGTAACCTGTTTCCTTGGGTCAGACCAAGTATCAAGAAGCTTGCACCACTGCTCATCGATCATGTGTTTCACTTCAACAGGACATTTCCTTGTAACTTGGTTTAGAGGGTAGGGATCAAAATACTTCTTCTTCAAAATATATCGTTGATTCCTTACATGCCTCATAAACTGATTTGCGCAAGCATTCCGCACATAAGGGTGACTAGACCGGCACGCGCGCTTTGCCGCGCCGGCTGCCCAGCGTTATTGCATGGCGTGATCATTCGCGTCCTGGTCATTGGTGGCTTTTCTTTGGTGTATATATACTCTAAGGCAAAGCATTTTTTAGAGTAGAAACGGTTTGCTGGGGGAGTTAATGGAAAAGTGATTGTTCTTTTAATGTCGATTGTCTATATGATAAGATAACTCCGGCTGGTGCATCTAAAATAAAAAACTCTGGCTGGGGTACTGAGAAACTCCGCCTGGAGTAACTGGATCACGAAAATTGGTTGCAAACCTCGCTCGGAAATAGGAACCTCGAGTCTGGTAGACCAGGTGGTAGGTACTATAGAACTGTGGACCAGAATATTGTGTTCGCTTCTTTGGAGCAAGGCATAGGAGTTTCACATGGTGAAGAATTTTCTTCTATTTGTTTACCCTCTCATCTTAATGCAATAAAAAGTCGCTCCAACGACCATTTCATAAAAAAAATACAGGAGTGAACTTAATCCAGTTTTTCACATCTGAAAACGAGAAGTGAAATTCAATTGAATGCAACTACCTGCAGTTGTGATTTCTGTGGGAAGAACACATGGCCTTTGTATTCACTTTGTCGCAGCTGAAAATCAGAATTCAAATAACACATAGTATAGATCAGATTTATTGCATGGGCTACGTGTAGAGCTCCTCCGGAGGTGAAACATGCTACATTTTCTAAGTTGAGGGGGGAAATAACACTAACATATAACAAGCAGACATTACCAAAAAGTCAGCTAAAGGTTTCTTGACGCCTGGCAAAAAGAAGTTTCTTGACGCGCCCTTGATAGCACGAGCAGGTTCTTTATCTTACAACAGAACGGTTCTTTTGCTGGAGATACCCACACGATGCATCGTACTACTAAACAAAATATCCTACAAGACAGGTTTGGCAGGATGCACTACAAAATTTGAGCATGCTGACTCCTCGTCCAACATATTCAGGGGATATAACACACAGAAACAAAACGCAGAGGCCCAGGCTACCCTAGCACTACAACATTCTGCCTCTTCAGCTAACACATGCACGGTAAACGACACCTACTTGCCTAAATCACGTGCATGCTAGAAAGAATAACATCAAGTTAACCAAACCGAGGTTTCAGCAAGGAAGGTAGCACAGGCGTAACATACAGGCACAGAGTGGTTCCCTTCTTTCCCGTTTTCTCTGAACCGTCCACAAACAATGGCCTCTTCAAGTTAACACTCCTGGCACCACCAAAAAGATCAAAGTAAGAAACTCGCGCCTAACATGCAGCGGTAGCAGAAAACTGAACACGCAACTAACAAACCCTCTTTCCACACGTTGTCCAGACTCCAGAAGGTGCGGAGAGATCATCACCACCCGGTTCGTTATCATCAGTAGATAATCCCTTCACAGGAGTCTCCTACAACAAAGACCATATTAGGAGAACCAATAAACAGAAACAAGCAATGTAAGAAGGCCAATGCATCTGCACACACCAAAACAGCAGTAGGAGGCCGGGTATGCAAGGCCTCATCAGTGGCATAGCAGCAAGGATCGCCTGGTCTTCCTTATCAGCAGATCCTTAAGACCAGCAAGAGCAGTTCATGGACCGACAGACAATAGAAACCAAGAACGGCTACTCCCTCCGTTCGAAAATATAGGACATCTAGTTTTCTGAAATGAATGTATCTAGACATCTTTTGGTGTATAGGTTCACTCCGAATCTCTATGAACCTATATACTAAAAGACGTCTAGATACATTTGATTCACAAAGCTAAAACTTCGTATATTTCAGAACGAAGGGAGTACCATATAAAAAAGCCTTACCGCTCCCAGAAGCTTGTTCTGGACAGAAAAACAATGATCCAGCTAGCTTGCCTACAGCCAGCAATGCCGCATTGAATCAAGCAAAGACAAACTCCGTTTAGGATAAAACTGAAGGACCTTGAAGCTGATATCAGTGCTCTAGAAAGAATACCTTGACACGGCGACATCGACAACATAATTTTTGCCTATCAAAATATATATCTCATCTAGCATGGTGGAGAGCAAGACGCAGTTTTCAGCGATCTGAATATCAATAGGCTTGCAACTAAATCACAAGAGCTCCATCTCCAAAGGCTATTATCGGAATCCAGAACCTAAAACCCAACAACATGATATGCATAGTTCAAGCTAAATTCATTTTAAACTTTGTTAGAGAACATGACTACCAACAGCCTACAAATATTTATAAGTCATATTTAATCTGCATGCACATGAATCTACATTTCGAGTTTCTAGATTCAGGATCCACATAATATTTAGACCCACAAACTAAAACGATTCGCAAACAGATGGGAAAGCAGGACTTAGTATCCTTTCTGTATGTTCCTACAACTTTACATGGAAAAACACAGAAAAACCAGATTAACTAGGGACCTGCATGCTTGCTAGCACACTTTTCTTTAGTACACATGTACCCAGTACCTTCCTGAGTCCTTTCCAGATGTACTCATCACAGGACAGGAACCACCATCCCTAATTGGGCTACATACCGGCGATCCTGATGATGCTCCTAAACTTTTTGCCCTGCAAAACAAAGTCAGCATAGCGGGTGCAAATCACAAGTTATAAAATACAAAAGCAGTCTTGTAAACACAAGCTTACTACAAAGGACATGTGCATATGTCTCCTTGTGCATAGCATAGAAGTGTTCCATACACCAACAGAACACCTTAAAACCTCCAAAGGCCCATACACCAATAGGAAAGCATAGCATAGAAGTGTTCCAAGGACCAAGCAAGAACATCTTTGTCTACAACCATTAGACTTCCTATTGTAGTATCCTCACAAGAAGTAGCACTAAAATCCCTGGTATGCCTACTAATTAGATTGAATGGGAAGACCATCTCCACATAATCAACACCAAGTTAAGAGATAAGTCACATGGAAAAACATGGACAAAAGTGAGAGGGGAATCTTTTATGGTGAAGATGGCTGCAACGCTTCCAGCAGTGCAATTAGGGGCATAGAGCACTGGTTGGAAGCATCAGAACAAATCCCAGTACTCCAAAATTACTATGGACCAATCTACAACATGGATAGCCGTATACAACCAAGATGCAAACAAATTTCTTTAACTAATCTATCCATGAGAAATATTTTGTATCATCCTATAGAAATCTAACCAAGAGCATGGCATGACAAGGCAAAAAAATAGATAGGCCGAGAGCCGGCACCTTGCTTATCTGCAGCTTGTTGAACACATCCTAGAGAACCTTGTAGTTGTGGATCATGTCATGTTCCGTCTTTGCATAAAACTTCGCCTACGAAACACCCCTAAAATAAGCATGGTGGTCTTCTAAGCCACCGCAATATAAACCAAACACGAGCACATCAAAATCCTCTTAACAACCTTGAGCATCTACACCACTCCAGGGTAAACCCTTTATGGAAACCGGCACTGCACCGCACCCCTACAATAAGACAGAAGCCACCAAATCAAAATCAACACAAAATTTGTAACCATATGAATCCACATTTCAATTGCCTTTCACTCTCAGAGTCCCACAAAGAAACTTGAAACAATTAGTTCTAGTTCTTGTGAGCATAATATCAAATAGGTAGATGGCATTAGCTCACACACACAAATATACGCAAAAAATTGAGAATATGCAGGGGTTATCCACCAAGGCAAGAGAGGAAGGAGCAACCTCTTGGGAAAGTTTTGATCGGCAAAAAATACAAAAAAAAGACTAAAGGGCCAACCTGATACACACATGACAGGAGGAGAAATAGTTGAGAGAAGCGGCGGCGACAACCAGAGAGAGCAGCCCCACCATCAACCTTAGATTATTTGATATACTCTTTATCAAAATGAACACATGTATATGCGAAGAGAACGTGTTAGCATTCAAATAAATATCAGTTAAACCTAGGAACAGAAATACATGTAAGTAAATAAGTAAAATGGCACTAATCTATTTATTTATTTGCATAATTATTATTACCTGCAAGGTAATTTTTTCCCAGTAGTGCTCATTATCTCCTAAAATATGTAAAATGAAATTTCTGTGTTGGTTCAGTAATATGTCGAAGCACTGAAGCATGTAAACAATGTTGGACTTTTGGAATCAATTTTTGGCATCCTCCGCTTGGAAATACACAATGTCATATACATGGCCATCTGATAATAGCTAAGACCCAATGTTTTGACTGTTGGCTTACTATTCTTCAGTAAGTAGACGTTTACCTTTGCATGGAGGTATATTCTGACTGTACAATAACCAATTATCAGAATATGTACCTGTAGTGTTAGACAGCTAGGCACACATCCAAGCTACAGCATGAGAGAAAATTCAGAGAAGTGAGTTAGGAAAAGGAGAGGAGTTGACATATACCTAATCTAAAGAGAGCGGAAGCTCGGCCATACTGATGGCAACCTTCATGGCGTCTGACAGTGGTGAGCAAGGCACCGTGGACCGCCAGTCCATCGGTAGGGCTGATTCCACCGACGGCGGCGAGTGAGCCGATGGAGGGGAGCACGTAGGGCATCAGAGCGAGGCCAGGATGCCCCTATCCCGTCGCAGCTGTGCCTCCACGGACCCGACACGTGCCTCCTTGTCTACTCCACCGCGAGCAGTTCGTCATCGGCGGTGTTCGTCGCGGGTTCCGGCGAGGTGGACGGTGAACACCCACACGATATATCTGCTAAGGATGAGGAGAACATGCGTCGATGAATGTCTGGCTCGGCGGCAGCAGCTCGCCCACTCCATCGCGGGCTACCTAGCCATCGTCCGTGTAGTGACGGGGCGACCCGATCTAGGGCACAGGCCTCAGCGACGGAGGGGGTCGGCGAGCGGGAGGTTGTGATGTGGAGAGGTAGGTAGAGGAAGATCTGGAAGAAGGGAAAGATATGGTTGAGGAGAAGACACGTGGATCGAATGGAGAAAGGGGATGGGTCACCGTGGAAACCGGCGAGAGGAAACCCAGCCGCGTTTAGAGGCCCACGGGCAGAGATAGAAGCCCCCACGGCGCGTGTCAGGAGCCCTGAGAATGCTTACTTTCTCTCAGGCTTAAGCTTTTAGATAATTTGTGTCCATGGCAAACTTTTGCTGAAATAAAACATGGAGCATCAACATTTGCATGAACATAGAAATGGAAAGGTAAAGGACAGCTATGCCACAGAACATACATAAACTTTGCATATGAAGTCTGCTTGGACATCAGCCCTCTCCTTATACTCTTTCTAGAGGGGTAAAATAGGCATTCAAGTCCTTAATGTGACTGCACACTCACTGGCAAACCTAGAAGCAACACCCGACTCGTCTGGTCTAGTTCTTCCTGGAAGCATTTTAAGTGAAATCCTCCCTCCTTTGGACAACTTGTCAAGCCTCTTCCTACAAGATGCTTATGTCATCGAGGCTGAGCTTCCAGCCAAGCCTGCAGATTCCGCCTCCCAGGATGAAAAGAATGTCTTGCAGTCCAAGGCAGATGATTTCTCCTCATCTAGAGTGGAATGCTCTATGCCATGGAGCCAGAGCTTCAACAGAATTTTGAGAAGGTGAATGCTTTTGTGATCATTGAAGATCTCAAGGCTATCTTTGCTCCACTGGCTCGGGAAGAGAGGTTTGATGCTTCGGAGCTCTTCTTCTCCACCAAGATGGAAGAGCATAGAGTATTAGTGAGCATGTAGTAAAAATGTCTGGCTAGGTTAAGCGCTTGAATGCCCTGGATTGCAAAATCCCGGAGGATCTCGTGATTGATAGGGTGTTGCACTCGCTGCCCCTAGCTACAGGATCTTTGTGATGAACTACAATATGCAAGGGATGACTAAGACACTTGCTGAAGTGTTCGCCATGCTCAAAACTGCTGAGGTTGACATCAAGAAGGAGCACACGGTGTTGATGGTCAATATATCACCAACTTTAAGAAGCCATGACAGAAGGGCAAGGGTAAGAAGCCTAAGAAGAACAACAAGTTTGTTTCCAATACTTCTAAGGCTGTCAAGCCTGGTCCCAAGCCCGGCGTCACGTGCTACTACTAGAAGGGGGATGGACACTAGAAGCACAACTTCCCTAAGTACCTTGAGGACAAGAAAGATGACAAGATAGCTGCCAAACACAAAGGTATATTTGATATACATGTTATAGATGTGTTCCTTACTAGCTCCAAGAGTAACACTTGGGTATTTGATACCGGTTCTGTTGTTCACATTTGTAACTCTCAGCAGGAGTTGTGGAGTAAGAGGCGGCTGGGGAAGGACGAGGTGACGATGTGCGTCGGTAATGGCATGAAGGTTGATGTGGTGGCCGTCGGCACTTTACCTCTACATCTGCCGTTAGGATTTATTTTGGTTTTGAATAAATGCTACTATGTGCCTACATTAAGTATGAATATTTCTAGTGGATCTTGCTTGTTGCAAGATCATTATTCGTTTAATCCGGAACAAATGGTTGTTCTATTTATGTGAATTATGTTTTCTATGTTCATGCGCCTGTGTGTAATGGTTTATTCTTACTGGATCTTGACTGAAATACTCACATCAATAATATTGATGCTAAATGTTGTAAGCATAATTATGATAATTCCATGTTTATGTGGCATTGTCGTCTTGGTCACATTGGTGTAAAGAGCATGAAGAAGCTTCATTCACATGGACTTCTTAAATCATTGGATTTTGAATCTCTTGATACATGCGAGCCTTGCCTCATGGGCAAGATCACTAGGACACCCTTCTCTGGCACCATGGAGAGGATTGTGGACCTACATGGAATCATACATACAGATATATACGGACCAATGAGCATCTCAACATGCAATGGTTATCATTATTTTGTAACCTTTACTGACGATTTGAGTAGATATGGATATATCTATTTGATGAAGCACAAATCTGAAACCTTTGAAAAGTTCAAGGAATTTCAGAAAGAAGTAGAGAATCAACTTAACAAGAGAATCAAGCATCTTCGATCCGATCGGGGAGGCGAGTATTTGAGTTATGAGTTTAACATGCACTTGAAGTGCTGTGGGGTTATACCACAGCTTACGCCAGCCAGGACACTACAGTGTAACGATGTGTCGGAATGGCGTAATCGTACTCTATTGGATAGTGTGCGGTCCATGATGTCTTTGACTGATTTGTCTGTATCGTTTCGGGGATATGTGTTAGAAATCACTGCTTTTATTTTAAACCGAGCACCATCCAAATCCGTGGAGACAACCCCATATGAGATATGGAAAGGCAAGAAGCCAAAGTTGTCATTTCTGAAAGTTTGGGGATGTGAGGCTTACGTCAAGAAACTGCTGCCTAACAAACTCGAACCCAAGGCATAAAAATATATCTTTGTAGGATACCCAAGGGAAACCGTTCGGTATACCTTCTACAACCAAGGCGAAGGCAAAATCTTTCTCATGAAGAATGGCACCTTTCTTGAGAAAGAGTTTCTCGCTAAAGGAGTTAGTGGAAGGAAAATTGAGCTAGATGAGGTTGTTGATCCTTCTCTCCATATACCGAGTAGTGCAACAAAAGTTGTCATGAAACTGCCCTCCAACATGGAAGAAGAATCAAATGATGATGATCAAGACAACCACATTGGAACTCCTATGGTTCCCAAGTCTGCAAGAATACGTACCACTCCTGATTGGTACAGTAGTCTTGGGATGACTGTCATTCTGAATGAACAAGAGGAACCTGGAAACTATAAAGAAGCTATGGAAAGTGATGATTCCATGAAATGGCTAGAAGCCATGAAATCCGAAATAGGATCCATGTATGAAAACCATGGTTGGACCTTGGTAGATCTTCTAGAAGGCCATAAGGCCATGGAAACAAAATGGATCTTCAAAAAAAAGACAAATGCGAATGGTAATGGACACATGGATGAAGAGTTGTATATGATGCAACCAAAAGGTTTTATTGATTCTAAGGATGCTAGGCAGGTATGAAAACTTCAGCGATCGATTTATGGACTGTAGCAAGCATCTCGGAGCTAGAACCAACGTTTTGATCAAGTGATCAAGAGTTTTGGATTTTTCCAAAATCAACAAGAGTTCTATGTTTACAAGAAAGCGAGTGGGAGATCAGTAGTTTTCCTAGTAGTATATGTGGACGACATATTACTTATGGGAAATAATGTGGAACTTATGGAAAGCATGAAAGCATGTTTGAGCAATCAATTTTCCATGAAGGACTTCAGTGAAGATGCATACATATTAGGCTTCAAAATCTATAGAGATAGATCGAGATGCCTGATTACATTAAGTCAAAGTACTTACCTTGAAAAGATTTTGAAGAGGTTCAAAATGAAGATGCCAAAGTGGTTTGGTGCCTGTAATGAAAGGTAGCACACTGAGTTTGAATCAATGTCCGACAACGGATGCTGATAGAGAAAGGATGTCTTACATCCCCTATGCCTCAGCCATAGGATCTATCATGTATGCAATGCTAAGTACTCGACCTGATGTGGCATTGGCTCTTAGTTTGGCAAGTCGATACCAAAGTAATCCATGAATGGATCACTGGACAGCTATGGAAATATCCTAAGGTATCTCAAGAGAACAAAGGATATGGTCCTAGTCTATGGAGGCAATGATGAAGCTCTAAACATAATTGGTTACGTGGATGCGAGCTGGCACTCAGATCCTGATGACTCAAAGTCTCAAACAGGATTTGTGTTTCTAGTAAATGGTGCGGCGGTAAGCTAGAAGAGCAAGAAACAACCAGTAGTAGCGCAATCTACAATGGAGTCAGAATACATTGTTGCTGCTAATGCGGTCAATGAAGATGGTTGGCAACCAATACTAGCACAATCTACAATGGAGTCAAAATACACTTAGATCCCGGAAACCGCACTTCTCCCCTCACCGCCCCCCCCCCCCCCGCCGGTCATAATCAAGACCAAGGATGACCCCGAGCCCCCGCGAGTCATTGACTTTGTCCTCCTCCTTGGGAACCCAGATTGGTTCACGAGGGTGCGGCTTCCGTGGCCCTTCAGACTCGGGATGGCCGATGAGCTCGCCCTAGAGGTACTACTGCACCACTCAGGACGCCATGAGAGGTGGGAAGTCAGTGTAGAGGTTCACTCGCCCGGAGAGATGTACCTCACCGATGGCTAGGCCCGCTTCCTCAGGAGCACGGCATCCAGAAGGGCTCGGTGCTCCAGTTCCGCTACGCCCGCGGGAACTTCTCGTTGGCTATCTACAACCCACTCATGTGCCACGTGGACTACCCGAGCCGCCTTAGGTTGGCCGAGATCGACCCACCTCCTAAGCCGATGCCACGCTGAGGGAAACGCTGGTCGCTTGGTGGTGATCGTCGTGTTCTGATGGTGTTTTGTCTCCCAGGTGTGGATGTAATGAACCTCTTTGACTGTTTCTTCTTATGGTTATCCTCTCTGATCCGAGTTGTCAAGCCGCTCTAGGCGCGGCTAGTCCTCGAGTCTAGGCAGCTCCGCCATGTGCCAGAGGAACGCCCCGGAAGATACCAAGATCGTGCTGATGCGGCCGTCATAGGTTTTGACCTTGTCGCTCAGGTCCTGCCTACCGTGGATCATAGTGTAGCACATGGGCAGTAGGGTCCATGTTGGGAAGCTGTAAATGCAAAGATTATGCAACGTCACCATCCTCTTGATGCCTTGTCGCTGAATCCGCCCATAAGATCGGTGCTTTAGGTCTGGCCATTGGGGTGCGGGTGTTCTCGCGAGCCGCCCTGTGAGCCTCCCGACGGAAAAACCGTAGGGCAGCATGACCGTAGGTCTGGCATGATTCTCGGTCGCTGGAGGGGAATACCCACTCTAGCCGCTCCAGTGACCTCTCAAGGAGAGGACAGTATGCACTACAAGAATACGGGAAGTTCATGATGATCTAATATAGTAGTGGATGAGGGTCAAAACATCGTAAATGGCCATCCGCGACAAATTCTATGATGAAAAAATAGGTCATGAACCTCACATCATAATTGAATCCATGACGATTTTTCTATCTAAAATGTCATGCCTAATCACGACATTCCTGTAATTTTGTTGCGGCCAACTAGATTGGCCTAGCCTAGGCTCGGTCGTTCAGGACATTTTTTCGTCATGATCAAGGCCACGTGGCAGATGGCACCGCGGGCGGCCATCAGCGACATTTGCTAACGTCATGTTTGATGCCTATGACATCATCGACGTCATGACCTTTTGTTTCCGTCACTCCCTGATTCTGTTGTCTCCATATCCATCATGTCATCCAACGCATTCATGACACCATCCATCCCATTTACTACGTCACACGGCCCATGGAGAATTTTGTTCATCACCACCTTTCAACTCCATGCTAACACTTCAACGGTTGGCAGGGGAAAGCTTGTGCCAATCAGACGAGGCCACGTGGGCAAGCCGCAGAACGACACATTGACAAATCAAAATGGGACACGTATCACCTACCAATGATGAATTCTGTGTGATGATGTCATCGTTGGCCATGATATTTCTGTTTCGTCTAGATAGTTGGCCAATGAATGGAGGCCACGTCGGCGTTTACCTATGATAGAAATATTTAATCAATCACAACTGAGATGATTTTATTTTTGTCGTGGATGTGTGCTAGCGTCACCGTGTGATCAGGGTGCCATTGGTGCACGTAAATTAAAAACTAGATGCATCAAATAACAGAATTTGACAATAAATTTCAGGACAAGTTTCCACATAAATTTCCATAGCAGTTTCTAAGCCAAAAGCCTCACAAGCTTCCACGGCCAAAAACTTTCCACAACAGTTTATGAGCCAAAAGACTAACAAGTTTCCACACTAGTTAACTTTCCTAGCCAAAGAACTCACAAGTGTCAACCACAAGTTCACTTACCTTGCGGCAGCTGAAGCTGTTGTTGTTGTTGTTGCTGCTTCTACTGAGTCATCCGAGACAATAATTGCTGAAGTAAGACGTTTGTATGGTTTTGCTTATCATGCATCTCTTCTTGCTTCTTCTTCATTTCTCTCATGTCTTTAGCATACCGTAGCCTCTCTGTCGTGGCAACTTCTTTTGCTCTCTGCAATTCCTCTATGGTACAGCACAGTTTGTCACTCCCTACTCTCTCAGACAAAAGTTCTGCTTCAAGGCCAGACATGCTTTGTCTTGATGTACTTGGATGAAGGCCGATGTTCTTCAGGAACATTGGCTTTCTGCTGTCCAACGGGAGTGCAAAGTGCACAGCCTCAGTGGAAGAAAGTGGTTCTTCCCTCGGGACATCTGGAGCCATATTCTTTTCAATGATTTCCTACAGTATTAGGAATAGAAGCGAACATTAGAAAAATAGCAAGCAAACTACAATCACATTATATACAATTGAGAGATGAACATAGCATTGACTTTTATGAAGATGAAAAGTATTCAAAAGGACTTATAGTTGCTTCCCTCACATTCTAAGTGAAGCCATTTTTCGGGCTGCAATGTGTCTTTTTGAAGAGTTCGAGGGCATCATCCTCACCTTTGCACACAACCTCATAGCTATGAGAACCTGTGGCAGCAGGGTACAAAACTTTGCTCCTGTTGAGCTTGTTTTTAACAGAAGTATTATACACAAGCAGAAACCATATAGTATCAGAGGAAGTTCCAGTCAAACAATGCAAACACAAGAAGTAACAGTATAAGAGTAAACAAAAAGTAACCTGTTTCCTAGGGTCAGACCAAGTATCAACAAGCTTGCACCACTGCTCATAGATCATGTGTTTCACTTCAACAAGACATTTCCTTGTAACTTGGTTTAGAGGGTAGGGACCAAAATACTTCTTCTTCAGAATATATCGTTGATTCCTTGCATGCCTCATAAACTGATTTGCGCAAGCATTCCGCACATAAGGGTGATCTGTGTCCATGGCAAACTTTTGCTGAAATAAAACATGGAGCATCAACATTTGCATGAACATAGAAATGGAAAGGTAAAGGACAGCTATGTCACAGAACATACATAAACTTTGCATATGAAGTCTGCTTGGACATCAGCCCTCTCCTTATACTCTTTCTAGAGGGGTAAAATAGGCATTCAAGTCCTTAATGTGACTGCACACTCACTGGCAAACCTAGAAGCAACACCCGACTCGTCTGGTCTAGTTCTTCCTAGAAGCACTTTAAGTGAAATCCTCCCTCCTTTGGACAACTTGTCAAGCCTCTTCCCCATGTTTTCCCCCTCACCACCAGTGCTTGACCATTATGCAGAACTATATCTTCAGAATTCTGCATTTCGGTGTCTTCAGAACATGGTGCATCAAAGTCTTGAGACATCTAGTAGCCATTATCATCTACATGAATACAATGTGTTGATTTAGTGTTCCACAGTAATATGATCAGATTAAATGGATTACTCTAGAGCAAGCAATCGGTTTTACGCATTACCATGTTGAGACTAGTCACTCTAGTCTTGGCACGGTACTTCATGACTAGGATCAGATTCCCCATATTCGGTAGCTGACTCATCGTATTGGGTAGCTGATACCTGACCCTAAAATTGGGTACTAGAGTCCTCCCCGTCGGTAGCTGAACACAAATGTTGGGTAGCTGACATAGCTCCTTGGGTACCTAACCCATCGGTTTGGGATGGTGCACGGTCTCTTCGGGGAGGTGCCCGCAGAAAGCTGGGAGGTGGCTTCTGGATTTGGAAAGGTGGAAAGTCACCTTTGGGGGATGGTCGTGGGCAGAAAGATGCGGACTTCATCACATGGGAAGGTGGCTTCTTGATTTGTAGAGGTGGAAGGTAAGCTTTGGGAGGTGCCAGAAGATGACAGGATGTGGGTTGGGGTTCCACATGTTGGGTACGTGGCTGCTAGCTTTAGGGAGGTGGCTGCTGCCTTTGAGGAGGTTGCTGCTGGCTTTGGGGAGGTGGCTGCTGGGAGGGTGCATGCAGGATTTGGGGAGGTCGCGGTCGGCATACCAGCAGGTCAGAGGGAGCGGGCAGCTCGCCTTGGGCAGAGTGCTGCTCATGTTGGACAGCTGCCATCTTGCCTTGGGATGCTGCCTTCTCGTCTTGGGTCGGTGGGAGATTGACGGCTACTAGCTTCTCTCCTTAGTGGGCATCAGGAACTGCAGCTTTAGCCACTTGGCCTGCATCAGGAACTGCAGCTTTGGCCGCTTGGCCGGCATCAGGAACTGCATCTTTAGCCACTTGGCCAGCATCAGGAACGGCAGCTTTGGCCACTTGGTGGGCATCAGGAACTGAAGGTTTAGCTACTTGCCTGGCATCAGGAACTGTAGATTTAGCCACTAGGTTGCCATCAGGAACTGCATCATCGGTCACTAGTGGGGAGAAATGAAGTACAGCTATAGCCACCTCGGGGGCATTAGGAAGTGCAAATTTTGGTAGTTTGCCTGGCATCAGAAAGTGCGGCTTTGTTCATTTTCCGGGCATCAGGAAGTTCATCTTTGGAAACATTCTAGGTTGCACTCTGAGTTTCTTGTGAATGGGTGATAGGACTTTCGCTTTTGTTGTTCGCCATGTGGAACGTAGCGGTGGAAGACTTTCTTTTAGCGGATTCCTCTTGGACCTCGTGTGTCTCTCACTTTCTATGTCTGTAGATAGTACTGATGCCACAACGTGCTTGCGATATGATCCTCCACCAGGAGCCATCCTTCTCCTAGAAGTTGTCTTCTTGAATTTTGTCTACTTAAGCTACACATTTTACTTGTAACAGTTGATTGAGGAACAAAACATATGGCAAAAAGAGTAAGCAAACAATTCCACACAAGATGATTTGGCAACACCTTAATTGTGAAGAAATCATGACAAGATGGTGAGCTAGCAGGTAAGGGGACTACCTGCAACCCAGTCTCCTCGGTGACTATTGTTTCATCACCTGATAGGTCACCTTCACTGATACCCGCCCTCGAGAGCATACTGAGTTCTATAGGGATCACTTTCCTCTTTTTAGGGGATAATATAGTTGGGTATGCAACAACACTGGCTACAACCTAATACCAAGTCGTTGCATCCATGGACTCTTTCTCATGATGGTTTTTATCCAACTTTCTTCCATCGGTAGTATTTGTGGTTCTAACATGAATAAAGAATTCCAATAAATCTAGAAATATAAAACTAGGTGCGATACCAACCTATGTTATATAGTACTCATCATTTAATAGGCCGCCATCAGAAATTTAAACAAAAAGATCGTAGGCTGCCAGACTAATGCAACACATGGGGTAATGTAACCTTGTCTAAAGCCTTCCTTTTTGCTACTTCTAGGGGGGTGAATACACTTCGCGATGTAACAACATATGCTAAGAACCTAAGAGCATGTAGAATGCAATACGCTTAGAGAAGTACTTAGCGAAATAAACTGGTTTTGGTTAATAACTGGTGCTTATTTATAACAGGATGATGTCTAAATTGGCACCTCTCGAATATAAATAAGCACTGGTTCTTACGAAAAACCTTGGATTATTTTTCTAAGAACACCCCAAGCACATTCCATTGTACATCTATGTTTCTAACGTGTATAGGGAACTCCAAATACATATCAATATATAACATATGGGGTAGAACAGTCCGCTATGACCAATTCATACCCTAATCATAAGACATATGACGAAACAGCAAAACAAATGTAACATGGATTGCATGATACTCCTACTATGGGTAGCCTAGCTGGTATTATACACTAGTATCATACATAGAAAACTAGTGTATACAAACATCCCACTATGACCAACCTAAATGATGGTGTCTATGTTATAAGACCTATGACACTACTCACTATGGTGATAATATTAAGGCCAGTCATAGTGGGGAGTAATATAGCCTAGTAACATGCTATGTTACTCCCCGCTATGACTAGACTTAGTATTATACACTGCAATAATAAGCAGGACATGACGATTAAACATAAGCAGTACAAGGATCTATCGTGCAATTAGATAGGCAAATAAGAAAAATATAACCTATGGTGCTCATTGTCCTATAGTAACAATCATGTAAAATAGTAAACTATGAACAACTTATATGATGAACATAAGACATATTAGGAAGCAGCCAAAGTAATGCAATAAACAGGATAATGCAACCTCTATCATAAGCCTAATAGTTTACATGCTGGACAATTCACCAATTGGTTGCAATAATAAGGAGGTCAGTACAATTAAACATGAGCAGTATATGCATTTATATCTCGCCACTAAATAGGCAAGTATGCAAAATATAACATATGTTGTTGATTGTACTATAGTAATCATAAGTGTAAAATAGTCCGTTGTAAACAATTTGTATTTATACTCTGATCATAAGACATATTGTGAAGAAGCCAAAATATTGCAACAAACAAGATAATGCAACCTTTATCTGCAACAAACAATATAACCAAACAGCAGAAAAGCAAGGTGGCATCAAAGCTTGTCAGCGGACCTTGGTAGTAGACCATGTGGAAGAGGTTCACGATGAGTAGGCAGGCCTTGTCGACGGCAAGATGGAAGATCTTGTCGACGACGAGGTGGCAGACCTTGTTGACTAGGTGGACGGCAAGGTGCACGCCGAGTAGACATACCTTGTAGTCGAGGTGCATGTTGAGTGAGCAGACCTTGACGGTGACGTGCACGGATAGTAGGAAGACCTTGACGGCGAGGTGGAAGACCTTGTTGACGAGGTGCACGTCGAGTGAGCAGACCTTGACCGCGGGTAGGCAGACCTTGGCGTTGAGGGATCAGACCTTGACAGAGAGGTGCACAACGAGTGGGGATACCTTGACGGAGAGGTGCATATAGAGGTGGAAAATCTTGTGGGTGAGGTTGACGGCGAGGTTGTAGACCTGCGAGCTTGACAGTTGGCACGGCGTCATAGAAAATCATGAAGGTGACGAGGTGACAACGGGCTAGGCTTTGGGCTACAGCAATGGCTAGCTGTCTCCTAGAGGGAAGGACGGCGGAATTGTGAGGAGGGGCATAGGGCGGCGAGGGGCGGACGGAAGGACGGCGGCGAGTGAAGGAGGGACGGACGATGGAGAGCGAGGGTGAGGGCCAAGGAGGAGGGAAAGGACGGTGAGGTGAGGAAAATTGGATCTCGTCCACTTTTGTTGAGGGAGGGGATAAGGAGGGTTTCTTTTATATTACCTAAATGCCCTCTGCATGAATGATGTGTGGCACTATGTTGAAGGGTTGATCGGTCTATCCCAAGAATGGAATTTCTAGGCACGAAATTAAACTCCTACACGTGAAATTTTAGCGGCCTGTGTCGGTCAAATTTTAGCGGGTGGTGACAGGCATTGCTTCAATCCATTTAGTAAATTTATCGACTGCTACTAGTAGAAAGACGTATCCTCTTGGCGATGATTTGTGAAGTTTTCCCACCATATTGAGTCCCCACTAAGCAAAAGGCCAAGCCAAATATATAGGATTCGACTCAGCGGCTGGTGCTCCAGGCTTTGTTGCAAATCATTGACATGCTTCACATGTTCTGACAACATCTTTTGCATCCTGAACTGCTGTGAGCCAGTAAAATACTGCCCTGAAGGCTCTTGCAGCAATTTCTCAGCTACTAGCATGGTGACCACAAACTCCTTCATGTATATCTTTGAGTATGATTTTTCCTTCTTCGGGTGTTACGCAACGCTGGAACACACCCTAAATACTTCTCTTATGTAGTTCTCCTTTGATTATTCGGAAGGCCTTTGATCTTCGGGTGATTCGCCAGGCTTCTATCACATCTTCAGGTAGTTCTCCCTTAGTCATATATGATATATACGACTGCATCTAGGTAGGCTCGATTAGCATGACCTCTCCAATTTCCTGTTCTTCTTCTTCGATGGTCTCTTCTATACTCTTAGTTTCTGATGGAGCCCCCGAGTCTTTTTGTGGATGTTTGATACATCCATTTTGCATCACTATTCTACGTCTTAATTCACTATTATGCATTGATATATTTCGTATTGAGAGGTGACACTTATGTTATTTCATCTATTTTTGCATGGTTGATGACTTTTGGAGCATGGACCGTTGCAGTCAGGATTCAGATGGAAAAGGTGTTGTTTGGAGGCAAAATTCGCGAAGATCAGAAAATCCGGGAAAATATATGGAAAATCCTATTTTTCTAGAAGACTAAGGATGCCAGAAGATGGAGTAGAGGTGGGCCACAGGGGGCCCACACCACCCCATGGCGCGGGCAGGCCTAGGCCGCGCCTGGAGGTGGTGTGGCCACCATGGCCCACTCCAGCGTCTCCCCTCTAGCGTATATCATCCCCACGAAACCCTAAGACTCGAGGAGAGCCCACAGAAAGATTCCGCCGCCTCTGCGGGGCGTAAAACACCGAGAGAGAAAGATCTCTCCGGCAGACAGATTTCTGCCGGGGGAATTCCTTCCCGGAGAGGGGAGATCGTCGCCATCAACACCACCATCAAGCTGGACTTCATCGGGATCATCATCATCATCACCACCATCATCACCATCAGCACCCTCATCACCATCTCCATATTGCTGTAACAATTGAGTTGAATCTTGCATTAGTTCATAGGGGAAACTTTCCCGGTGTTGATTACTCTTTGTAGTTGATGCTATTGAGTGAACCATTGAATTATTGTTTATGTTCAGATTGTTATACATCATTATTCCATCTCTGATCATGATCCATATGATGTCTTGTGAGTAGTTCGTTTTGTTCTTGAGGACATGGGAGAAGTCTTGTTGTTAGTAGTGGAGTTGTGTTGAGAAAGATTCAATAGATTGTTATTTAAGTTGTGGTGTACTTCTTCTAGTGGTGTCATGTGAACGTCGACTACATGACACTTCACCTATATGGGCCTAGGGGAATGCATTGTGTATTTGGCTACTAATCGTAGGGGTTGCCAGAGTGACAGAAACATGAACCCCCGTTAATAAACCATTGCACAAGGGACATAAGGGTCTTAGAGTTTAAAGTTGTGGTTAGGTTTCTACCTTAATTACTTTCTTGTACTTACGGATGTTTGCAAGGGGTATAATCACAAGTATGTATTAGTCTTGGATGGGGCGGTACATTAGCACAGGTTCACCCACACAACACTTAGCAAGCTAAAGAAGATTAATCAACTATATGAAGCAAAAGGACTTTACAGTCTTCCCATGTGTCCTCGAGAACGTTTGGTCATCTTAAGAAATACAACCGGCTTGTCCTTTGCTGCATAAAGGATTGGGCCACTTGCTGCATTTATTCCTATTATCTTTTGTTTACTCGTACTTTGTTTACTTGCTTTATCGAAAACCCCTAAAAATCCGTTTGCTAAGTATTTGCAGAGAATTCCTGATCCATACCACTAGCCAGCACCTTCTGCTCCTTGTTGGGTTCGACACTCTTACTTATCGAAAATACTGCGATACACCCCCTATACTTGTGGGTCATGAAGACTATTTTCTGGCGCCGTTGCCGGGGATTGAAGCGCTATTGGAGAGTGGAACTGGTAAAGGAAATTTCTATTGTGAGTTTTTCTTACTTCTGTTAGTTGCTTTATCTTCGTTATGGATAATTCGCTGAGATTCTTATTTGGTAATGCTACTACCACTGCTAAGGTAGTAGATAAGCCACCACCTACTGAGAAAGATGTTTTCAAAATACCTACAAGAATTATTGATCGTGTTATGGATAACTACTATGTTGGGGATGGAACTGTCCATCTCGGTGATCATTTACTCTTTATACACGAATTATGCGGGTTTTTCAAGTGTGCATGTATTACTACAGATCAAGTTAAGAAGAAGTTATTCTCATTATCACTGAAAGGAAGAGCTGAGGAATGGTATGAGCTGCTGAAGAATGGTCAAGCTCTGGAATGGGAGGAAATAGTGCCTCTCTTTTATTCAAAGTTTTATCCTCCTGGTGACATTCATAAAGATCGGAATCAAATATACAACTTTTGGCCTCTTGATGGACAGAGTACAACTCAAGCTTGGGGGAGATTGAAGTTACTAATGCTCAAATGTCCCATTCATGAGCTCCCCAACAATATTATTATCAATAACTTTTATGCAAGACTCCCTCTACATGACAAGGATTTATTGGATGCTTCTTGCGCTGGATCATTCACTCGCATGGAAGAAGAAGCTAAATGGGATCTTCTGGACCATATTCAAGACAATGCTGAAGCTTGGGAGAATGACAAAGGTAGAAAGTCAGGTATAAATTATGATTATGAATGCATTGAATCTTTTATGGGAACTGATGACTTTCAAAATATTAAAAATGCTTATGGTCTAGACTCTCAAGTTATTAATTCTTATTTTAAGGCTTTTGCTTCCTATATTGAAGTGCCTAAAAAGAAGTGGAATAAGTATCATGAACCTTATAAAGGTGTTGCTAAGAGTGTTCCTGCAAGAAATACTGAAGTTTATACTGCTAATCATGTTTTACCTGAACCTTATATTGAGAAAATGCCTTTTCTAGTTAAGGTAAAGGAACATTCTATGATAGCTAGTATCGTTAATGAAAGTATGAATAAGGATGTGGAACCTGATAAACAAATATTTGATGAACCTATAGTAGCAAATGTGAAAGACTTTGTTGCTAAATATGAAAAAGAGGACACTATCCTTTGTAAGGATACTTCTAATATTGTTTCACATAGTAGTGTTATGAGAGCTAGTATTACCGTGTTTTCTGTCAGAATAAGTGATCATTGCTATGATGGTCCTTGTGATAGCTATATTGTTAAGTTTATGCATGATACTGAAAGCTACTATGAGAGAGGAAAAGTGTTCTTATGTATCTCAATAATATTAAGTTTCCTCGCTTTGTGCTGAAAGTTTTTATGTTGCACTTCTTTTGCCTTCTTATGCAAGTTGCCTTTGGTTTCAATAACTTGTTTGTTTACAAAATTCCCTTGCATAGGAAGTGGGTTAGACTTAAATGTGTGTGTTTTTGCTTCTTAATGCTCTCTTTCACTTCAATTCATATCCCTATGAGAGCTTCTTCAAAATTATCATGCCCATCTTAAAGGCTATAAAGAAAGAGCTTTATGGGAGACAACCCAATTTGTTTTTGCTTCCAGCTTGGTTTTGTTTCTTTGAGTCTTGGAAGTTATTACTTCGGTAATAACCGCTCCTTATCCGTTTTGTTTCGTTTTTGTGTCAAGATCAACCTCTAATGAGAGAGAAGTAATATTTGGGGAAGCTGCTGTCCCGAAACAGATTTTTTGTGCTTCACCGTAAAAATTCGTGAGAGATTTCTGTATGTCGGATTGAGCTGTAATTTTTGTTCTTCTGCCCCAGGTTGTTATTTAACTTTCGTTAGTTTTTCACTTTTTGATTTGAGCAGCATAAGATTTTCCAAAAAATTGATCTTTACATGCTGGTCTCTTTTGACAGATTTAGCCACTCTTGCGTCTGCTTCTTTATTCGATTTCCTTTTTGAATTATTTTTGGGTTTTCGGAAGGAGTTGTTTCAGTAGCTTTTGTTTTGATGGTTTCAGTTGAAGTTGGATTCAAAAGGTTTTATCACTTCATATATACTAATGTTGCTAATGAGAACTGTGTGGAGTTTTGTGTGAAAGAAATTTCCAGGAAGTGGAGATAATGGTGTAATAAGGAAGAGAAGGGTTTTATGACTCAAGTAATAAGTGTATGAAGATGAAGATATCAATGATATTCAAGAGATGACTCCGCAAGAATCTACTAGATACCAAATTCAGAGACCTGCAGAGTATGTTTTCAAATAGGTAACAGTTCTGGTAAGAAAAGTTTCGCGAAAATACAATCCAACTATATTTTTGCAGTTTTCAGTCAATAAGGAAAGTTACGAAGCAAAAAAGGGACGGAAACGGAGCCGGGGTGGCCCACACCACCCCATGGCGCGGGCCCACCCGTGGCCGTGCCAGCAGGTGGTGAGGCCACCTAGGACTCCGCCTCCGA
Organism: Avena insularis; assembly: GCA_023614405.1. Taxonomy (NCBI): domain Eukaryota; kingdom Viridiplantae; phylum Streptophyta; class Magnoliopsida; order Poales; family Poaceae; genus Avena; species Avena insularis. Next base: position 279,607,347 of record CM042690.1, read on the forward strand.
CTCGTTTTCTCCCAGTACCTTCCTTTTGATGTGAAACTTCGTAATATATAACCCCCGGATCTTCCGACGTTCATATATCGTGTTTTCGTCGTGCTTTTGTTTCGATCTGTTTCTGCCAGGTAAAAATCCCAGATTTGGAGCCACAATGTCTTCATCTGGATCATCCAAGGGAGACTCCTTAGAAGATATCATCAACCCATACATGAGAGAATTGAAGATTCATCCCAAGGAGTTGTTGCTCTAAGGTGGGGAGGTCCGGATTAAAGAGTTTCAAGGCCCTAAAGGTGAAGGAAGTATGGAAGACAGGATGGAAGCATTGGAACAAGAAGTCTTTAGGTACAAGAAGATGGCGGAGCGCGAAGTGGATATAATTCATAAGATTTGTTCCGAACTCATCACCGAGCACCAGAAGGAGACTGCTGAACTCAAAGACGAAGTCCTCTCACTCCGCCAAACAACCAACAAACTGCAAGCATAGTTCTATGACGTTCAAAATCAAAACCGTGAGTATGAGGCTAGATTTAAACGCATAAGTGCTGCTGCAAGTTTCAGGATGTTGGAAACCACGATGTCCTTTGTTGATGGGAAGCCTTTACCTTGGAAGATGGACGAAGATGAGAGGACACCACCACCACCTAAGGAGTAATTCGTTATCAGGTTTGACATCCCCTTGGTTTGTTCCAAACTTGGGGGAGTGCCGCCGTATCATATCACTATCTTCTATCTTTTACCCTATTAGTAGAGTCATATCATGAATAGAGGAGTTATTATGTAGTATGCTTTGCATTATGGAAGTGTCCCCTCTCTCGTTAGATATGTATCCCTTGGTGTGAGTTTCCGTTATGGAATATTAATGAGAAGTTCTATCATTCACTCTTTTGCATAGCTTATATTAGTTTTCAATTCGTGGTTATATGATTGATCTTGTTGTTAGTATTGGTATCACTTTGGGATCATTGAGTTAATTTAGTTGGTTTTGGCAAACCTGGCTCGGTCAGTAGCAACACCTTTTTGAGAGTTGAAAAGAAAAAGTTAGAAGTACTCTAAAGAAAAATAATTTCATCATCTTTCTTTCTTGATTTGCTCATAAGTCTAGTATTCTTTAGTTAAGATCTTTTGTGCTTCCGAGGAAGATTGCATGTTTGTCTTTATCACTTGTATGTTTGTTTGTTTCCTTCAACTCTTGTACTTGCTACCCAGCCTTGCTAGCCAAAAACCTGTAGTGAGAGGGTATTCTTCTCGTGCATCCACCTCCTTTAAACCAAAACCTTTGCCATTTGTGTCCACCATACCTACCTAGTAGCATTATTGCTATTCCAAGTAAATTCTTGTTTTATCTACCTCCCAAATTAAACTTGTTATGCGAAAATTAGTGATCAAAGCTCTCACGAACTTGATGAAACACTTTACTTTCTTGCACTTAATAAACTTGAACCATTGTGCTCACCTATGTTGCGTATATGCTTGCGCTTTGTAAGTTGTGAATTAGCAGAACCATGCTATCATGGGGAACACTTTCAACATTGCACTGGTACTTTGTACCAAGTTGATATCATGTTCTTTTGTCTATGGATGTCGTCGGTGTGAAATGAAAGGGGAGCTTGTAAGTCCATGGAGTTATGCATGTGTGTTAGAGAAACGCCTGGGCCGCTGGTCTAATCCATGCTGACATGGTGGAAACCTGCAGCGTAACCATAACAAGTATCTATGAAGCATTCTTCTTATAAAAAAAGAGATAGAGATTGAGAAAAAGAGAAAAGAAAAAAGAGATATTATGAAAAGAGGAAAGAGAGAAAAAAGCACCATTCTCCCATGGTAAATAAGAAGATTGGTGAGATACTTGTTGTCTGCTTGCCTTGTCATTTTGATATGGGGATTCTTCCGTATCATCGGGAAAGGGGTACCCCGTTGGCGGTTCTCAATGATACACATATGCTTACGATGACAAGAACTTACTGGTGACTAAACTTGAGTAGCATGAGGAGTGGCCCTCGTATTCAAGGGACATGAGATTCTCAACTTACAACTTGTCAATGCATATCCTCATATTTGATCACTTTAACCTTAATCACCTAAAGACGCTTATGATAAGGACAATGAGAGCTGAAAGCTAGTAAGTATCATAATTTTTGGGATCTCTTTATGAGACTTGCAATCCCTGCTGCCCTCTTTGAAGGGCCTTTCTTTTTCTTTGTAGTTGAGTCAGTAAACCTACTCCCTTCTATCTCAGCAAGTATTTTGAGTTGTTGTGTTTTATTCATTCATACGATGATTTATGCAATCATGTCTTATGTTCTGTGTTTTGCACATTGCACTTATCTTGAAGTTTACTACTTTGAAAGCTATCATTGAAAAGCCAGCTATTTGTGAACTCCAGCAAATTATCAACTATTCTTCAACCAAGAGCTAAGTTTGCCATTACCAATTACGATTCACTTTCTGTATCTTTATTGTGTTTCCTTTACTCACTGGAAGTTGAGTTATATAATAGTGAGTTGTCTTCTATTATGATCTATGTATTTGATGAATGTGATGCTTCTTGTCCGTATTCTTTTATCGACTCTTCACTCCATAAACTTGAGGTCATGTTTATTGAGCTCAGTTTCGCTTGGGGACAAGCGAAGTCTAAGCTTGGGGGGAGTTGATACGTCCATTTTGCATCACTATTCTATGTCTTAATTCACTATTATTCATTGATATATTTCGTATTGAGAGGTGATACTTATGTTATTTCATATAGATTTTTGCATGGTTGATGACTTTTGGAGCATGGACCGCTGCAGTCAAGATTCTGATGGAAAAGGTGTTGTTTGGAGGCAAAATTCGCGAAGATCAGAAAATCCGGGAAAATATATGGAAAATCCTATTTTTCTAGAAGACTATAAGGATGCCAGAAGATGGAGTGGAGGTGGGCCACAGGGGGCCCACACCACCCCATGGCGCAGGCAGGCCTAGGTCGCGCCTGGAGGTGGTGTGGCCGCCCTAGCCCACTCCAGCCTCTCCCCTCTGGCGTATATCATCCCCATGAAACCCTAAGACTCGGGGAGCGACCACAGAAAGATTCCGCCGCTTCTGCAGGGCGGAAAACACCGAGAGAGAAAGATCTCTTCGGAAGACAAATTTCTGCCGGGGGAATTCCTTCCCGGAGAGGGGAGATCGTCACCATCAACACCACCATCAAGCTGGACTTCAACGGGATCATCATCATCACCACCATCATCACCATCAGCACCCTCATCACCATCTCCATATTGCTATAACAATTGAGTTGAATCTTGCATTAGTTCATAGGGGAAACTTTCCTGGTGTTGATTACTCTTTGTAGTTGATGCTATTGACTGAACCATTGAATTATTGTTTATGTTCATATTGTTATACCTCATTATTCCATCTCTGATCATGATCCATATGATGTCTTGTGAGTAGTTCGTTTTGTTCTTGAGGACATGGGAGAAGTCTTGTTGTTAGTAGTGGAGTTGTGTTGAGAAAGATTCAATAGATTGTTATTTAAGTTGTGGTGTAGTTCTTCTGTGGTGTCATGTGAACATCAACTACATGACACTTCACCTATATGGGCCTAGGCGAATGCATTGTGTATTTGGCTACTAATCGTAGGGGTTGCCGGAGTGACAGAAACCTGAACCCCCGTTAGGAAACCATTGCACAAGGGACGTAAGGGTCCTAGAGTTTAAAGCTGTGGTTAAGTTTCTACCTTAATTACTTTCTTCTACTTACGGATGTTTGCAAGGGGTATAATCACAAGTATGTATTAGTCTTGGATGGGGCGGTACATTAGCACAGGTTCACCCACACAACACTTAGCAAGCTAAAGAAGATTAATCAACTATGTGAAGCGAAAGCACTTGACAGTCCTCCCATGTGTCCTCGAGAACGTTTGGTCATCTTAAGAAATACAACCGGCTTGTCCTTTGCTGCATAAAGGATTGAGCCACTTGCTGCATTTATTCCTACTATCTTTTGTTTACTCGTACTTTGTTTACTTGCTTTATCGAAAACCCCCAAAAATCCGTTTGCTAAGTATTTGCAGAGAATTCCTGATCCATACCACTAGCCAGCACCTTCTGCTCCTCGTTGGGTTCGACACCCTTACTTATCGAAAATACTGCGATACACCCCCTATACTTGTGGGTCATCAATGTTTCTTTTTCCCTATTTTTGGTGATACAACCTCAGAGACTCTTTTTTCTTTGATTGATATCTCCGTTATTTCTTCCCAAAAAACTCTAGGTGGTATTGGTAAGCACGAGGATCCGATGTTTGCTAGGTTATCGGCTTCTTCATTACTTGCTCTCCCTATATGTGATACTTCACACCCATCAAATTGATATTCCATAATTCCATATAGATCGCGATAAGCAATCATATTTTCACTAACGATGTCGCACTTGTTCATTGCTTGTTGTGCCACAAGATTGGAATCTCCAAAGATTTTGAGGCGAGTTGCACCGCAACCTTTGGCCATTCGCATGCCATGCAATAGGGCCTCGTATTCTTCTTCGTTATTGGATGTGTTTGCAAAGCTCATCCGAAGTATATTGTATATTTTGTCGCCTTGGGGTGATATTAGTATGACTCCTAATCCTGCTCCTTTTGTTCTTTTTGATCCATCAAAGTACATTGTCCATGCGCTAGAAAGGTTTGGTGGACCCGCACATTGCAACTCTGTCCACTATGTGATGAAATCCGGAAGAACTTGCGACTTCATTGCTTTGCGCTTCTCATTCGTGATATCTCGAGGGGATAATTCGATGCCCATAGAGAGACACGTCTAGTTGCTTCTGTATTGTTGAGGATGCTTGATAAAGGTGCTTGATTGACCACTGTGATTGGATGCTCCGAAAAATAATGGCGTAGCTTTCGTGCTGTCATAAATACCCCGTATGCTAGTTTTTGGGTAATGTGGGTACCTTTGTTTGGATGGCGATAAAACCTCGCTTAGGAAGTAGACCGGCCTCTGCACATCGTGGGTGTTCCCTTCTTCGGGTCGCTCCATGACCAAGACCGTGTTGACCACCTGATTTGTGGCTGCGATATAAAGTAGTAAAGGCTCTTTCTCTTTTGGCGACACGATGACAGGAGCTGTCAAAAGTGTCCTTTTAAGATCTTCAAAGGCGCGCTGAGCTTCTTCCGTCCATTCGAATTTTTCTGATTTCCTCATGAGAGCGTAAAATGGCAGTGCCTTTTCTCCTAACCTTGCAATGAAACGACTAAGTGCCGCTACTCGCCCTTCCAGTTGCTTTACGGCTCGTAGATTTGTTGGCTTCTTCATTGTTAAGATTGCTTGTATTTTCTCGGGATTAGCCTCGATTCCTCTAGCTGATACCAAATATTCGAGGATTTGCCCCTCCGGGACTCCAAAGGAGCATTTCTTCGGGTTTAGCTTGATGCTAAACTTGTCGAGATTTTTAAATGTTTCTTCGAGGTCCTTGATCAGTTTAGATCCTTGGCTTGTTGTAGCTATGACGTCATTGATATATACTTGCACATTTGCACCTTCTGGCTTCCCAGAAACTTATGCATCATCCGCTGATATGTTGTTGTGGCGTTCTTGAGGCCAAAAGGCATTGTTGTGTAGCAGAATACACCATAAGGCGTGATAAACGTTGTTTTCTCCTGATCTTATTCCTTCATCCTAATATGGTGGTATCCTGAGTAAGCATCCAAGAAAGAAAGGCGTTCGCATCACGCGGTTGCATTGATTATTTGGTCGATTCGCAGCAATGGGAAGTGATCTTTTGGACAATGTTTGTTCAATGCAGTAAAGTTGATGCACATCCGAAGTTCTGTAGTATTTTTCTTTGGAACACATACTGGGTTTGCGACCCACTCTGATTTTGTTAGTGCTTTGATAAAATTGGCATCAATGAGGCGATGGAGCTCCTTCCCCATGGCTTTGCGCTTTCGTTCTGCGAAGCGACAAAGCGGCTGCTTTACTGGCTTCACCTTTGGATCCAGATTTAATGCCTGCTCAGCGAGCTCCCTGGGAATCCCCATCATGTCAGAAGGTAGCCATGCAAAGATCTCCCAGTGCTCATGGACGAACTCATTGAGCGCACTTTCCTATGCGGGTTCAAGATTGGAAGCCACACATGTTGTTTTCGTTGGGTCGACGGGGTGGATCTATACTTCTTTTATGTACTTTGCCGTGTCAAAAGCCTGATCGGGATTGACACGCGCTACTTCCAATGGTTGTACGTTTGCTGAGGTTTTGAGTTGTTCAAACTCCGTTGCCATCCCGAAAGATTCAGAAATTTTGTTGAACTCCCAATCGCAATTGTCGGCACGTGTGAAGCTTCCTTTTATCGTGATAATTCCCTTTCGTGCTGGCATTTTCATGACTAAGTGTGCATAATGCGGCACTGGCATGAACCTTGCGAAGGCTGGTCGTCCTAGGATTGCATGATATTGTGATGGCCAGTCCATGACTTCGAATTCAAGTTTTTCTCGCCTGAAAATTTACTTTGGAACCAAAAACAACGTTAAGAAATACTTTGCCTAAAGGAATTTTGGCTTTACCTGGTACTATTCCATGGAAAGATGTTTCTGTTGGCGCGAGATTGTCCAGGGGTTAGCCCATTGTTCTTAGTGTTTTTGCGTATATCAAATTTATGCTACTTCCTGCGTCCATGAAGACCTTGCTCATATCAAACCTGCCAATTTGTGCTTACTATCAAGGCTGAGGGACCCGGCCATGGGACCCGAAGCGCATGATCACCTCTGCTGAATGTCATTACTTGCTCTGACGAGTGGAGATATTCGGGTGTGGTTGATGTTGTTGTTTCCGCCATATTGATTTGTCTTGTGATGAGCTTCTAAATTCTGTTGGATGGACGCCCGTTCTGAATCATGGATATTGCTCCTCTTGACCTAGGGTACTTGTTGTTTTGATCATTTGTGTTTTGTGGTGGTGCCGCTGGTGGTGGTGGTGCGCTGATGGATAGTGTACCAGGCGTGGATGTGTATCCTCGATTTGCTACTTTGGTTGCCTTTGCATTACATAACTCCTGCATCTTCAGGAATGTTCGGTAGTCTTTCATGAGGTGGTTGTATTGTTGTTTGCCTACTGAGTCGACATAAAAATGCATATTACAGGGTCCTTCCAGCATTTGCATCACGGACATAGGTGGTATCATGCTCTTGGTTGATACCACTGTGCGGACTGGCTTCCTCTAACGTTGTCCCTGTTCTGGCAGTATCCGTCATTGTGGTTGTTGCTTCTATTGTTACCTTCACCCAAAAACCTGCTGCGACGTAGCTTGATCCCGTGTTTCCATCGTTGTTCCTTCTTCTTCTGTCATTGCCGCGCTTATCCCTATCTTCTTCGGGTGATCGTGCGCGCTTATTATGCAGCGCATCCTCCCCATCAGCCAGCGATTTGCTATTTCCATTAACTGTGAGATTGTTTTGGGTTTAACCCGTCCCAATTATTCTATGAATTCTCGGCGACAGAGGCCGTCATTGAAGGCGTCGATGACCCTTTCATCGGATATGGACCTAGCTAAGTTTTTGATGATATTCCATCGCTAGATGAATGCTCTTAATAATTCCCCAGATTTTTGTTTACACGCTCGCAACTTTTCCAAGGATGCTGGTCATTTGAACATGGATTGGAAGTGCTGGATGAATTTATCTTCCAAGTCGTTCCAGCTACCAATGGAATCTTCGGGTAACTTTCTGAGCCATGATCTTGCGGTGCCGGTGAGATGTAGTTGTAGGCTTTGCATTGCGGTAGTTGTGGAGTTGCCCTATAATTTGACAGTGGCCAAATAATCTGCTAACCAAGCTTTGGGTTCCTGAATCCCATCGTACTTGTGGCGTTCATGTGGAAGTTTGAAGTCCTTGGGTATTGAGGTCTTGCGAATCCGCTGCGTGACACAGCTGGCCCCGCATAGCTCATGATCGTCTTCGCTGTATCCATCATGATATCGTCGGCTGCGGTTTTCATCTCTTGATACGTCGCTCCTGTGTTGCGTGTTGTCGTTTCTTGTGTTGCTTCGCGGCTCGGGTCCTACGAGATGCGCCTGATGTGGCGATTGAGATCGTCGGGTGTGTCCCACTTGTCGAGGACTGTTGTGACGACGTGGGGATCTATTAGTTTGTTGCGTGATTCCGTGCTCTGCTTCCACGTGAGAGGCTCCGACCATGCCAAGGTTCATCAGGGCGGAGCGGTGGAGGGCCGCACATAGATCGTCGGGTGTGGGCTAAGTGGTGATTAGATATGTTTGGCGGCTAGAATGGCTGCCTGAGCTGTTTTTGCCTTGATGTTTCCTTCTTGGTCAATCGACATGAATGATAGATCAAGATCTCGGATGAGTCCACTTCTTTCTATTTTAGGGATATGCTGCAGTCGAGATGTTGCCCTTCTTAGTGGTGCTCCTCCTGTAATGCTCCTTGATCCTCTAGCATAGGTTAATTGTGCCCGTCGTAAGCTGGATTCGTTGTCTAATCTCTTTATTTCATCATGTTGCCTCTGCATCCTAACTAGGTCTCTCTTCTGGTGGTGGAGTAGGTACTGGTATGCTAATAGATCGTCATGTGAAGCATTCGCTGTCATCGGAACTGCTCCCGAAATTGCCTCCCTTGCTTTTTGCCATGTCGATGCTGGTAGCCGAAATCCTTGTCTCTCTCCTCCGTGCGGTTCTCCACCTCTTCCTTGGACTATGCGATTGTCTGTTGTTTCTCCTCTATTTCCGTGGTCTCCTTCATTTTCTTGGTTTCCTGCATTGTCATCTGATAAAATATCATCGGCGTTGAGGATAGGGTTACCGTTTTCGTCGCGTGGTGTTGAGGTATCCCCGTTGACCATGCACACTTGGTAGCGTGTTATTCGTGGCATGATGGCATCATCTTCTGCTTCAAAGGATGTGTTGATAGTATTCCGGGATTGTAATTATGGATAGATCTTCGCCATCCTTTCTTCGAGGTCGACATTTTCACTGCTTTCTTCGGGTTCTGAGTTTGTCGGGTTTGCTTTGCATGGTGGGGTTGGCTGATGACCTGACCCGAGGGAGAGATTACCATGAAGGCCATCAAGATCCCCCAGATCCATCTCGTTTCGCTTGCCTTCTTCGCCTGCTTCGATCTATGTTGTGTCATCCGTGGAGGATCCGACGGAAGATGCTGGTGCCGTCGTAGGTGCGGGTTTTTGTACCGACGGTTCTGATATGATCAGGGCCGAAGGGTGCGGTTCTCGCGGGTCATCTACCTGGAAGTGAAAACTTCCGATGATTAGATCGGATCCGCCATTGAAATCGGCAGTTACCAATACAGGGGTGGGCGGGCGTGGATCTGCTTTCGTCGATTTGACGCTTGGTGGAGAGCGGTCTGCCAAATCCATGGTTCTAGCATTCAGGTTTCCCACAGACGGCGCCCATTAACGAGGGGTAACATCGGCAATGCCCATGGTGATGGACTTGGGGTTTGGCGGAAAAGAGAACACTGGGGATTTCGTCGAATGTCAGGAAAACAATGAAGTCAAAGTCGCCTGAATATTGGGGAAATCGCACTATTACAAGTTGTCCGCTAGATTTTTGTACCCTCGCTTAGGCTTCTCCCATCATATATGTAATAGGTCGGGTCTCAAAGCTATATGCGGATAGGTTTTACAGATGCATGATTACAATACCAACACAATGTCGGTTTCATAGTCTCTTTCCTCATACAATCAAAGCTTTTGTCGGTCGCTTCCTTGGGCTATCATCTGAAACCTTCATGCGTCGTAAGCCTTTTACCTAGCATAGGACATCAAATCATCAGCATTCGAGTAATCATATCTATGTCAGGGATAGAACCATATGTCAAACCATGGTGTATAGAGACCAAAAACACATAGGAAAGAAGCTTCCACATTGCATGTTGCACCAGTGTGACAGAAGTTGCATCACATAATCCACTTGAGTGTGTGTGTGATGTAGATATCAATGTGGTTTTTGGAAAATAACACATGCAATGTGGTCATATGGATCAATGCGGACTCTAGTGGATATCAATGTGGTTTATGAAATTAAAAGAACACATGCAATGATTACTCTATGGGATAGTACAGAGACCAAAATCACATAGAAAATTAGCTTCCACATTGCATGGTGCGCCAGTGGGACAAAAGTTGCATCAGGAGTGTGTGTGGTCATGTGAATATCAATGTGGTTTTGGAAAAGAACACATGCAATGACTCTAGGGGATCCATGTGTCAAACCATGGTGTACAAAGACCGAAAACACATAGGAAAGTGCTGACTCGTGTATTAACGAGCTCGTTGGGGAACCCCAAGAGGAAGGTATGATGAGCACAACAGTAAGTTTCCCTCACTTATGAAACCAAGGTTATCAATCCAGTAGGAGCAAGGAAACACCCCAAAGGTGTAGCTAGCTGAACGTTGGCAAGGCACACTACCGGTGCCAGCAGCAACGTGGAGACTTGCACAACACAACCATAGAACTCTGTCCCCACCTTGGGACGAGGTTCTCAATCTCACCGGTTTTCCTGAAAACAAAGGATTAAACGTATCGAATGGAAGGAAGTAATAGTTTGTATAAAGTAAACACAAAGAAGTAAATAGTTTGTAGATTGTATGTAAAAGAAAGGATCGGGGTCCATAGTTCACTAGAGGTGGTTCTCCTTAAGATAGATAACATGCTGGGTGAACAAATTATAGCGGGGCAATTGACAAACATCAAGAAAGCATACAAGCATATACTAATCATCTTGAGTCCTTTGAGATTCGATTGGGCTTTACAACATTATACATAGACCACCATCCAACTGCATCTATGACTAATAATCCACCTTTAGGTTATCATCCGAACCCCCTCCAGTATTAAGTTGCAAGAAACAGATTATTCCTTTACGAATTGCGTGTAATGTAAACAATACGATTGTTTTATGAACAAAGGATTGTTGTTTTCTCCCTACTAGCAACAACACATCTAGTACCTTAGAGATTTCTGTTACTTCCCCAGATTACCAGAGGCATGAACCCACTATCGAGCATAAATACTAACTCTTGGAGTTGCTAGCATCTACTTGGCCAAGATAGCTACTAACAATGGAAAGCATGCAAGATCACAAATAACAAAGACATGATAGAATCAATAATCAATCTCAAATAGCATCTCAATATCCATCGGATCCCCGCAAACACAACATGCAGAATTACAAATAGATGATCTTGATCATGAACGGAGCTCATAAGATCTAGACATGAAAGCACAAAGGAGGAGAACCAGCCATCTAGCTACTACATGGACCCGTAGTCCAGAGATGAACTACTCACGCATCACACCGGAGGCTTGCATGATGATGAAGAAGGCCTCTAGGGTGAATTCCTCTCCGGCGGTGCCGGAAGAGCTTCAGATCCCTCCCGATCTAGGGATGGAGATGACAATGCTGAGACTCTTCGTGGATTTTTATCTGTACTTAGGGTTTTGGTCCCAAGGAAATATATAGGTGGAAGGAGATTCGAGGGGTGTTGGCCTGACCACCCCTGAGCTGTGCAGGCCAGGCTGCCAGTAGTGTGTGGCTGCCCCAGCCCTTCTCCGTCTCGTATTCTGGCTCCAGATGCCTTCCGGTAAAATAGTGACTTTGGCTTTTGTCCCGTCCAATTCCGAGAATATTCATTTTCTGACTTTCTTGGAACCAAAAACAGCAGAAAATGGCAGCAATCGTGGCTCTTTTTAATAGGTTAGTCCAAGAAATCATATGAAAAGTACTCCAAAGTGTGGACAAAACACAAGAAAGTAGATAAAACCAAGCATGGAACATAAAAAATTATAGATACATTTTCAATGTATCAACATCCCCAAGCTTAACTCCTGCTCGTCCTCGAGTAGGTAAGTGATAAAAAGAAAGAATAATTTTTTAGGTGACATGCACCATCATAAACTTGATCAAAGTACTTGTAAAACATGCGAAGCTGGGATCATAGTACTTCAATCATAACATGGAAGACAAAGTTCTAGCAATAAGACAAAGAAACTATGATGCAACATGAAAAGGCACAAACAAAAGATTCATGAATAATAATGCTTTGCAAGACATTTGTTTGGTTCACATAAAGAAAAAATAGCATAATAGTATTCATCTTGTCCCTCATAGAGTAGCAAATATAAATGCATAGGACACCTTCAAAGTTCATAAGAGTGACTAGATACAAATAGTTCAAAACAAGCAATATCAAGTTATGCATCAATCAACTAATCTTGGGACAATGCACATAGAACTAAGAATGGCCACTATGCTCTCAAAGTAGGTGCATAGAAGGAAGTAGGGATTCAAGTCTCATAAAGAGCTTCCAAAAATTATGGTACTTGTTAGCTTTCAGCTCTTATTGCCCCTATCATAAGCATATTGAAGGTGATTAAGGTTAAAGTGACACAACTAAGAGGATATGCTTGACAAGTTATAAACCGAAATCTCATGCCCCTTACTTACGAAGACCGAACCTCATGCTACTCAACTTTAGTCACAAGTAAGCTCTTGTCATTGTAAGTACATATGTATCATAAAGAACCGCCAACGGGGTACCCCTTGCACATGATACATGAGCTATCCCATAATCAAAATGACAAGGCGAGCAGACAATGAGCATCTCAGTGATCTTTTTATTTGCTATTTGCATATGTTTTTATTGAGGATGCTTCATAGAGTGCTCATTATGGTGATGCTGCAAGTTTCCACCATGATTAGGCATGGCTTAGGCTAGCGGCCCAAGCGTTTCTCTAACACACATACAAACTCCATGATCTTACAAGTTCCACTTTTATTTCACACGACCGGGATCCATAAGCAAAAGAACATGATATCAACGGGATACAAAGTACAAGTGCAATGTTGAAAGCGTTCCCATGATACATGGTTCTGCTAACTTCAACTTATAAAGCGCAAGCATATACACAACAAAGAAGGACCCAATGGTTCAAGTTTATTAAATGCAGAAAGTAAAGTGTGTCATCAAGTTCGTGAGAGCTTTAATCACTAGTTTTCTCATAACAAGTTTAATTTGGAAGGTAAACAAAAACATGAATATACTTGGAATAGCATATGCTAGTAGGTAGGTATGGTGGACTCTTTGGAATAACTTGGTTTAGGGAGTTGGATGCATGAGTGGAACTCATACTTGGTTGTGGAGGCTAGTAAAAGACTGGGAGCGACACACTAAGAGAGCAATAATGGCCATAATCATGCAGAGCGATAAAACATCATTGATCAAAGCATAAAGTGATACTAAAAGTTGAAAACTAAAGGATCATAAAGGCTATGGTGACTTTGGATAGTCATAACATGGTGTGAGCATGCACCAAGTCAACCCAAATAAAGCATCAAAGGAGAATACCACTATAATATGCTTTAATATGCTAAAACAACGCATGATTCATCCAAGGCAGATTAAGCAATCTCAATTGTTTATAACAAGTCATGCTACAACAAAGAATACTAAGCATAAAGCCAAAACAATATCAAGCATGGCATGACAAAGCACATGCCACAGTCAAAAACGAGCTCTTTTTACCACTTAAGCATGAACTTTCCTACTCTTTTTCAAACCAAACCAAACTATTTGAAAACCTATGTATGAAAGAAGGGTCCAACCAATTTATTCAGAAAACTAAGAAAACAAAGCAATTGAAAAACCAAAAAGAAAACAAAAAATAAGACGCTCCAAGAACAACACAACTATGCATGAAACAATAAAAATGAAGCGTTTGGAAGAAACCTGGGATTTTTATTGATGAAGAAGAGGATGCCTTGGGCATCCCAAGCTTTGACACTTGTACTTCTTAGATATTTCTTGGGGTGACACGCATGGCATCCCCAAGCTTGAGATTTAGTCCATCCTTCATCTCATTACTCATTCCTTCCATACACCTGAAATTTTTCCTTCATACAAAACTTCACACAATCTTTATTAGCAACATTAGTGCACTCAAGATAATTAGTCTTTAGGTTCAGTTATAACACCAATAAAACTTCCATTAAAACACTAGATATGGTAGCACTTCCCTCGAAAAGCTCAATTCCCCAAAATAACTCAAAAAGGAACCAACAAGAAGCAAATGTAGAAAATGGCAGAAATCTGTCAAAACAGACCAGCAGGTAAAGACGAATTTTTTTGAAGACCTTATGTTGCTCAAATCAAAAAGTGTTGAACTAACGAAAGTTAGATAACAACCTGGGTCAGAAGCACAAAAATTCATGCCTCAAAAGGACGTTCAGAGATTTTACACGAATTTTTATGGTGAAGCACAGAAATCTGTTTCGGGACAGGAACTTTCCCAATCATTACTTCTCTCTCATTAGAGGTTACTCTTTACACAAAAAGCAAATAAAAAGGATAAGGAGCGTTTATTACTGAAGTAATAACTTCCAAGAGTCATCTAAAACTTTTGGGTTATCTCCCAATAAGTACTTTTCTTTAACGCCTTTAAGTTAGGCATAAGAAGCAAGAAAAAGAATCAAGTGTTCTCAAATGAAGAAGCATTAAAACCAAATTTTGTTTTTCATAGGAGAGGCAAAAGAAATCTTCTCTCTCTTCTTATGGAAGTGTTCTATACCTTTCTTGAGTGGGAGTTGGTATTTAATGGTGCCTTCTTTCATATCAATAATGGCACCAATAGTTCTAAGAAAAGGTCTTCCCAAAGTAATACGACAAGAAGCATTGTATTCAACATCCAAAACATAGAAATCAACGGGGACATAGGCATTGTTAACCATAATAAGAACATCATTAATACTCCCCATGAGTTTCTTTTTAGCATTATCATCAAGTGGGACATTCAAATAACAATCTTCAAGTGGAGGCAAATCAAGCATATCATAAATCCTTCTAGGCATAATAGAAACACTACTATCAAGATCACATAAAGCTTTGAAATCAAAGTCATTCAATTTTATATTAATGATGGGTTCCCAACCATCTTCTTGTTTTATAAGAATAGAAGATTTATGTTTCATCTTTTCTTATTTAATCTTTATGAGAGCATCAGTAATGTGTTTTGTAAAGGACATGTTCATAGCACTAGCATTAGGACTTTTAGCAAGCTTTGTAGGAACTTAATAACTTCAGACATATTGCAACCATCAAGATCAAAATTAAAATTATCATCTAAAGTAGTAGAGCTATTACTAGCCTTAGCACTAGTGGTGGTGAGAGTAGAAACACTAATGTTTCTAGCAATTTCATCTTATCTTTCCCACTTAGCATGTAATTCAGCTAATAGTCTAACATTTTCATCAATTCTTAATTGTATGGCATTAGTAGCTGCAAAGGTATTATCATTAGTTTCAGGTTTAGCAGCCATTTTATTCAAAGAAGATTGAGCTTCAGCCAAAGATGCTATATTTCTTTCAGCATTAGAGAGTTTTTCCTCAATACTTTTGTTGAAAGTAGTTTGTTTAGTCATAAAGTCTTTAAGCATAACTTCAAGTTCAGAGGGAGCACTCCTGTTATTGTTGTAGGAATTTCCGTAAGCATTACCATTGTTGGGAGAATATGGCTTATAATTGTTGTTACCAAAATTACTCCTATAAGCATTATTGCCAAAATTGTTATTTCTTATGAAGTTCACATCAACTTGCTCTTCTTGAGCAACCAAAGAGGCTAAGGGAACATTATTTGGATCAATATGGGCTTTCCCATTAACATGTATAGACATAATAACATCAATCTTATCACTCAAGGAGGAGGTTTCCTCAACAGAATTTACCTTCTTACCTTGTGGAGTTATCTCAGTATGCCATTCAGAATAGTGAACCATTATATTATCCAGAAGCTTTGTTACAGCACCCAAAGTAATGGTCATAAAGGTGCCTCCAGCAGCAGAGTCCAATAGGTCCTTGAAGAATAGTTCAATCCTGCATAAAAAGTTTGGATGATCATCCAAGCAGTCAGTCCATGAGTGGGACAATTCTTTACCAAAGATTTCATTCTTTCCCAAGCTTGAGCAACATGTTCATTATTAGATTGTTTAAACTTCATTATTTCACTTCTCATAGATATAATTTTAGCAGGAGGATAGTATTTTCCAATGAAAGCATATTTGCATTTAGTCCAAGAATCAATACTATTCCTAGTTAAGGAATTCAACCATTCTTTAGCTTTTCCTCTCAAAGAGAAAGGAAACAATTTAAGCTTAATGATATCTCCATCTATATCCCTATGCTTTTGCATCTCACAAAGTTCAACAAAGTTATTTAGATGGGAAGCAACATCTTCATTACCAATACTATAAAATTGTTCTCTCATAACAAGATTGAGTAAAGCAGGTTTTATCTCAAATAAAGTAGCTTCAGGAACAGTTGGAGCAATAGGTGTGCTCATCAAATCATTGTTGTTGGTGCTAGTGAAGTCACACAACTTAGTGTTTTCAAGAGTAGTCATTTTTTGTATTTTTGATAAAGAAAGCAAACTTGTAAAACTATTTTTTTTTTGTTTTTGATAAAGAAACAAGCAAACAAAGCAAAAAGAAACTAAGAAAAACAAAAATAACAAAGTAAAGAGATTGGTTATGAGGGACTCCCCTTGTGAAGATGCCCTTGACTCCCCAGCAACGACGCCAGAAAAATACTTGCTGACTCGTGTATTAACGAGGTCGTTGGGGAACCCCAAGAGGAAGGTATGATGAGCACAGCAGTAAGTTTCCCTTAGTTATGAAACCAAGGTTATCAATCCAGTAGGAGAAAGGAGACACCCCAAAGGTGTAGCTAGCTGAACGTTGGCAGGGCGCACTACCGGTGCCAGCAGCAACATGGAGACCTGCACAACACAACCACAGAACTCTGTCCCCAACTTGCGACGAGGTTGTAAATCTCACTGGTTTTGCTGAACATAAAGGATTAAATGTATCGAATGGAAGGAAGTAATAGTTTGCAGAAAGTAAACACAAAGCAGTAAATAGTTTGTAGATTGTATGTAAAAGAAAGGACCGGGGTCCATAGTTCACTAGAGGTGGTTCTCCTTAAGATATATAACATGCTGGGTGAACAAATTACAGCGGGGCAATTGACAAACATCGAGAAAGCATACAAGCATATCTAATCATCTTGACTCCTTTGAGATTCGATTGTGCATTACAAAATTATACATAGACCACCATCCAATTGCATCTATGACTAATAATCCACCTTCAGGTTATCATCCGAACCCCCTCCAGTATTAAGTTGCAAGCAACAAATTATTGCTTTACGAATTGCGTGTAATGTAAACAATATGATTGTTCTATGAACAAAGGATTGTTGTTTTCTCCCTAGTAGCAACAACACATCTAGTACATTAGATATTTCTGTCACTTCCCAAGATTACGAGAGGCATGAACCCACTATCGAGCATAAATACTAAATCTTGGAGTTGCTAGCATCTACTTGGCCAATATAGCTACTAACAACGGAAAGCATGCAAGATCACAAATAACAAAGACATGATAGAATCAATAATCAATCTAAAATAGCATCTCAATATCCATCGGATCCCCGCAAACACAACATGCAAAATTACAAATAGATGATCTTGATCATGAACGGAGCTCACAAGATCTAGACATGAAAGCACAAAGTAGGAGAACCAGCCATCTAGCTACTACATGGACCCGTAGTCCAGAGATGAACTACTCACGCATCACAGCGGAGGCTTGCATGATGATGAAGAAGGCCTCCAAGGTGAATTCCCCTTTCCGGCAGGGTGCCGGGAAGAGCTTCAGATCCCTCCCGATCTAGGGATGGAGATGACGGCGGCTACAGAGTCTTTCGTGGATTTTTGATTGGGTACTTAGGGTTTTGGTCCCGAAGCCAATATATAGGCAGAAGGAGAGGCCGAGGGGGTGCTGGGGTCGGCCTGACCACCCCCTGGCGTGGGCCAGGCCTGGCCGCGCGGCTAGGTGGTGTGGACGGGCCCCATCCCTTCTCCGTTTCGTATCCTGGCTCCAGATGCCTTCCTGTAAAATAGTGACTTTGGCTTTTGTCCCGTCCAATTCCGAGATTATTCATTTTTTGACTTTCCTGGAACCAAAAACAGTAGAAAACAGGCAACTGGCACTGTGTCTCTTGTTAATAGGTTAGTCCAAGAAATCATATGAAAATTACTCCAAAGTGTGGACAAAACACAAGAAAGTAGATAAAACCAAGCATGGAACATGAAAAATTATAGATACATTTGCAATCTATCAGAAAGCAGCTTCCACATTGCATGTTGCACTAGTGTGACAGAATTTGCATCACAGAAGCCACTGGAGTTTGTGTGGTCATGTAGATATCGATGGAGTTTTGGAAAAAGAACACATGCAATGTGGTCATGTGGATCAAAAACTCTAGATGAGATATCAATGTGTGGTTTAGAAAAAGATCACATGCAATGACTCTAGGGGATCCATGTGTCAAACCATCATGGTCATAGAGAACAAAAACACATAGGAAAACACCTTCCACATTGCATGTTGCACCACTGTGATAGAAGTTGCATCAAAGAATCCACTTGAGTCTGTGTGGTCATGTAGATATCAATGTGGTTTTTGGAAAAGACCACATGCAATGTGGTCATGTGGATCAATGCAGACTCTAGTGGATATCAATGTGGTTTATGAAATTAAAAGAACACATGCAATGACTACTCTAGGGGATAGTACAGACACCAAAAACACATAGAAAAGCAATTTTCACATTCTATGTTGCACCAGTGGGACAGAAGGTGCATCAGTAGTGTGTGTGGTCATGTGGATATCAATGTGGTTTTGGAAAAGAACACATGCAATGACTCTAGGGGATCCGTAGGTCAAACCATGGTCTACAAAGACCAAAAACACATAGGAAAGCATCTTCCACATTGCATGTTCCACTAGTGTGACAGAAGTTGCATCATAGAATCCACTTGAGTGTGTGTCGTCATGTAGATATCAATGTGGTTTTTGAAAAATAAAACATGCAATGTGGTCATGTGGATCAATGACTCTAGTCGAGATATCAAAGTGTGGTTTAGGAAAAGAATAGATGCAATGACTCTAGGGGATCCATGTGTCAAACCATCATGGTCACAGAGACCAAAAACACATAGGAAAGCAGCTTCCACATTGCATGTTGCACTAGTGTGACAGAAGTTGCATCATAGAATCCACTTGAGTGTGTGTCGTCATGTAGATATAAATGTGGTTTTTGAAAAAGAACACATGCAATGTGGTCATGTGGATCAATGACTCTAGTCGAGATATCAATGTGTGGTTTAGGAAAAGAATAGATGCAATGACTCTAGGGGATCCATGTGTCAAACCATCATGGTCATAGAGACCAAAAACACATAGGAAAGAAGCTTCCACATTGCATGTTGCACCAGTGTGTCAGAAGTTGCATCACAGAATCCACTGGAGTGTATGGTCATGTAGATATCAATGTTGTAACATATCAATTTCAGTAACCCTGATTAGTTGTCTAGAATGCAAAAATCAGGGGGAATAAAAACTTTTTCTTGTTTAGTAATGTAGTGTTTGCTTGTGCTTGTGCATCTGAATGTATACCATGTGATATACTCCTTACCTCACCACCAATTAAAAAAGCTATTTCACAAACTAGTCTTGGCTCATTTTACATATTTTCAAATGTTCTGGCATTTCAAAACTTGAGCAAAGATGCCTTTGAAGCAACGTCTATTTCCCTAGCTTCTATTTACAAAGATATGGAGATCTATATGATATAATCTCTCTATGTTTTCGAGACAGAACTTTAACTACTCTTACCCCTAGGTTTTCCAAAACCTTTTTATAAAGCTTTTGAATTCTACCCTCGGTAGAGATACCAAGCACTCTCACCTTATTCAAACATCAACCTTTCAAAATACCCATATTTACCTCACGCTAGGCTTGATGGTAACCCTAGTAGTAGTCTGGTTTGCTTGAAGATGAATTGCCTTGATCTGCTTGTTTGCTTAGGAACTAAAGTGAGCTACCCTAGGAGCTCATCCTATAGGATCAAACTAAATTAAGATTACAAAACCCTAAGCAAGATTCCCATGCTGGATCTGATCTCTACTCACTAAGGTGACAATATAAACCCTTAATGAGAGCAGATTTTAGAACTAAATCTTTCTAGAAGTTCCCAAGTTAATGAAAATCAAATCCAAGCATGGACCCCTTATACTCAATCTACAGCTCATCATCATCCCCTTGATGATGATTTGGAACCTTGCATCATCCTAAAACCATCCTCTCTTACATTCTAGCCAAAATCCCCAAATCTACTAATTTTGGCCAAGTCTAGAAATGTTATCAATACCACATCTTTGAGTCTCCCTCTTTCTCAACCCTTGTGCATTTTTGGAAAGGCACTTGAACCACATTTTAAACCATCTTAAAGACTACCAAGGACCACTTTTTCCCTTTGCTAGATCATCCTTTAACTCACTTTTTCTTAATTCTTTCGCAGGCAAGAAAATAATAATTCCTGCAAATCTTATCAACATGCCTAATATGGAGGAAGCTCACATCTTCCTACTATCCTCTTTTGACCAAATCTTGGCAAGGTTGTACTCTACTCATAAAGTTCTACCAATCCCTACTTCACTGGGTTCGATTGAAGCTTTGTGCTTCAAAACCCCACAGGGTTTCGAAGGCTACTTGATAATCTCTTCTGGCACCCTTTTTTCCAAGTTTTATCAATTCTTGGTGAGCTCGATCATGATCAACCTAAACTTTATGTACCATGGTGATCTATATCAATTGTTCGATCCATCCACCTAGCCCATTCCCCAAGGGGATCTCTGAGCTCCAAGATCCAACAAGGTTTTGAAGGTATAAAATTAATAATGCCTAAGATCCTCTATCGCTTGTCCTCCTTCAAATAAGTCTAATCCTCAAAACCCAAGGTATCACATGATGGATACATATGGTAGACATCATCTACCATGGAGGTATAATTTATCCAATGTTTCCCCAGAATTATTTTGACCCAAAAAAAAATTTATTCCCTTTCCCTACAATAATCTAAAAATCTCCCTCCATAAAAGAAAGTGTGTTTTTATCCAAAACAATTGTCCATATTTGGACACAATTGAGGCCTACTTTTCATACCCTATCTTCCCACTTAAAAAATAAATATTTTTGAAGAGTCTTAATAATTCTTTTTGCCTAGATTCTAAAATGGCAGAAATGGAATAATAAATATTTTAAATACTTTCATGCCTCAATAAATCTAGGGAAAATTATTCAGAGTGTGATTTGACTTTTAGGACCATCTCAAACCAAAAACTCACCTTGTCTAATTAAAAAATTTCAAATAAGTCTTTGAAAACCATTTCAGCACTTTCTAAATAATTGATATAAAGTGGACCAAAAATCATCCAATAAATCTCAAGTAAATCATGGAGGTCTACAAGGACCACACCCATCTAGCAGCACCCTTATCTCATCATGGCAAGATGAAAACTCAAGAATTCCTTCATAGTCATCAATTATGGAAAGATGGATCATAACACCAAACCACTATCAAATTGTCTCAAATCCTCATCAAATCCTGCCCAGCACTTCTCCACAACAACCACACCCACCCATGGTCATGGTCAACACAGCAGCACCCTAGGAAATTTAAATCTTGACCTTAAAGCAACAACAGTTGCACCATGCCTCACATCTCCCTCTGTTCATATTCCTGACCCCACTTACCTCCCCTCTACACCACTTAGAGCCACCCTAGCTCTCCCTAGCCCTCTTCCCCTTCCATTTTTTCTTTCACCCGAGGTAAAAAGGGTGGAGCACCCGAGGCTCCTGGGTAGAGATACCGCCCCTCCTCTGGTCCCTGACCCAGAACCTCACCCTCAACTGTCCCTCTCCACCAACAAGCGCTCCACACCACCTCCACCATGTCTAAATGGATCTAGTCCATCATGGATAACTCCACCTCGGCATAAAAGGTCCAGAGGCCAGGGAACCCCTCCTCGCCGACTCATTTACCTCTTTTGTATCCCCACACTCCCGTCCCATCCACCTTTAAGCTCCCTTCCTCTCTACACCTCAGGAAAAGAAGGAAGCTCTCCTGACGGGCAGTCAAGAAGAACTCGACCATGTCGAGGTTGTACTGCTCCTCTTCCCTCTACCTTTGTTTGACGTGATCCCCTAGTCATGCCACATCTAAACCCCTTCTTATTTTCGACATGCAGACGTCCTTGGGAGGTATTCTGGCGAGCTCCTAAATCTCTCCTCCATCGTGGATGCGTGCGACATCCTCCCGATGCTGAACCACCCTTGCCGTCCCTCGTCGGTGTCGAAGTGGGTTGTTGCATCCTCTCGTTGCCTCTCCGCGGTATTTCCCTCGCCCAGGTGAGCTCCTGCACCGCTCCAACCCCTCGCTAGGGTTCCGTCTCCATCGCCGCTGGCGCGAGAAGGAAGAAGATTCGGCACCGTCCATCGCCCTCTAATCGAATGGTCTCCCTCCCTTGATACCCCTTCGCCCTGCACCTTCATTTGACTGCCGGGCCCCGCCGATCAGCGATTTGAATCGGAATCCCCGCACGTGATGGACAGGAACATAGGCCGGCCCGACGCTGTTCTGGCCTCCCTTCGCGAGATCTGGCCCATGCCCAATTCTTTCTCTTTTCCTTTTTATATATTTACCAGCTCTACTAATTTCTCTGTTAGGATTAATTGCAAAGTAAATTGAAAAGCATATTAATTCACCTATATCTATTTTTGTACAGTTTCCCACATGTTTGTATAAACATGCAGTGCTAGTATCAAGTCAATACCCCTTTTAGTTATTTTCTGGAAATTAAAATACTAAAATATATCCTTTTGTAGTAAATAAATTCTATAGTGAGTTACCTTGATCCAAATTGAGTAATTTAACCTTTCCCTGGTAGGTAAGAGATGTCCCTATCTTGTGGAATTGATCTCATGCCAAGTGGAACCATTACACTCATGTATCAAAAATAAAAAACAATTCTTTTCTGACTTTAGAAAATTCTCTAGGCCAATCTATGAACTCAATTGACCTAATTCAAATCTCAGGGTTAAGTTACTTCCGTATCTAACATATACCAACAACCCATATTTTATTGCTTTTCTGAAGATTTTTAATGACTTAAACACTTTTGTATGGGATCGTTTCACTAGAAAAATCACATCTATGCTTATACAACTCCAAAAAAAAATATTCCAATTTATACTAGGAGGTATTTTTAATACCTATCCATTATTCTTTGTCTCATACCATTTGTACCTATACAATAAATCTGGTTAAAAGACAAATTGTCTATAGATTTGACTTTAGGATTTTCTAAAGGGCATTGTGGTAATTATTTTGAGATGATTCCAACTCTAAAAAAATCACAAACTCAAAGATACACGAAACTCTCTAAGGATAAATTTATTTCAGCGCAGAACGTTTTTGATGATTTATTCACCTAAACTAGTGTTATTTCCACCAAAATAAACATAACTAATTAAGTAAAATTGATAAAACCATGAAACCACTTTTGTTGGCCTTGTTATAACAATACATATCTATTGGTATCATTTGTGCACATTGATATCATACAAACCCAAGCATTAGTTCCAAAGCCCTTATTTAAGTGATTTTGGCAATTAAAACATAATAGAAATAACCACAAAGGCAATTAGAGTAATTCCAATTGCTGTAAACTCAATCTAACAAGACATACCAAAGTCAGTATTGTGTTGTATGATTTGTTTGCATGTATTTCCCTTGACGATGATAGCTGCAATTATATCGGAGACCAGAAGAAGTGGTTATTATCTGGTGTATTATGGTATTCTCAGAAAAAGTCCAGGGATATATATTGCCAGATTGTTGATCACAGGCAAGCCACCTTCTAGCTCATAAACCTTGTCCTACTATTTTACTTATGCATCTTTTACCTACTGTTTTATAAAAATTGTCTTGTTTTATTATATGGTGATCTATACTTGGTAGTGGCTTGGCTCCTCCAAACCATTACACAATTTTCCTACTAAGTACAACCCCCTTGATGACACCTACCTGTCCCTAGTATGATAGTTGGTGTATAACACCATACCCCCTTTGGAGACCCCAATTTAGTCGAAGCAAATCTAGGATGGGAAGACCCTGGAAAAGTTCTACAAAAAGTTTTATGATAAAACCTTGGTGAGGTTTGACCTACCAAGAGAAGTTTGAGAAATAAAAAGGTTTTCGTTTTACAAAAGATGCTGAAGGAAAGAGGAGGAAAAATGTTTAAAAAAACACACCCGGTTCATTGAAGCTTTAGCTATAATAACTTAACCCGTGCAACCACATTACTCCTATATGGGAAGGGCCTAGACTCGAAGTTTGTTTACTATGGTTTGAGTTGCCTCACAACTACTATGGGGGATGTCAATCTTTGGAGGCTGGGTCTTCTCCAGTAATGGTCCATGTGAGACATCGACCTAGAGAAGAAATGAACGGCTGCATGCCGCCAGGCGTTACTATGAGCCTCTCATTGAAAGCGCACACTTTTGTAGTGAAAAAGGTGCTCCAGTTGGTCCCCGGTACCAGACGTCCCGGTGTTGAGGGAGATGACTCATAGGGTAGGCGCTTATACTAGAGTGGACATTCTGAAGGTCTTGACCGGTTACTCGACCCACAATCGGTGTAGATCAGGGTAGGGTACCCGGATGGTGTGGGTAATGTGTACAACCTCTGCATGGTGTAAATCTATTCGAATAGCCATGTCCGCAGTCATGGACGGGTTGGACAAACTACTATAGAGCGGTGTTGGTTTTTTTTTGAAAAAGGATTTCAGAAAAGCAGACGATTTTGGAAAAGTTTTGACCATGGGATGGTCGGAAAGAATAAAGGTTTTGACCATGGGATGGTCAGAAAGACAGGAAAGGAGTTGGTCATGGGATGAATGGAAGGAAGGCAAATGGGTGACCCCATCCAAATAGTTTACAAGTTTTTCACACATTTCCAAAAACGTTTATAAAAGTGTTTCAACAAAGATATGTAGATGCCATATCTACAAGAGAAGCTATTTGAGAAAAGAACCTCACTTGGAGCCCTCCTATTACCACAACCATATTGCATATCCTCTTGTTGTTATATTTTCTCTTAAGATTGTTTGAGAGTACATTCAACGTACTCACTGGCATTGCCCATGGCTATTAACTTGGTCAGATATCAATAAGGTGGTAATGATGACTATGCGAGCTAGGACGTACTCCCAATAGCTGCCTATAGGTTAAGGCATGGCTCGGGCTCTACGCTTGATGAAGTTCCGCTGATGTTGATTGATGTTGCCATAGTGGCAAATAAGGTATGACATATATCCGCTTAAGTAATGGATGTTTACTTTGATACTTGTCGGTTATGTGCCACGACTAACTGATCATGGGATCGTGATGTATGCATAATAGGGATTCTCGAAGCATTAATCCGAGAGGCCCACAAACATGGTATCAGAGCCATCCTGACTGTAGGAGAACCTTAGTTAGCATGGTCACTAGACATGAACACTATTTTGAGAACATCGGCTTTCAAAAACTAGTTTCTAAATGATCTTCGAAAAGTTCTACTTCTTCCCTTACCCTAAGTTAATTGATTTATAAGATGGTTTCCTCTAACTCTCGTCCAAATTTCAAATCTATGGATTTTAAACAAATAGGACCTAGAACTAAGAGAAGACGAGGACAACAAGATGAAGATAAGCAACTATTAGCAAACACAAGGAGACTACAAGATCGCCCTACCAGCGGAATCCTCATAATCAGAAGAAATCAAGTGTTGCACTAACAAGAAGCGTCCAAGATACGATGAAGGCTTCATCGGCGGGATAGTGACCCAGAACGCAACAACATGACATCTAGGATTAATAGTCCTAAGATAGGATTCCCCTATATCTTGAGTAGCTAACTCCTTGGTCCCTATAGTTGGCTGTGTTTGTTGGCCTACGCGCATAACATGTTTCCTGATGTGTGCTATTCGGGGAGAACAGTGTGATCCCGTCGCTCTGTTCACCATGTATGTGTGTTGTGGCTTGTTTTGACCTTAGTAAAATGTGACTCGAGGATCGATACCCCACCTAAGAACTCAAACACCTCTCAGTTAGTTGTCGGTAATGAGAATTCATACTAACATCGGAAGTTACGAGAGGAGAATCCTCGCAATAACCAGGAGTCCGATAGCGTCAAACTAGAAACCCTTGAAGACTACTCCTCAGCGGGATGGCATGTTTCATCAAACTCAACTCTTAGTACTCGTCATCCACACTACCCGACATCATTCACCTGCCAATCATTGCAAGGATCTCGTCAAAGCCGGAAGTCTACCACCGAAAGATCCCCACCATCCACTAGAAACCGCAAGAAGTGCCAACCAGAACAAGAAGTGATGACCTGACTACACTAATCCCAGTATATTATAGCTTCCAACAGCCCCCAAGAAACTAACTAATTTATTTGAGCCCTCTACCCAAACCGACGAGAAGATTACTCAGTAGAAGGCAAAAATACTCCAAAACCTGAAGACAAAGATCCGAAGCCCACGAGTCCACTCCATCATCGAGAAGAAGCAATACAAAGAGCGCTAGTGATGACAGCTCCTCCGAAGCTGGATGCTTTTACTCTGACTGAAGACTAGCACGAAGTGTCGTTAACCGCTAACCTTCCCAGAGATAACTATGTACGGCTTCATTAGCAAACCACCCCGAAAAGGTTTACGCAATTGAACGTCACTCAAGGACCCAAATGCAAGACTCAAGGAGATACAATCTTCTTTAGCATTATGCCAGCACTTCAATACGGAAGATGTGCACCCCTCTCGTAGGACCTAGCTGGCAGACATCATCAGAAGACTCTAACTCTGGAAGAAAGGTTGTCAACAGCCTTCAAAACATCACCCGATGACTCCAAGAAGGAAGGACTACGTGAACTCTCTGATATACCCTAGTTTAACCCTAAGGGGGAAAGACTGCGTCTTTCCCACAAAATAGAATCACCATCTATCAGAAGCAATCTCAAAACCTAGACCCAAAGTCATAAATTATGATACGATAAGTCCTAAAGATAAACATCGTAAATCCTTATCAAAGGGAGATCATCCACCACAATCAGGACTAGGACCCGCTCATGTAAAGACCCAAACCTGGCTTGGTTTGAATCCCTGTGATTACAGTGCTAGTCCCTGGATCGAATAGCTAGCACCCACAGTTTAAGATGTAATATCAAGATACAAAGGTCATATTACATCACATGATCCAGAATATAAATACTTTATTACATACTCATAGCCATAGGCTATCTTATTACAAAGCAGCATAATACAAGTAAAGCATGGAGTCCTTCATCTTCATGTGCCACAGGCAAACATGTTGGGTGTAAACTCATAACCTCTATCATCAATCCATACTCATCAATAGAATAACCTGCAACATGATAGGTTGCAGCCACAAAGGGTCAATACTTTGAATGTATTGGCAAGTGTCACAAGTTGGTGAATATAAGTAGGACTATCACTACATGCATATTTGGCTAAGTAGAGCTTAGGCTTATTTGCAGAAAGCAACATGGTTTTATCCTATCTTTGCAAAATAGTTTTGATCTTTCAACAACATTCTGAACTCCTTGGCAAACTCCAAGTGATTCTACTCCCTTGTTGTCACCATCAAGTTTTACTTTGAGAAATTGGAATGTCGAGATCTTCCATAGCTTCAGGCCTTAGTTGCCAAGAGTTGTCCATAACCGGGGACACGGCTAAGTACTTAGAATTTAATCTTCTGCAGAAGTTGTACACTTTATCCACAAGACACAATCTCGTCTTGACGCCACCAGTGGCCGCTGGATTAGTACTCACCAAGATGGAGTACCGGCAGATCGAGAATGTGACAAAGTCTTTCCATAGAAGTCCTCCCAATACATAATGCCAGCACATCTACCAGGCACCAATGCAAGGATATACTTCCAATACATAATTCTAGTTAACCTGGAGAGGTACCAATGCAAGGGTCTTCCACTATGTAATTGACTAGGCAAGAGCCCATTTGGCATGTGGTTGTACACGAAAGCCACTGTACGAGAAACATGTTCAATCTCTAAGTTCCTGGGTGGTATTCTTCTAGTGCACACACAAAAGAGATAGCCATAGACATGGTTCCCTTTGTTGCCACCTTATTCTCAACTAAGTATCCACACTCCACCCAGGTGATTCATTGAGTCCTTGTTTTATTATATAAAACATATATTTTCCAACACTTCATATAATCACAATATGGTATATTCCACCCTAAATCTATAGCAGGGCTAAGCATACTACCACTATGGTATTTCCACTAAGGAAGATATAAAGGATATCCTAAATAGGACATAGCAGAGCATAGTATCATAGTAGTCCTATCATGCATACTACAAAAATCCACTAAGTGTAATGAAAAATAGTGGGACATGGATGATAGTGTCACTTGCCTTAGTGGTTGGTGGTGTTGGTACACTCTTTGCAGTAACACACTTGACAATCCACACAATCTATCAAACAAAACAACCAAGACAAAACATGCACAAACTCAACACTAATAGAAATACAAAAATCATGCAAAATATGCAAGCATGCAAGATAGCAATTTTTATTGTACAAATTGTTATAACAAAGGTTTTGAACACTACTAAGTGCTTTCTGAACATTTTATAATTGCAAGATTACAAATGCAACCATTTGTGCAATTGTAACAATTAGCAATAATTTCTATCATTTAGAAAGGCTATACTCACTAAATAATTCCCATACTATTAGGTATAGTCAACCAAATCTATACTTTGGTCTTACTGGACAGAGGGTTCAATTGCAATCCATAGCAAAAAGATTTACCCAAAAACAATTTACAAAACAATTTTTATGGGTAAAATACTCCTAAAAAGGTTCTGCCTAAAACTTCTATTTTACAGAAGCTAAAGGGTGAAATAAGGCCTCAGCAGTGAAGCTCTCAGTTTTCTGAATCCATAGAATCCAAATTTACATTTTTCTGATTTGTGGATGAAAACTTATTGAATTTCTAAGTTTAATACAAATTCTGCCTATTTTCTAATTTAAACAGACGCCAGGGCTGACGTGGCGTGTTCTTATTGGCTCATACCGGTTCGGGCGGATCGGCAACATGGGCCGTTGGATTTTAGTGGCGGCGGATCCGGATTACCGCTGCCGCTAAGGATCTAATCCTGGCCGCTGGCGACAGATCGACGGCGCAAGGCCGATTACGATCGGGCGGCTGGGCGACGGTGCACGGCGGCAAGGCCGTGGGTGGCGCTCTGGTGATTCTAGAGGGGCAGGGAGACAGTGGACTATTACCAGCGATCGCCGCGGTCGAGGTGGTCTCGGGGATGGTCAAGGTCGATGAAGGGGCGCTCAGATTCGCCGGGGATTCCTCGCTGGAGTTCTGCCAACGGTGGAGCTCGTGTCTCCGAGACGGTGTCGTCGACACGGGCTCGGCATAAGGCAATAGGTCAGCGAGGTGCGCCTGGTCGTGTAGGAGCTGGTTGTGGCCAAAAGAGGGCGGCGGGAACCTGCGTCACGCCGGAAATCGCCGGTGAACGACGGCGGCAGAGGGTGACGCCGGTGGTGATCGTGGCGATGACCTAGGCAGAGAAAAAGCACGAGAAAGTGTCAGTAGGCGCGCCAGAGCATGGCGAAGCTAACAAGATAGAGGGGAGGACGCGGGGCAGTGAGTTCTTGCCGAAATCCTCGCCGGAGCTCGTCGGTGGCCGTGGTGGTTTGAGCTCGATTCCGAGCAGCCTAGGGGCTCTCAGGTGGTGGGGTGTGAGGGGAAAACGAAGAGGAGGGGGTGGGGTTTAAGGGGCAGGGCTCGGAGTGGAGAATAATCCGCAGAAACGCTCGAATTTAATCGAAACGGATCGACACAGAAACGGCCGAGGAGGAAGAGGGATGTTCGTCCCCGCGGTGGAAGAAGCTGAAGTGGAGGATGACGTGGAGGTGGGGTCGAGCCGTCAGCGAGGGGGTGTGAGGAGGGGTTGGTGAGAAAGAGAGGGAGGAAGGGGGTGCCGGGTGGGCTTAGTGGGCTAGGTTTGGGCCGAGCTGCTGCTGCTGTTTTTTTCCTCGGTTTTTTGTTTTTCTTTTTCTGTTTTCTTAAATAACTTTTGATTTAATGATCCAATTTGAATCAAACAAATTTCTAAAAATTTGTAAAACTCAAATTAGGTTTTTAGGGCATTATAGAACACATTTACTTTCTAACTCAAATTTTTCTAACCAATTTTATTCACTTTGGCTTTAATAGTTAATATTGCCTTCCTTAATTCTATTCTCAAAATAATTCATATAATTTTGTCCATGGCTCCAAATTTGATGAAACCAATCTCTATTGTTTTATTATTTTGTCCTTTATCTTTTTATCTCTCATAGGAGTTCTTTTGTATAGTTTAATTATGGAGTATATCCATAGTATTGTGTTGTTCTTAGTGTTAACAAATAATTAGAGTTTTAGGGTTTGAGATATTCTCACTTCTCTTAGGTTTTTAAAATGCAATCAAGTCAAGATGCTCATGCATGCTTCATGATTTGGGATTTTAAAACATGCACACCACTTCACAAAAAAAAACCATTTTATTTGGCTTGGGTTTTGGAGGCATTATATTAAATGTTCCAAAAAGTTTTGTTCCTTCTGAATTTCAAAGAACTTGGTCCTTCATTTTGTTTAAAATTTTCACATTTCAAAATTTGGAAAATTTTGGGATGTGACAGACTACCACCCTTAAAAGGAATCTCGTCCCGAGATTCGAGAAGGCTAGAAAGAATAGGTTGGGTTTTAGGATACTTGGGTGCTACCACCCTTAAAAGGAAACTTTGTTGGGTTGCATTTGATGATTCACTTGGCTAAGGGTCAAATGATTGACATCCAAAGGTTGTTAACATTTCTCCATCTTGAGATTCTTATACCACTGAATTAAGTTAGCTAAAGCTTACCTTCCACACCATGTAGTTCTTCAAGGGTTCCATACATGTTGATGTGGTTCACATGTCCTTTCTGGGTCACATTAGAACTGCTCCCAATAGAGTCTCCAGTATTCTTATTATTCTTCTTCTCAGGACAGTCTGCTGCAAAGTGTCCAAGTTGCTTACAATTGTAACACTGCAACTGGCTAATGTCTTTCTTGGGATCATTATGTTGGTTCTGACCAAGGTTATCTCCATTGTTAGTACCATTCACATTGTCACTGCCACTTCCATTGTTGACGTGGTGATTATTGTGATGATGGTGATTATGTACATTTCCTTCATGCTGATGTGATCCATAATCCCCATTGTCCTTTCTGAATGAACGCATCTTCTGTGATGATCCTGTGTGATATTTGTCAAAGCTATGCTTCCTCTTCCTGCCCTCAACCTTGTCCTTATTACTCTCTAAAATTCTAGCTTTGTCACATAGTGACTGATAAGTTGGAACATAAGCAACTGATAATTGCATGGAAAGTTCATCATTTAGTCCATCTAGGAACTTTTCCTTCCTCTTAGCATCAGTATCAGTATCATCTGGAGCATAACGTGATAGATTGTTGAATTCCTCAATATATTCAGCAATGCTACGGTGACGCTGTTTAAGGTTGTGAAACTCCTTTTTCTTTAGGCTCATCACGCCTGAAGAGATATGATTAGTGCGAAAACCATCTTCAAATATTTCCCAAGTCACTTCTTCAATGGTGAGTGACTTGAAAGTTGTCCCACCATGTAGCTGCAGGGCCTTCAAGCAAGTGCACTGGAAACCTCACTTTCTCAGCTTCGGAGCATCCAACAGTCACTAGGTCTCTGTTCACTAAACGTAACCAGTCATCAGCTACCATTGGATCAGAAGTACTAGAGAACTTTGTAGGTCTCAACCTCAGAAATCTAGTGAGCATATCTAGAGGTGGTGGATTGTTGTTGTTATTGTTGTTGTTCTGATTCTGATTGTGGATGGTTGCCATGGATTGTGTCATCATCTGCATTAGCTGAGTCTGTGCAGTCATCATCTGTTGCATCTCATTTTCATTGTTGTCGTTGTCTCCATTGTTATCATGGTCGTTGGCGCGTCTTGGAGGCATCTGTTGGTTTAATAGGGATAAGTAATGGTAGATAGACCTATAGGTAGGTCTAAGGGAGTTCTAACACACTCAACCCAAAACAAACATGTTCAATCGAACATTCATCAAGCAACCAATCACTTAGCAACTTCTGACTTTAACTCATTATAGAAGAAAACAACAAGTTTTCTTGAAACAAGCAACCTAGTATAGTCATACCACATACGTCGGTATGATCCATACGCTAACACGATATTGATAACTCGAACATGATAATTGGTAGGCAATCTAATGTCTCATGGGTCGCACTATGATAACATCAGTGGGAGATCTCTTTCGAGTTAGGCAATCATCGGTGAAGTGTCCTATCTTCCGGCAGCGATGGCAAAACAATTTTGTCATGTCTCGAGTACTTTTTCTTGAAGTGTTGTTGCGGTTTTCTTGAACTTCCTTCTCTGGGCATTCATTGATATTGTGTCCTTCTTTCTTGCATTTGGAGCAGGTGATATGGCTAAGGTTTTCTTCTTTCCTAAGAGCTTGATACATTCCATTGTTGACTTGTTCTTTCACTTGTTGCACTATGAAGTCGAGGTGGCACTTGGCAGGAATGTGTTTGGTTCCTTCGCATAGGTAACAAGTAACTTGAGATGTGGGACATTCTCCAACTGTATGGTTGTGATCAAAAAAGGGACATTGATCTTGATGTTCCTTAGAGGTGTGGCCTACTTCTCCACATATTTTGCAAGATCGAGGACTTGTTGCAACTTGTATATTGATCTCCATGTTGGCATGATCCATCCTCAAGGTCCTTGGAGAAAGCAAAGGCTGGTCCTCTATAGGTTTGAAGGAGAAGAGACTTAGTAAAGAATGATCAAGGTATACGAGAAAATCTAATAAGTATAAAAACATAAGTTCATTCCTAACAAGGGGTTTGTCCAATTCCTAGGGTTACGAACCTACAGGCAACACAGTGCTCTGATACCATCTGTAAAGACCCAAACCTGGCTTGGTTTGAATCCCTGTGATTACAGTGCTAGTCCCTGGATCGAATAGCTAGCACCCACAGTTTAAGATGTAATATCAAGATACAAAGGTCATATTACATCGCATGATCCAGAATATAAATACTTTATTACATACTCAAAGCCATAGGCTATCTTATTACAAAGCAGCAGAATACAAGTAAATCATGGAGTCCTTCATCTTCATGTGCCACAGGCAAACATGTTGGGTGTAGACTCATAACCTCTATCATCAATCCATACTCATCAATAGAATAAGCTACAACATGATAGGTTGCAGCCACAAAGGGTCAATACTTTGAATGTATTGGCAAGTGTCACAAGTTGGTGAATATAAGTAGGACTATCACTACATGCATATTTGCTAAGTAGAGCTTAGGCTTATTTGCAGAAAGCAACATGGTTTTATCCTATCTTTGCAAAATAGTTTTGATCTTTCAACAACATTCTGAACTCCTTGGCAAACTCCAAGTGATTCTACTCCCTTGTTGTCACCATCAAGTTTTACTTTGAGAAATTGGAATGTCGAGATCTTCCATAGCTTCAGGCCTTAGTTGCCAAGAGTTGTCCATAACCGGGGACACGGCTAAGTACTTAGAATTTAATCCTCTGCAGAAGTTGTACACTTTACCCACAAGACACAATCTCGTCTTGACGCCACCAGTGGCCGCTGGATTAGTACTCACCAAGATGGAGTACCGGCAGATCGAGAATGTGACAAAGTCTTTCCATAGAAGTCCTCCCAATACATAATGCCAGCACATCTACCAGGCACCAATGCAAGGATATACTTCCAATACATAATTCTAGTAAACCTGGAGAGGTACCAATGCAAGGGTCTTCCACTATGTAATTGACTAGGCAAGAGCCCATTTGGCATGTGGCTGTACACGAAAGCCACTGTACGAGAAACATGTTCAATCTCTAAGTTCCTGGGTGGTATTCTTCTAGTGCACACACAAAAGATATACCCATAGACATGGTTCCCTTCGTTGCCACCTTATTCTCAACTGTGTATCCACACTCCACCCAGGTGATTCATTGAGTCCTTGTTTTATTATATAAAACATATATTTTCCAACACTTCATATAATCACAATATGGTATATTCCACCCTAAATCTATAGCAGGGCTAAGCATACTACCACTATGGTATTTCCACTAAGGAAGATATAAAGGATATCCTAAATAGGACATAGCATAACATAGTATCATAGTAGTCCTATCATGCATACTACAAAAATCCACTAAGTGTAATGAAAAATAGTGGGACATGGATGATAGTGTCACTTGCCTTAGTAGTTGGTGGTGTTAGTACACTCTTTGAAGTAACACACTTTACAATCCACACAATCTATCAAACAAAACAACCAAGACAAAACATGCACAAAGTCAACACTAATGGCAATACAAAAATCATGCAAAATATGCAAGCATGCAAGATAGCAATTTTTATTGTACAAATTGTTATAACAAAGGTTTTGAACACTACTAAGTGCTTTCTGAACATTTTATAATTGCAAGATTACAAATGCAACCATTTGTGCAATTGTAACAATTAGCAATAATTTCTATCATTTAGAAAGGATATACTCACTAAATACTTCCCATACTATTAGGTATAGTCAACCAAATCTATACTTTGGTCTTACTGGACAGAGGGTTCAATTTCAATCCATAGCAAAAAGATTTACCCAAAAACAATTTACAAAACAATTTTTATGGGTAAAATACTCCTAAAAAGGTTCTGCCTAAAACTTCTATTTTACAGAAGCTAAAGGGTGAAATAAGGCCTCAGCAGTGAAGCTCTCAGTTTTCTGAATCCATAGACACCAAATTTACATTTCTGATTTGTGGATGAAAACTTATTGAATTTCTAAGTTTAATACAAATTCTGCCTATTTTCTAATTTAAAAAGACGCCAGGGCTGACGTGGCGTGTTCTTATTGGCTCATACCGGTTCGGGCGGATCGGCAACATGGGCCGTTGGATTTTTAGTGGCAACGGGCGATCCGGATTAGCCGCATACCGCCGCTAAGGATCTAATCCTGGCCTGGCGACAGATCGACGGCGCTCGGTAGCGTCGACCCTGATGGCGGCGCTGGCGGCGGTGTCTTGTGGCGGCGTCGGGTGGTGCTCGGTGATTCTAGAGGGGCAGGGAGACAGTGGACTATTACCAGCGATCGCCGCGGTCGAGGTGGTCTCGGGGATGGTCACGGTCGATGAAGGGGCGCTCAGATTCTCCGGGGATTCCTCGCCGGAGTTCTGCCGACGGTGGAGCTCGTGTCTCCAAGACGGTGTCGTCGACCTGGGGCTCGAGCAGACAAGGCAATAGGTCAGCGAGGTGCGCTTGGTCGTGTAGGAGCTGGTTGTGGCCAAAAGAGGGCGGCGGGAACCTGCGTCTCGCCGGAAATAGCCGGTGAACGACGGCGGCAGAGGGTGACACCGGTGGTGATCGTGGCGATGACCTAGGCACAGAAAAAGCACGGGAAAGTGTCAGTAGGCGCGCCAGAGCATGGAGAAGCTAACAGGACAGAGGGGAGGACGCGGGGCAGTGAGTTCTTGCCGGAATCCTCGCCGGAGCTCGTCGGTGGCCGCGGTGGTTTGAGCTCGATTCCGAGCAGCCTAGGGGCTCTCAGGTGGTGGGGTGTGAGGGGAAAACGAAGAGGAGGGGGTGGGGTTTAAGGGGCAGGGCTCGGAGTGGAGAATTATCTGCAGAAACGCTCGAATTTAATCAAAACGGATCGACACAGAAACGGCCAGGGAGGAATAGGGATGTTCGTCCCCGCGGTGGAAGAAGCTGAAGTGGAGGATGACGTGGAGGTGGGGTCGAGTCGGTGAGGGGTGAGGAGTCGGTGAGAAAGAGAGGGAAGGGGGTGCGGGTGGGCTTAGTGGGCTAGGTTTGGGCGAGTCTTTGCTGTTTTTTTTCCTCGGTTTTTTGTTTTTCTTTTTCTGTTTTCTTAAATAACTTTTGATTTAATGATCCAATTTGAATCAAACAAATTTCTAAAAATTTGTAAAACTCGAATTAGGTTTTTAGGGCATTATAGAACACATTTACTTTCTAACTCAAATTTTCTAACCAATTTTATTCACTTTGGATTTAATAGTTAATATTGCCTTCCTTAATTCTATTCTCAAAATAATTCATATCTTTTTGTCCATGGCTCCAAATTTGATGAAACCAATCTCTGTTGTTTTATTATTTTGTCCTTTATCTTTTTATCTCTCATAGGAGTTCTTTTGTATAGTTTAATTATGTAGTATATCCATAGTATTGTGTTGTTCTTAGTGTTAACAAATAATTAGAGTTTTAGGGTTTGTGATATTCTCACTTCTCTTAGGTTTTTAAAATGCAATCAAGTCAAGATGCTCATGCATGCTTCATGATTTGGGATTTTAAAACATGCACACCACTTCACAAACAAAAACCATTTTATTTGGCTTGGGTTTTGGAGGCATTATATTAAATGTTCCAAAAAGTTTTGTTCCTTATGAATTTCAAAGAACTTGGTCCTTCATTTTGTTTAAAATTTTCACATTTCAAAATTTGGAAAATTTTGGGATGTGACAGACTACCACCCTTAAAAGGAATATCGTCCCGAGATTCGAGAAGGCTAGAAAGAATAGGTTGGGTTTTAGGATACTTGGGTGCTACCACCCTTAAAAGGAAACTTTGTTGGGTTGCATTTGATGATTCACTTAGCTAAGGGTCCAATGATTGACATCCAAAGGTTGTTAACATTTCTCCATCTTGAGATTCTTATACCACTGAATTAAGTTAGCTAAAGCTTACCTTCCACACCATGTAGTTCTTCAAGGGTTCCATACATGTTGATGTGGTTCACATGTCCTTTCTGGGTCACATTGGAACTGCTCCCAATAGAGTCTCCAGTATTCTTATTATTCTTCTTCTCAAGACAGTCTGCTGCAAAGTGTCCAAGTTGCTTACAATTGTAACACTGCAACTGGCTAATGTCTTTCTTGGGATCATTATGTTGGTTCTGACCAAGGTTATCTCCATTGTTAGTACCATTCACATTGTCACTGACACTTCCATTGTTGACGTGGTGATTATTGTGATGATGGTGATTATGTCCATTTCCATCATGCTGATGTGATCCATAATCCCCATTGTCCTTTCTGAATGAACGCATCTTCTGTGATGATCCTGAGTGATATTTGTCAAAGCTATGCTTGCTCTTCCTGCCCTCAACCTTGTCCTTCTTACTCTCTAAAATTCTAGCTTTGTCACATAGTGACTGATAAGTTGGAACATAAGCAACTGATAATTGCATGGAAATTCATCATTTAGTCCATCTAGGAACTTTTCCTTCCTCTTAGCATCAGTATCAGTATCATCTGGAGCATAACATGATAGATTGTTGAATTCCTCAATATATTCAGCAATGCTACGGTGACGCTGTTTAAGGTTGTGAAACTCCTTTTTCTTTAGGCTCATCACGCCTGAAGAGATATGATTAGTGCGAAAACCATCTTCAAATATTTCCCAAGTCAATTCTTCAATGGTGAGTGACTTGAAAGTTGTCCCACCATGTAGCTGCAGGGCCTTCAAGCAAGTGCGCTGCAAACCTCACTTTCTCAGCTTCGGAGCATCCAACAGTCACTAGGTCTCTGTTCACTAAACGTAACCAGTCATCAGCTACCATTGGATCAGAAGTACTAGAGAACTTTGCAGGTCTCAACCTCAGAAATCTAGTGAGCATATCTAGAGGTGGTGGATTGTTGTTGTTATTGTTGTTGTTCTGATTCTGATTGTGGATGGTTGCCATGAATTGTGTCATCATCTGCATTAGCTGAGTCTGTGCAGTCATCATATGTTGCATCTCATTTTCATTGTTGTCATTGTCTCCATTGTTATCATGGTCGTTGGCGCGTCTTGGAGGCATCTGTTGGTTTAATAGGGATAAGTAATGGTAGACAGACCTATAGGTAGGTCTAAGGGAGTTCTAACACACTCAACCCAAAACAAATTCAATCGAACATTCATCAAGCAACCAATCACTTAGCAACTTCTGACTTTAACTCATTATAGAAGAAAACAACAAGTTTTCTTGAAACAAGCAACCTAGTATAGTCATACCACATACGTCGGCATGATCCATATGCTAACACGATATCGATAACTCGAACATGATAATTGGTAGGCAATCTAATGTCTCATGGGTCGCACTATGATAACATCAGTGGGAGCTCTCTTTCGAGTTAGGCAATCATCGGTGAAGTGTCCTATCTTCTGGCAGCGATGGCAAAACACTTTTGTCATGTCTCGAGTACTTTTTCTTGAAGTGTTGTTGCGGTTTTCTTGAACTTCCTTCTCTGGGCATTCATTGATATTGTGTCCTTCTTTCTTGCATTTGGAGCAGGTGATATGGCTAAGGTTTTCTTCTTTCCTAAGAGCTTGATACATTCCATCGTTGACTTGTTCTTTCACTTGTTGCACTATGAAGTCGAGGTGGCACTTGGCAGGAATGTGGTTGGTTCCTTCGCATAGGTAACAAGTAACTTGAGATGTGGGACATTCTCCAACTGGATGGTTGTGATCACAAAAGGGACATTGATCTTGATGTTCCTTAGAGGTGTGGCCTACTTCTCCACATATTTTGCAAGCTCGAGGACTTGTTGCAACTTGTATCTTGATCTCCTTGTTGGCATGATCCATCCTCAAGGTCCTTGGAGAAAGCAAAGGCTGGTCCTCTACAGGTTTGAAGGAGAAGAGACTTAGTAAAGAATGATCAAGGTATACGAGAAAATCTAATAAGTATAAAAACATAAGTTCATTCCTAACAAGGGGTTTGTCCAATTCCTAGGCTTATGAACCTACAGGCAACACAGTGCTCTGATACCATCTGTAAAGACCCAAACCTGGCTTGGTTTGAATCCCTGTGATTACAGTGCTAGTCGCTGGATCGAATAGCTAGCACCCACAGTTTAAGATGTAATATCAAGATACAAAGGTCATATTACATCGCATGATCCAGAATATAAATACTTTATTACATACTCATAGCCATAGGCTATCTTATTACAAAGCCGCAGAATACAAGTAAAGCATGGAGTCCTTCATCTTCATGTGCCACTGGCAAACATGTTGGGTGTAGACTCATAACCTCTATCATCAATCCATACTCATCAATAGAATAAGCTACAACATGATAGGTTGCAGCCACAAAGGGTCAATACTTTGAATGTATTGGCAAGTGTCACAAGTTGGTGAATATAAGTAGGACTATCACTACATGCATATTTGGCTAAGTAGAGCTTAGGCTTATTTGCAGAAAGCAACATGGTTTTATCCTATCTTTGCAAAATAGTTTTGATCTTTCAACAACATTCTGAACTCCTTGGCAAACTCCAAGTGATTCTACTCCCTTGTTGTCACCATCAAGTTTTACTTTGAGAAATTGGAATGTCGAGATCTTCCATAGCTTCAGGCCTTAGTTGCCAAGAGTTGTCCATAACCGAGGACATGGCTAAGTACTTAGAATTTAATCTTCTGCAGAAGTTGTACACTTTACCCACAAGACACAATCTCGTCTTGACGCCACCAGTGGTCGCTGAATTAGTACTCACCAAGATGGAGTACTGGCAGATCGAGAATGTGACAAAGTCTTTCCATAGAAGTCCTCCCAATACATAATGCCAGCACATCTACCAGGCACCAATGCAAGGATATACTTCCAATACATAATTCTAGTTAACCTGGAGAGGTACCAATGCAAGGGTCTTCCACTATGTAATTGACTAGGCAAGAGCCCATTTGGCATGTGGCTGTACACGAAAGCCACTGTACGAGAAACATGTTCAACCTCTAAGTTCCTGGGTGGTATTCTTCTAGTGCACACACAAAAGATATAGCCATAGACATGGTTCCCTTCGTTGCCTCCTTATTCTCAACTGAGTATCCACACTCCACCCTAGTGATTCATTGAGTCCTTGTTTTATTATATAAAACATATATTTTCCAACACTTCATATAATCACAATATGGTATATTCCACCCTAAATCTATAGCAGGGCTAAGCATACTACCACTATGGTATTTCCACTAAGGAAGATATAAAGGATATCCTAAATAGGACATAGCATAACATAGTATCATAGTAG
This sequence comes from Avena insularis, assembly GCA_023614405.1. NCBI lineage: Eukaryota > Viridiplantae > Streptophyta > Magnoliopsida > Poales > Poaceae > Avena > Avena insularis. Next base: position 279,647,503 of record CM042690.1, read on the forward strand.
TCCTATCATGCATACTACAAAAATCCACGAAGTGTAATGAAAAATAGTGGGACATGGATGATAGTGTCACTTGCCTTAGTAGTTGGTGGTGTTGGTACACTCTTTGCAGTAACACACTTGACAATCCACACAATCTATCAAACAAAACAACCAAGACAAAACATGCACAAAGTCAACACTAATGGCAATACAAAAATCATGCAAAATATGCAAGCATGCAAGATAGCAATTTTTATTGTACAAATTGTTATAACAAAGGTTTTGAACACTACTAAGTGATTTCTGAACATTTTATAATTGCAAGATTACAAATGCAACCATTTGTGCAATTGTAACAATTAGCAATAATTTTTATCATTTAGAAAGGCTATACTCACTAAATAATTCCCATACTATTAGGGATAGTCAACCAAATCTATACTTTGGTCTTACTGGACAGAGGGTTCAATTGCAATCCATAGCAAAAATATTTACCCAAAAACAATTTACAAAACAATTTTTATGGGTAAAGTACTCCTAAAAAGGTTCTGCCTAAAACTTCTAATTTACAGAAGCTAAAGGGTGAAATAAGGGCTCAGCAGTGAAGCTCTCAGATTAGCCCGTACCGCTTCGGCTAAGGATCTAATCCTGGCCGCTGGCGACAGATCGGACGGCGCTCACCGCGTTGACCGCGATTTGGCGGCTGGCGGCAGGCGTGGCGGTCAGTGGGTGGCGCTCCGGTGATTCTAGAGGGGCAGGGAGACCATGGACTATTACCAGCGATCGCCGCGGTCGAGGTGGTCTCGGGGATGGTCGCGGTCGATGAAGGGGCGCTCAGATTCGCCGGGTATTCTTCGACGGAGTTCTGCCGATGGCGGAGCTCGTGTCTCCGAGACGGTGTCGTCGACTTGGGGCTCGAGCAGACAAGGCAATAGGTCAGCGAGGTGCGCCTGGTCATGTAGGAGCTGGTTGTGGCCAAAAGAGGGCGGCAGGAACCTGCGTTTTGCCGGAAATCGCCGGTGAACGACGGCGGCAGAGGGTGACGCTGGTGGTGATCGTGGCGACGACCTAGGCACAGAAAAAGTACCGGAAAGTGTCAGTAGGCACGCCAAAGCATGGCGAAGCTAACAGGACAGAGGGGAGGACGTGGGGCAGTGAGTTCTTGTCGGAATCCTCGCTGGAGCTCGTCGGTGGCCGTGGTGGTTTGAGCTCGATTCCGAGAAGCCTAGGGGCTCTCATGTGGTGGGGTGTGAGGGGAAAACGAAGAGGAGGGGTGGGGTTTAAGGGGCAGGGCTCGGAGTGGAGAATAATCCGCAGAAATGCTCGAATTTAATCGAAACCGATCGACACAGAAACGGCCGAGGAGGAAGAAGGATGTTCGTCCCCGCGGTGGAAGAAGCTAAAGTGGAGGATGACATGAAGGTGGGGTCGAGCCGTCAGCGAGGGGGTGTGAGGAGGGGTCGGTGAGAAAGAGAGGGGGGAAGGGGGAGTGCCGGGTGGGCTTAGTGGGCTAGGTTTGGGCCGAGCTGCTGCTACTGTTTTTTTTCCTCGGTTTATCTTTTTCTTTTTTTGTTTTCTTAAATAACTTTTGATTTAATGATCCAATTTGAATCAAACAAATTTCTAAAAATTTGTAAAACTCAAATTAGGTTTTTAGGGCATTATAGAACACATTTACTTTCTAACTCAAATTTTTCTAACCAAATTTATTCACTTTGGCTTTAATAGTTAATATTGCCTTCCTTAATTCTATTCTCAAAATAATTCATATCTTTTTATCCATGGCTCCAAATTTGATGAAACCAATCTGTCTTGTTTTATTATTTTGTCCTTTATCTTTTTATCTCTCATAGGAGTTCTTTTGTATAATTTAATTACGTTGTATATCCATAGTATTGTGTTGTTCTTAGTGTTAAAAAATAATTAAAGTATTAGGGTTTGAGATATTCTCACTTCTCTTAGGTTTTTAAAATGCAATCAAGTCAAGATGCTCATGCATGCTTCATGATTTGGGATTTTAAAACATGCACACCACTTCACAAACAAAAACCATTTTATTTGGCTTGGGTTTTGGAGGCATTATATTAAATGTTCCAAAAAGTTTTGTTCCTTCTGAATTTCAAAGAACTTGGTCCTTAATTTTGTTTAAAATTTTCACATTTCAAAATTTGGAAAATTTGGGATGTGACAGCTCAACTCCCCGTGCACCCAAGAAGATTGAAGTTTATCTCCACCGACATAGTAACCACGTTCGAAGACGAAGTCCATAAGTTAGTACGCATGAGACACATAGAACTAACCTCGACTCAAACTACCCTAACCCTACTCTCCAGAATATCGGGACGAGATTATTTTAAGGGTGAAAGGTCTGTAACATTCCAATTTCAGTAACCCTTGTTAGTTGTCCAGAATGCAAAAATCAGGGGGAGCAAAAACTTTTTTTGTTTAGTAATGCAGTGTTTTCTTGTTGTTTGCTTGTGCTTGTGCATCTGAATGTATACCATATGATATACACCTTACCTCACCACCAGTTGTCAAAAGCTATTTAAGAAAACAGTCTTGGCTCATTTTACATATTCTCAAATGTTCTAGCATTTTAAAACATGAGCCAAGATGCCTTTGAAGCAACATATATTTCCATAGATTCTATTTGCAAAGCTATGGAGATCTATATGATATAATCTCCCTATGTTTTTGATACATCCATTTTGCATCACTATTCTATGTCATAATTCACTATTATTCATTGATATATTTCATATTGAGAGGTGATACTTATGTTGTTTCATCTGTTTTTTCATGGTTGCTGACTTTTGGAGCATGGACCGCTGCAGTCAGGATTCTGATGGAAAAGGTGTTGTTTGGAGGAAAAATTCGCGAAGATTAGAAAATCCGGGAAAATATACGGAAAATCCTATTTTTCCAGAAGACGAAGGAAGCCAGAAGGGGCGCTGGAGATGGGCCACAAGGGTCCTACACCACCCCCTGGCGCGGGCCACCCTAGGCCGTGCCACGAGGTGGTGTGGCCGCCCTGGTCCACCCCTAGCACTCCCCTCTGGCGTATATTATCCTCCCAAAACCCTAAGACTCGGGGAGCAACCACAGAAAGATTCCACCGCCTCTGCGGGGCGGAAAACACCGAGAGAGAAAGATCTCTCCGGCAGACAGATTTCTGCCAGGGGAATTCCTTCTCGGAGAGGAGAGATCATCGCCATAAACACCACCATCAAGCTGGACTTCATTGGGATCATCATCATCACCACCACCACCATCATCATCATCAACACTCTCATCACCATCTCCATATTGCTTTAACAATTGGGTTGAATCTTGCATAGTTCTTAGGGGAAACTTTCCCGGTGTTGATTACTCTTTGTAGTTGATGCTATTGAGTGAACCATTGAATTATTGTTTATGTTTAGATTGTTATACATAATTATTCCATCTCTGATCATGATCCATATGATGTCTTGTGAGTAGTTCATTTTGTTCTTGAGGACATGGGAGAAGTCATGTTGTTAGTAGTGGAGTTGTGTTGAGGGAGATTCAATAGTTTGATATTTAAGTTGTTGTGTACTTCTTCTAGTGGTGTCATGTGAACATCGACTACATGACACTTCACCTATATAGGCCTAGGGGAATGCATTGTGTATTTGGCTACTAGTCGTAGGGGTTGCCGGAGTGACAGAAACCTAAACCCCCGTTAGGAAACCATTGCACAAGGGATGTAAGGGTCTTAGAGTTTAAAGTTGTGGTTAGGTTTATACCTTAATTACATTCTTGTACTTACGTATGTTTGCAAGGGGTATAATCACAAGTATGTATTAGTCCTAGGAAGGTCGGTACATTAGCACAGGTTCACCCACACAACACTTAGCAAGCTAAAGAAGATTAATCAACTGTATGAAGTGAAAGCACTTGACAGTCTTCCCGTGTGTCCTCGAGAATGTTTGGTCATATTAAGTAATAGAACCGACTTGTCCTTTGCTGCATAAAGGATTGGGCCACTTGCTGCATTTATTCCTACTGTCTCCTATTTACTCGTACTTTGTTTACTTGCTTTAACCCCCTAAAAATCCGTTTGCTAAGTATTTGCAGAGAATTCCTGATCCATACCACTAGCCAACACCTTCCGCTCCTCGTTGGGTTCGACACTCTTACTTATCCAAAATACTGCGATACATCCCCTATACTTGTGGGTCATCAGTTTTTAAGGCAGAACTTCAACTACTCTTACCCCTAGGTTTTACAAAACATTTTTACAAAGCTTTTGAATTCTACCCTTGGTAGAGATACCAAGGACTCTCACCTTATTCAACCTCCAACATTTCAGAATACCCATCTTTACCTCAAGCTAGGCTTGATGGTAACCCTAGTAGTAGTCTAGTTTCCTTGGAAGATGAATTGGCTTGATCTGCTTGTTTGCTTAGGAACTAAAGTGAGCTACCCCAGGATCTCATCCTATAGGATGAAACTAAATTAAGATTATAAAACCCTAAGCGAGATTCCCATGCTGGATCTGATATCTAGTCACTAAGGTGACAATATAGACCCTTAACGAGAGAAGTTTTCAGAACTAATTCTTTCTAGAAGTTCCCAAGTCAATGAAGACCAAATCCAAGCATGGATCCCTTCTACTCAATCTACACCTCATCATCATACCCTTGATGATGATTTGGAACCTTGCTGTTGGGGATATACTTTCCGGGTATCCTCACAGTTCCTCACTGACCAGGGTGGCGCACTTCGGGTTAGAGCTTTGCTTCACCGGCCCAGTCAGGGAGAAAAGGCGGAGTCCAGTCCGGCTACGGGAAGGCCCAGAAGACTTACCGCCTTAGGCTCATAGTGTTACTTGTAGTTCAGGATGTACTCTATAACTGACTCTTAGTCGTAGCCAGATAGATCTCTCCTGTAAACCCTAGGCCAGATATCTATATAAGCCGTCCTAGGGAGAGCCTTTAGGGGACCTACCTCATAGTCTACAATCTCAACTCGCACAGGCGAACCCTTGTAACCCATATTTGGCTCTGCCATATTACTGGATTGCTAGCAGGATTAGGATCTGTCCAAAGCCGGCGGATTCGAACCTAGGTAAACTTGTGTGCTCACTATTCTGGAACACCGTACATCTCACACCGCTCTCTTCCGCATGCCTCGAGGACCCCCTCATGACGTACTTGTCATCAATTCGATGACAGTTGGCGCCCACCATGGGGCAAGTGAGCTTCGGATCTGTGTTCCGAGCGGAATCTGCAAGAATCAGAATCGGCGAGAATATTGCCGTCGGTCGCATCCTCTCATCGTTCTTGACGAGACCTGGATTCCGGCTAGCGAGGCTGTGACTGCCTACACTATCATGTCTTTTGGCGATATCGATGTTTACATCGGCTTTGCTGAACCTGTCCCACCCACCCCAGCGGTGATGATAGAGGCAAAAGAATCTTCTGGGTCCCCTTTGGCCGCAGAGGCGGCAGAGTTCCGGATCTCAGAAAACCCTAATCCCACCCAGCCCGCACCAGTTGCGGAGATAGTGGAGAAATCCGAGCCTGAAGAAGACCTAGCATCCCAAGTCGAATCTGGAGTGGATCTCCTCGGAGATGCCGAATCCAAGATCGACCCACCCGCCGAAGTCGAAACCCAGGAGGAGCATGTCAATGACACTAATTCCGGCTCTGATGACACCGGGACAGACAGGCCTTCCCTAAGGTACACGTTGTGACGTATGATATTGCAAAACTCAAACGTAGATGCAATTCTCGAGACCATCAAAAGTTTCGATGGAGCTGATCGCGAGAGCCGCAGGTACCTCAGGAAGCATGCATCGCACTTCGTCAGATATGTGGGATCCGGATCCGGCTCTGCCGATGCTAGAAACAACACCGACTCTGTGCTGGAGGCAATCGGAACAAACACCAACCTACCCTCATCCTCGGATGAATCGATGACGTCAGCAGATTTCCGAAAGTTCTCCGCGGAATATGAAGAGGAGTATAACTCCAAAGCTGCAGAGGAAGGAGAAGACATGGATGAAGGATCCGGGGAACACTCTCCCAAAGAGCAGGATGACATGGAAGTCAGAGATAATCTCGAGGTCCAGATGTCCGAAATTACCGATTAGAGCTTGACTCTGGGAAACGGAACCAAAGCCGTCTTTGCTACCGGCACTGCCAAGAAGGCAAAGAAGAAGAACAAGACCCCGGCAAAAGACCATCTGGTAGAGGAGGTGATTGCCGAGGAATGGAGCACTTATCCCATAAGAGCCCAAAAAAGAAGAATCGATGGACGTACATGTGATCACTGAAGGTGCACGTAAACTCATCGATGCTGCATTAACCACACCTATTCCTACAGCTGCAGAACTTACTACTGAAGAACTAGACGAGAGGGTACAGGACCTAGAAGTGCGTCGTCAAGTACTCCTCGATGAAGCCAAAAACATCAAGGAGGAAAAGAAACACATAGCATCTGCGGAGAAGTACAACTCCAGGCAATACCAGAAGACCAGGAAGCGTCATACCAATGACAACCAATTCCCGCAGATCCACGCCGTCCTTTTCAGAGAAGAGATGGGGAAGCCTAAAAAAGATAGCAAAGGGGATTGGGTATATCTAACTCCAGTACAAAATACCGTGGCGGCCCGAGAAATTCTATCGGCTAATCCAGGCCCGAAGGAGATCCGGTTGGGAATCAAACTACTCAACAAGGGACGGGAGCAGCTAAAGGTCTCCATGTCCGGAAGTCAAAAACTGGTCTCTGATTCCGACCAATGTCGCACAGATCTGGCATGGGCTGACATAAGACCCCAACGCATTCCGGAGTAGCACCGCCGCCCCGATCGCAGGGAGGACAATTACTCGAGAACCGGATCTTCGGGATAGCACCACAAAGCTGCCCGTGGTAGGCGTAACGTTAACCCAGTCGCGGAGCAAGAGGCAATTGCTGCACTGAATCCGAGGAATCCACCCCAGCGAGAGTCGAAAGACCGCAGGGATGATGATAAGGAGAAACGTCGGGAGGAGGACCAACAAAGAATGCCACCTCCTAGACATGAAAGCCGTCCGGATGATGGACGAACGAACGACAGACACCATGCTGGGACAAGCCGGCAGGGGGCTCGTCATGATGAAGACCCTCCCCGGAACCGAAATAATGACGCTACGAACGGAGGCCGGCGATCAGCTAGAAAAAACCCAGCTGCTCCACCCTCTCCGCCAAGTAGCCATCACAACGGCCCCTAGGGAGGCAATGGAGGGCGTCGTGGTGGAGGAGGTGGTGGCAGAAGCCGAAGTCTGGCTCCAAGGCACCGCAGCCACAGCCGACATTCGGGACGATCTCTATCCCCAAACGACGCAAGGCACAGGATGAACTCGAATATAGAGGCGCGGCGCTACGAAAACGATGATATCTCCGTGGGCCCAAAGTGCTTCGGACCATGCATCAGAGCTACAAGATTCCCGAAAGGATTTGCTATCTCAAGACATATACAAGCCTACGACGACATTGCTCGGCCAGATACATGGCTACAGGATTTCTTCCAAGCTTGCTGCATCACCAAAGGCGGAAATAGCCTGGTCGCAACCCGATATCTCCCACTCATGTTGCGGAAGATGGCACGATCTTGGCTTAATGAACTTCCGGAGAACACCATCCACAACTGGTATGACATGCAAAGTGCGTTCTTTCGGAATTTCGAAGGCACGTATCGGAGGCCCTGTACGGTCGGAGACCTACAGCGTTGCACCCAGAAGGCCGGAGAAACTTGCCGGGATTACCTCGGACGATGTATCGACACCAAGAACTCATGTGAAGGAGTAAATGATCAAACTGCGATTGAAGCTTTCATTGCAGGTCTCCCAATTGGTTTACTGCGCCATCTCTTGAAGTGCGACAAGGTCACTGATTTGGGAGAGATGATAGAAACAGCGAGAAAGTATGCAGATGCTGACGACGACGCAGAGGGGCTACTCAATGCCCTAGATATGCCACAGTCAGCAAAACAACCAAAGCAACAAGCTCAGAAACGCAAGAACACCTCGGAAGAAAAACCCAACACGGAAACGGCAGTTGTCACTGCTACTTTCGGGACTGGAGGACGAGGAGGACGCGACGGAGGCTGCGGGCGTGGTCGTGGGACTTCAAGAGTTCAAGGTAGAGGAGACCAGCAACCAGGCAAAGCCTACACTTGGGCCGACATTGCCAATAACCCTTGTGTACATCACTTAGATGCCAATGGGGGCTTGTCCTACACTAATGCCGAGTGTCGTTTCAATGACGACATCAAAAGAGATGATACCGCTGGCTACGGAGCTAAGCGGAAAAAGGGAAAGAAGAATCCCGAAAAGGATAAAGAGACCAAGTAAGATTCCAACATGGAGGAAGAAGATGCTTCAAATCCCAAGCCGGAAGGGAAGAAAAAATTTCCGACCAAAAAAGACACTTACGTCACCTTCCTATGTTCTTAGCCAGCAAAGGTCAAGAAAGCAGTTCTGCATGAGCTCAACGCAATAGTTCCGGCTGTCCCCCAATATCTGGACTGGTCGGAAGTAGCAATCACATTTGACCATGCTGATCATCCGCCTAAGCTACATAGGCGAGGAAAATACGCCTTAATCGTCAATCCACTTATTAACGATTATGGTTTCTCCAAGACCCTCATGGACGGTGGCAGCAGTATCAATATTCTCTATGTCGAAACGCTACGCCGGATGAAGATCTCGGAGACTCAGCTGAACCATAGCTCTGTGATCTTTCACGGAGTTGTCCTAGGAAGACAAGCTAATTCCCTTGGAGAAATCACTTTGGATGTTACCTTTGGAACTCCAAAGAATTATCGGACACAGGCACTTTCCTTTGAAGTGGTCCCGTTCAAGAGCGCATACCACACTATATTCGGACGTACGGCTTACTGGGCTTTTATGGCTCGTCCGTGTTACATTTACAATATGATGAAAATTCCAGGTCCCAACGGCGTAATCACCATCAGGGGAGACCCGAAGAAAGCGCGAGAGTGCGAGGATGGAAATGCCGCCTTTGGTGAAGCCGTGCTGCACGCCTAGGAGTACCAGGAGATCAAGAAGAGCATAGATCCGTCCGAGATGTCCGCAACGAAAAAGGAGGTGACAAAGCCAAATCCAGAGTTCAAGGCATCAGAAGAGATGAAGAAGACGCCGTTGAAGGATGGTGACCCCTCCAAGGTGACCCAGATAGGCATAGGCCTAGATAGCACATAGGAAAGCGCGCTCGTCAAGTTCCTCAAAGAAAATCAAGATATCTTCGCATGGCAGCCATCTGACATGACCGGAGTACCTAGGGAACTTGCCGAGCACTTTTTAAATGTAAACCCGAATGCTAAACCCGTCAAACAGTCCTTACAATGTTTCGGCCATGAAAAGCGTAACGCAATAGCTAAGGAACTAGCGTGGCTCAATTTAGCCGGATTCATAGAAGAGGTCATCCACACTGAGTGGTCGACCAATCCTGTAATGGTCCCTAAAAAGGACACCACTGATTTAACGATGTGTGTTGATTATACTGCCTTGAACAAGGCTTGTCCAAAAGATCCGTTTGCTCTACCTAGGATTGATCAAGTTATCGATTCTACGTCAGGCTCGAAACTCCTCTATTTTCTCGACGCATATTCCGGTTATCACCAAATCCGGATGAAGGAATCTAACAAAGTCAAAACTTCATTCATAACCCCCTTCGGAACCTTCTGTTTTGTCCCGATGCCCTTTGGGCTGAAGAACGCAGGAGCTACCTACCAGCGCATGATGCAGCGTTTCCTCCACGACCAACTCGGACGCAATGTACATGCATACGTAGATGATATTGCAGTGATGTCCAAAAATAAGGAAACACTGATTTCCGAGTTGGAGGAAACATTCGCCAATCTAAGAAAATACAACATCATGCTTAATCCGGAGAAATGCTTCTTTGGAATACCAGACGGAAAATTGTTAGGTTTCATCGTGTCTCAAAGAGGCATAGAGGTGAACCGGGCCAAAATCAAGGCTATACTCAATATTTCCAGGCCAACTCGCCTGAAGGACGTACAAAGACTAACTGGTTGCATAGCTGCAGTCAGTCGGTTTGTAAGCCGGCTTGGTGAAAGAGCCGCACCATTATACAAACTCCTGAAAAATACTAAGGATTTTGTGTGGACTGACGAAGCTGAAGCTACACTACAAGACCTGAAGAAAGTACTCTCATCTACTCCTATCCTTGCTACGCCGGAACCATACTAACCGATGTTTCTCTATCTTGCTGTGACAAACAAAGTCGTTAGTATCGTCATGGTGGTGGAGAGACCGGAGGAAAATCAAGAACACCTGGTGCAGCATCAGACGTACTTTGTCAGCGAGGTCCTAACAAAGTCAAAACAGCAATATCCGCATTATCAAAAGTTGGCTTACGTTGTTTTTCTAGCATCTCGTAAGTTACGAGACTATTTTCAGGAGAATCCAATTACCGTGGTGAGCACAGGTCCCATGAGAGATATAATCAACAAAAGTGACGCCACAGGACGCGTCGCCAAATGGGGCATAGAGCTTTCAGCTTTTTGATATTGAGTATAAACCCCGGACAACAATCAACCACTGGTGGATCCATGTGTGGTTTGTGGAAAAGAACACACATGTAATGACTCTAGTGCTAGTTTGTGGTTTTAGTATAAGAAGAAACATGCAATGACTCTAGTGGTTGATCCATGTGTGGTTTGTGGAAAGAACACACATGCAATGACTCTTGTTAATCCATATGTGGTTTGTGGAAAGAACACACATGCAATGACCACTGGTGGATCCATGTGTGGTTTGTCGAAAAGAACACGCATGCAATGACTCTAGTGCTGGTTTGTGGTTTTAGTATAAGAACAAACATGCAATGACTCTAGTGGTTGATCCATGTGTGGTTTGTGGAAAGAACACACATGCAATGACTCCGGTTGATCTGTATGTGGTTTGTGGAAATAACACACATGCAATGACCACTAGTGGATCCATGTGTGGTTTGTGGAAATGAACACACATGCAATGACCCATGGTTGATCCATGTGTGGTTTGTGGAAATAACACACATGCAATGACTCTAGTGGTTGATCCATGTGTGGTTTGTGAAAAGAACACACATGCAATGACTCTAGTGTTGGTTTTAGTATAAGAACACACATGCAATGACTCTAGTGGTTGATCCATGTGTGGTTTGTGGAAATAACACATATGCAATGACTCTAGTGGTTAATCCATGTGTGGTTTGTGGAAAGAAAACACATGCAATGACCACTAGTGGATCCATGTGTGGTTTGTGGAAAAGAACACACATGGAATGACTCTAGTGCTGGTTTGTGGTTTTAGTATAAGAACAAACATGCAATGACTCTAGTGGTTGATCCATGTGTGGTTTGTGAAAAGAACACACATGCAATGACTCTGGTTGATCCATATGTGCTTTGTGGAAAGAACACACATGCAATGACCACTGGTGGATCCATGTGTGGTTTGTGGAAAAGAACACACATGCAATGACCACTGGTTGATCCATGTGTGGTTTGTGGAAAAGAACACACATGCAATGACTCTAGTGCTAGTTTGTGGTTTTAGTATAAGAACAAACATGCAATGACTCTAGTGGTTGATCCATGTGTGGTTTGTGGAAAGAACACACATGCAATGACTCTGGTTGATCCATATGTGGTTTGTGGAAAGAACACACATGAAATGACCACTTGTGGATCCTTGTGTGGTTTGTGGAAAAGAACATACATGCAATGACCACTGGTTGATTCATGTGTGGTTTGTGGAAATAACACACATGCAATGACTCTAGTAGTTGATCCATGTGTGGTTTGTGAAAAGAACACACATGCAATGACTCTAGTGTTGGTTTTAGTGTAAGAACACACATGCAATGACTCTAGTGGTTGATCCATGTGTGGTTTCTGGAAATAACACATATGCAATGACTCTAGTTGTTGATCCATGTGTGGTTTGTGGAAATAACACACATGCAATGACTGTAATGGGTCCACATGTGGTTTGTGGAAAGAACACACATGCAATGACTCTGGTTGATCCATATGTGGTTTGTGGAAAGAACACACATGCAATGACCACTGGTGGATCCATGTGTGGTTTGTGGAAAAGAACACACATGCAATGACCACTGGTTGATCCATGTGTGGTTTGTGGAAATAACACACATGCAATGACTCTAGTATTGGTTTTAGTATAAGAACACACATGTAACTACTCTAGTGGTGGATCCATGTGTGGTTTGTGGAAAAGAACACACACATGCAATGACTCTAGTGGTTGATCCATGTGTGGTTTGTGGAAATAACACACATGCAATGACTCTAGTGTTGGTTTTAGTATAAGAACAAACATGCAATGACTCTAGTGTTGGTTTTAGTATAAGAACAAACATGCAATGACTCTAGTGGTTGATCCATGTGTGGTTTGTGGAAAGAACACACATGCAATGACTCTGGTTGATCCATATGTGGTTTGTGGAAAGAACACACATGCAATGACCACTGGTGGATCCTTGTGTGGTTTGTGGAAAATAACATACATGCAATGACCACTGGTTGATCCATGTGTGGTTTGTGGAAATAACACACATGCAATGACTCTAGTAGTTGATCCATGTGTGGTTTGTGAAAAGAACACACATGCAATGACTCTAGTGTTGGTTTTAGTGTAAGAACACACATGCAATGACTCTAGTGGTTGATCCATGTGTGGTTTGTGGAAATAACACATATGCAATGACTCTAGTGGTTGATCCATGTGTGGTTTGTGGAAATAACACACATGCAATGACTGTAATGGGTCCACATGTGGTTTGTGGAAAGAACACACATGCAATGACTCTGGTTGATCCATATGTGGTTTGTGGAAAGAACACACATGCAATGACCACTGGTGGATCCATGTGTGGTTTGTGGAAAAGAACACACATGCAATGACCACTGGTTGATCCATGTGTGGTTTGTGGAAATAACACACATGCAATGACTCTGGTTGATCCATATGTGGTTTGTGGTAAGAACACACATGCAATGACCACTAGCGGATCCATGTGTGGTTTGTGGAAAAGAACACACATGCAATGACCACTGGTTGATCCATGTGTGGTTTGTGGAAATAACACACATGCACTGACTCTAGTATTGGTTTTAGTATAAGAACACACATGTAACGACTCTAGTGGTGGATCCATGTGTGGTTTTTGGAAAAGAACACACACATGCAAGGACTCTAGTGGTTGATCCATGTGTGGTTTGTGGAAATAACACACATGCAATGACTGTAGTGTTGGTTTTAGTATAAGAACAAAGATGCAATGACTATAGTCGTTGATCCATGTGTGGTTTGTGGAAAGAACACACATGCAATGACTTTGGTTGATCCATATGTGGTTTGTGGAAAGAACACACATGCAATGACCACTAGTGGATCCATGTGTGGTTTGTGGAAAAGAACACACATGGAATGACTCTAGTGCTGGTTTGTGGTTTTAGTATAAGAACAAACATGCAATGACTCTAGTGGTTGATCCATGTGTGGTTTGTGAAAAGAACACAGATGCAATGACTCTGGTTGATCCATATGTGCTTTGTGGAAAGAACACACATGCAATGACCACTGGTGGATCCATGTGTGGTTTGTGGAAAAGAAGACACATGCAATGACCACTGGTTGATCCATGTGTGGTTTGTGGAAAAGAACACACATGCAATGACTCTAGTGCTAGTTTGTGGTTTTAGTATAAGAACAAACATGCAATGACTCTAGTGGTTGATCCATGTGTGGTTTGTGAAAAGAACACACATGCAATGACTCTGGTTGATCCATATGTGGTTTGTGGAAAGAACACCCATGCAATGACCACTGGTGGATCCTTGTGTGGTTTGTGGAAAAGAACATACATGCAATGACCACTAGTTGATCCATGTGTGGTTTGTGGAAATAACACACATGCAATGACTGTAATGGGTCCACATGTGGTTTGTGGAAAGAACACACATGCAATGACTCTGGTTGATCCATATGTGGTTTGTGGAAAGAACACACATGCAATGACCACTGGTGGATCCATGTGTGGTTTGTGGAAAAGAACACACATGCAATGACCACTGGTTGATCCATGTGTGGTTTGTGGAAAAGAACACACATGCAATGACTCTAGTGCTAGTTTGTGGTTTTAGTATAAGAACAAACATGCAATGACTCTAGTGGTTGATCCATGTGTGGTTTGTGGAAAGAACACACATGCAATGACTCTGGTTGATCCATATGTGGTTTGTGGAAAGAACACACATGCAATGACCACTTGTGGATCCTTGTGTGGTTTGTGGAAAAGAACATACATGCAATGACCACTGGTTGATCCATGTGTGGTTTGTGGAAATAACACACATGCAATGACTCTAGTAGTTGATCCATGTGTGGTTTGTGAAAAGAACACACATGCAATGACTCTAGTGTTGGTTTTAGTGTAAGAACACACATGCAATGACTCTAGTGGTTGATCCATGTGTGGTTTGTGGAAATAACACATATGCAATGACTCTAGTGGTTGATCCATGTGTGGTTTGTGGAAATAACACACATGCAATGACTGTAATAGGTCCACATGTGGTTTGTGGAAAGAACACACATGCAATTACTCTGGTTGATCCATATGTGGTTTGTGGAAAGAACACACATGCAATGACCACTGGTGGATCCATGTGTGGTTTGTGGAAAAGAACACACATGCAATGACCACTGGTTGATCCATGTGTGGTTTGTGGAAATAACACACATGCAATGACTCTAGTATTGGTTTTAGTATAAGAACACACATGTAACGACTCTAGTGGTGGATCCATGTGTGGTTTGTGGAAAAGAACACACACATGCAATGACTCTAGTGGTTGATCCATGTGTGGTTTGTGGAAATAACACACATGCAATGACTCTAGTGTTGGTTTTAGTATAAGAACAAACATGCAATGACTCTAGTGTTGGTTTTAGTATAAGAACAAACATGCAATGACTCTAGTGGTTGATCCATGTGTGGTTTGTGGAAAGAACACACATGCAATGACTCTGGTTGATCCATATGTGGTTTGTGGAAAGAACACACATGCAATGACCACTGGTGGATCCTTGTGTGGTTTGTGGAAAAGAACATACATGCAATGACCACTGGTTGATCCATGTGTGGTTTGTGGAAATAACACACATGCAATGACTCTAGTAGTTTATCCATGCGTGGTTTGTGAAAAGAACACACATGCAATGACTCTAGTGTTGGTTTTAGTGTAAGAACACACATGCAATGACTCTAGTGGTTGATCCATGTGTGGTTTGTGGAAATAACACATATGCAATGACTCTAGTGGTTGATCCATGTGTGGTTTGTGGAAATAACACACATGCAATGACTGTAATGGGTCCACATGTGGTTTGTGGAAAGAACACACATGCAATGACTCTGGTTGATCCATATGTGGTTTGTGGAAAGAACACACATGCAATGACCACTGGTGGATCCATGTGTGGTTTGTGGAAAAGAACACACATGCAATGACCACTGGTTGATCCATGTGTGGTTTGTGGAAATAACACACATGCAATGACTCTGGTTGATCCATATGTGATTTTTGGAAAGAACACACATGCAATGACCACTGGTGGATCCATGTGTGGTTTGTGGAAAAGAACACACATGCAATGACCACTGGTTGATCCATGTGTGGTTTGTGGAAATAACACACATGCACTGACTCTAGTATTGGTTTTAGTATAAGAACACACATGTAACGACTCTAGTGGTGGATCCATGTGTGGTTTGTGGAAAAGAACACACACATGCAAGGACTCTAGTGGTTGATCCATGTGTGGTTTGTGGAAATAACACACATGCAATGACTGTAGTGTTGGTTTTAGTATAAGAACAAAGATGCAATGACTATAGTCGTTGATCCATGTGTGGTTTGTGGAAAGAACACACATGCAATGACTTTGGTTGATCCATATGTGGTTTGTGGAAAGAACACACATGCAATGACCACTAGTGGATCCATGTGTGGTTTGTGGAAAAGAACACACATGGAATGACTCTAGTGCTGGTTTGTGGTTTTAGTATAAGAACAAACATGCAATGACTCTAGTGGTTGATCCATGTGTGGTTTGTGAAAAGAACACAGATGCAATGACTCTGGTTGATCCATATGTGCTTTGTGGAAAGAACACACATGCAATGACCACTGGTGGATCCATGTGTGGTTTGTGGAAAAGAAGACACATGCAATGACCACTGGTTGATCCATTTGTGGTTCGTGGAAAGAACACACATGCAATGACTCTAGTGCTAGTTTGTGGTTTTAGTATAAGAACAAACATGCAATGACTCTAGTGGTTGATCCATGTGTGGTTTGTGAAAAGAACACACATGCAATGACTCTGGTTGATCCATATGTGGTTTGTGGAAAGAACACACATGCAATGACCACTGGTGGATCCTTGTGTGGTTTGTGGAAAAGAACATACATGCAATGACCACTGGTTGATCCATGTGTGGTTTGTGGAAATAACACACATGCAATGACTGTAATGGGTCCACATGTGGTTTGTGGAAAGAACACACATGCAATGACTCTGGTTGATCCATATGTGGTTTGTGGAAAGAACACACATGCAATGACCACTGGTGGATCCATGTGTGGTTTGTGGAAAGAACACACATGCAATGACCACTGGTTGATCCATGTGTGGTTTGTGGAAAGAACACACATGCAATGACTCTAGTGCTAGTTTGTGGTTTTAGTATAAGAACAAACATGCAATGACTCTAGTGGTTGATCCATGTGTGGTTTGTGGAAAGAACACACATGCAATGACTCTGGTTGATCCATATGTGGTTTGTGGAAAGAACACACATGCAATGACCACTTGTGGATCCTTGTGTGGTTTGTGGAAAAGAACATACATGCAATGACCACTGGTTGATCCATGTGTGGTTTTTGGAAATAACACACACGCAATGACTCTAGTAGTTGATCCATGTGTGGTTTGTGAAAAGAACACACATGCAATGACTCTAGTGTTGGTTTTAGTGTAAGAACACACATGCAATGACTCTAGTGGTTGATCCATGTGTGGTTTGTGGAAATAACACATATGCAATGACTCTAGTGGTTGATCCATGTGTGGTTTGTGGAAATAACACACATGCAATGACTGTAATGGGTCCACATGTGGTTTGTGGAAAGAACACACATGCAATGACTCTGGTTGATCCATATGTGGTTTGTGGAAAGAACACACATGCAATGACCACTGGTGGATCCATGTGTGGTTTGTGGAAAAGAACACACATGCAATGACCACTGGTTGATCCATGTGTGGTTTGTGGAAATAACACACATGCAATGACTCTAGTATTGGTTTTAGTATAAGAACACACATGTAACTACTCTAGTGGTGGATCCATGTGTGGTTTGTGGAAAAGAACACACACATGCAATGACTCTAGTGGTTGATCCATGTGTGGTTTGTGGAAATAACACACATGCAATGACTCTAGTGTTGGTTTTAGTATAAGAACAAACATGCAATGACTCTAGTGTTGGTTTTAGTATAAGAACAAACATGCAATGACTCTAGTGGTTGATCCATGTGTGGTTTGTGGAAAGAACACACATGCAATGACTCTTGTTGATCCATATGTGGTTTGTGGAAAGAACACACATGCAATGACCACTGGTGGATCCTTGTGTGGTTTGTGGAAAAGAACATACATGCAATGACCATTGGTTGATCCATGTGTGGTTTGTGGAAATAACACACATGCAATGACTCTAGTAGTTTATCCATGTGTGGTTTGTGAAAAGAACACACATGCAATGACTCTAGTGTTGGTTTTAGTGTAAGAACACACATGCAATGACTCTAGTGGTTGATCCATGTGTGGTTTGTGGAAATAACACATATGCAATGACTCTAGTGGTTGATCCATGTGTGGTTTGTGGAAATAACACACATGCAATGACTGTAATGGGTCCACATGTGGTTTGTGGAAAGAACACACATGCAATGACTCTGGTTGATCCATATGTGGTTTGTGGAAAGAACACGCATGCAATGACCACTGGTGGATCCATGTGTGGTTTGTGGAAAAGAACACACATGCAATGACCACTGGTTGATCCATGTGTGGTTTGTGGAAATAACACACATGCAATGACTCTGGTTGATCCATATGTGGTTTGTGGTAAGAACACACATGCAATGACCACTGGCGGATCCATGTGTGGTTTGTGGAAAAGAACACACATGCAATGACCACTGGTTGATCCATGTGTGGTTTGTGGAAATAACACACATGCAATGACTCTAGTATTGGTTTTAGTATAAGAACACACATGTAACGACTCTAGTGGTGGATCCATGTGTGGTTTTTGGAAAAGAACACACACATGCAAGGACTCTAGTGGTTGATCCATGTGTGGTTTGTGGAAATAACACACATGCAATGACTGTAGTGTTGGTTTTAGTATAAGAACAAAGATGCAATGACTATAGTCGTTGATCCATGTGTGGTTTGTGGAAAGAACACACATGCAATGACTTTGGTTGATCCATATGTGGTTTGTGGAAAGAACACACATGC
Organism: Avena insularis; assembly: GCA_023614405.1. Lineage (NCBI taxonomy): Eukaryota > Viridiplantae > Streptophyta > Magnoliopsida > Poales > Poaceae > Avena > Avena insularis. Next base: position 279,666,145 of record CM042690.1, read on the forward strand.
AATGACCACTAGTGGATCCATGTGTGGTTTGTGGAAAAGAACACACATGGAATGACTCTAGTGCTGGTTTGTGGTTTTAGTATAAGAACAAACATGCAATGACTCTAGTGGTTGATCCATGTGTGGTTTGTGAAAAGAACACAGATGCAATGACTCTGGTTGATCCATATGTGCTTTGTGGAAAGAACACACATGCAATGACCACTGGTGAATCCATGTGTGGTTTGTGGAAAAGAAGACACATGCAATGACCACTGGTTGATCCATGTGTGGTTTGTGGAAAAGAACACACATGCAATGACTCTAGTGCTAGTTTGTGGTTTTAGTATAAGAACAAACATGCAATGACTCTAGTGGTTGATCCATGTGTGGTTTGTGAAAAGAACACACATGCAATGACTCTGGTTGATCCATATGTGGTTTGTGGAAAGAACACCCATGCAATGACCACTGGTGGATCCTTGTGTGGTTTGTGGAAAAGAACAAACATGCAATGACTCTAGTGGTTGATCCATGTGTGGTTTGTGGAAATAACACACATGCAATGACTGTAATGGGTCCACATGTGGTTTGTGGAAAGAACACACATGCAATGACTCTGGTTGATCCATATGTGGTTTGTGGAAAGAACACACATGCAATGACCACTGGTGGATCCATGTGTGGTTTGTGGAAAAGAACACACATGCAATGACCACTGGTTGATCCATGTGTGGTTTGTGGAAAAGAACACACATGCAATGACTCTAGTGCTAGTTTGTGGTTTTAGTATAAGAACAAACATGCAATGACTCTAGTGGTTGATCCATGTGTGGTTTGTGGAAAGAACACACATGCAATGACTCTGGTTGATCCATATGTGGTTTGTGGAAAGAACACACATGCAATGACCACTTGTGGATCCTTGTGTGGTTTGTGGAAAAGAACATACATGCAATGACCACTGGTTGATCCATGTGTGGTTTGTGGAAATAACACACATGCAATGACTCTAGTAGTTGATCCATGTGTGGTTTGTGAAAAGAACACACATGCAATGACTCTAGTGTTGGTTTTAGTGTAAGAACACACATGCAATGACTCTAGTGGTTGATCCATGTGTGGTTTGTGGAAAGAACACATATGCAATGACTCCAGTGGTTGATCCATGTGTGGTTTGTGGAAATAACACACATGCAATAACTATAATGGGTCCACATGTGGTTTGTGTAAAGAACACACATGCAATGACTCTGGTTGATCCATATGTGGTTTATGGAAAGAACACACATGCAATGACCACTGGTGGATCCATGTGTGGTTTGTGGAAAAGAACACACATGCAATGACCACTGGTTGATCCATGTGTGGTTTGTGGAAATAACACACATGCAATGACTCTAGTATTGGTTTTAGTATAAGAACACACATGTAACTACTCTAGTGGTGGATCCATGTGTGGTTTGTGGAAAAGAACACACACATGCAATGACTCTAGTGGTTATCCATGTGTGGTTTGTGGAAATAACACACATGCAATGACTCTAGTGTTGGTTTTAGTATAAGAACAAACATGCAATGACTCTAGTGTTGGTTTTAGTATAAGAACAAACATGCAATGACTCTAGTGGTTGATCCATGTGTGGTTTGTGGAAAGAACACACATGCAATGACTCTGGTTGATCCATATGTGGTTTGTGGAAAGAACACACATGCAATGACCACTGGTGGATCCTTGTGTGGTTTGTGGAAAAGAACATACATGCAATGACCACTGGTTGATCCATGTGTGGTTTGTGGAAATAACACACATGCAATGACTCTAGTAGTTGATCCATGTGTGGTTTGTGAAAAGAACACACATGCAATGACTCTAGTGTTGGTTTTAGTGTAAGAACACACATGCAATGACTCTAGTGGTTGATCCATGTGTGGTTTGTGGAAATAACACACATGCAATGAGTCTAGTGGTTGATCCATGTGCGGTTTGTGGAAATAACACACATGCAATGACTGTAATGGGTACACATGTAGTTTGTGGAAAGAACACACATGCAATGACTCTGGTTGATCCATATGTGGTTTCTGGAAAGAACACACATGCAATGACCACTGGTGGATCCATGTGTGGTTTGTGGAAAAGAACACACATGCAATGACCACTGGTTGATCCATGTGTGGTTTGTGGAAATAACACACATGCAATGACTCTGGTTGATCCATATGTGATTTTTGGAAAGAACACGCATGCAATGACCACTGGTGGATCCATGTGTGGTTTGTGGAAAAGAACACACATGCAATGACCACTGGTTGATCCATGTGTGGTTTGTGGAAATAACACACATGCAATGACTCTAGTATTGGTTTTAGTATAAGAACACACATGTAACGACTCTAGTGGTGGATCCATGTGTGGTTTGTGGAAAAGAACACACACATGCAAGGACTCTAGTGGTTGATCCATGTGTGGTTTGTGGAAATAACACACATGCAATGACTGTAGTGTTGGTTTTAGTATAAGAACAAAGATGCAATGACTATAGTCGTTGATCCATGTGTGGTTTGTGGAAAGAACACACATGCAATGACTTTGGTTGATCCATATGTGGTTTGTGGAAAGAACACACATGCAATGACCACTAGTGGATCCATGTGTGGTTTGTGGAAAAGAACACACATGGAATGACTCTAGTGCTGGTTTGTGGTTTTAGTATAAGAACAAACATGCAATGACTCTAGTGGTTGATCCATGTGTGGTTTGTGAAAAGAACACAGATGCAATGACTCTGGTTGATCCATATGTGCTTTGTGGAAAGAACACACATGCAATGACCACTGGTGGATCCATGTGTGGTTTCTGGAAAAGAAGACACATGCAATAACCACTGGTTGATCCATGTGTGGTTTGTGGAAAAGAACACACATGCAATGACTCTAGTGCTAGTTTGTGGTTTTAGTATAAGAACAAACATGCAATGACTCTAGTGGTTGATCCATGTGTGGTTTGTGAAAAGAACACACATGCAATGACTCTGGTTGATCCATATGTGGTTTGTGGAAAGAACACCCATGCAATGACCACTTGTGGATCCTTGTGTGGTTTGTGGAAAAGAACATACATGCAATGACCACTGGTTGATCCATGTGTGGTTTGTGGAAATAACACACATGCAATGACTCTAGTAGTTGATCCATGTGTGGTTTGTGAAAAGAACACACATGCAATGACTCTAGTGTTGGTTTTAGATGCAATGCCTCTAGTGGTTGATCCATGTGTGGTTTGTGGAAATAACACATATGAAATGACTCTAGTGGTTGATCCATGTGTGGTTTGTGGAAATAACACACATGCAATGACTGTAATGGGCCCACATGTGGTTTGTGGAAAGAACACACATGCAATGACTCTGGTTGATCCATATGTGGTTTGTGGAAAGAACATACATACAATGACCACTGGTGGATCCATGTGTGGTTTGTGGAAAAGAACACACATGCAATGACCACTGGTTGATCCATGTGTGGTTTGTGGAAATAACACACATGCAATGACTCTAGTATTGGTTTTAGTATAAGAACACACATGTAACGACTCTAGTGGTGGATCCATGTGTGGTTTGTGGAAAAGAACACAGACATGCAATGACTCTAGTGGTTGATCCATGTGTGGTTTGTGGAAATAACACCCATGCAATGACTCTAGTGTTGGTTTTAGTATAAGAACAAACATGCAATGACTCTAGTGGTTGATCCATGTGTGGTTTGTGGAAAGAACACACATGCAATGACCACTAGTGGATCCATGTGTGGTTTGTGGAAAAGAACACACATGGAATGACTCTAGTGCTGGTTTGTGGTTTTAGTATAAGAACAAACATGCAATGACTCTAGTGGTTAATCCATGTGTGGTTTGTGAAAAGAACACACATGCAATGACTCTGGTTGATCCATATGTGCTTTGTGGAAAGAACACACATGCAATGACTACTGGTGGATCCATGTGTGGTTTGTGGAAAAGAACACACATGCAATGACCACTGGTTGATCCATGTGTGGTTTGTGGAAATAACACATGCAATGACTCTAGTATTGGTTTTAGTATAAGAACACACATGTAACGACTCTAGTGGTGGATCCATGTGTGGTTTGTGGAAAAGAACACACACATGCATTGACTCTAGTGTTTGATCCATGTGTGGTTTGTGGAAATAACACACATGCAATGACTCTAGTGTTGGTTTTAGTATAAGAACAAACATGCAATGACTCTAGTGGTTGATCCATGTGTGGTTTGTGGAAAGAACACACATGCAATGACTTTGGTTGACCCATATGTGGTTTGTGGAAAGAACACACATGCAATGACCACTAGTGGATCCATGTGTGGTTTGTGGAAAAGAGCACACATGGAATGACTCTAGTGCTGGTTTGTGGTTTTAGTATAAGAACAAACATGCAATGACTCTAGTGGTTGATCCATGTGTGGTTTGTGAAAAGAACACACATGCAATGACTCTAGTTGATCCATATGTGCTTTGTGGAAAGAACACACATGCAATGACCACTGGTGGATCCATGTGTGGTTTGTGGAAAAGAACACACATGCAATGACCACTGGTTGATCCATGTGTGTTTGTGGAAATAACACACATGCAATGACTCTAGTTGTTGATACATGTGTGGTTTGTGAAAAGAACACACATGCAATGACTCTAGTGTTGGTTTTAGTATAAGAACACACATGCAATGAATCTAGTGGTTGATACATGTGTGGTTTGTGGAAATAACACATATGCAATGACTCTAGTGGTTGATCCATGTGTGGTTTGTGGAAATAACACACATGCAATGATTGTAATGGGTCCACATGTGGTTTGTGGAAAGAACACACATGCAATGACTCTGGTTGATCCATATGTGGTTTGTGGAAAGAACACACATGCAATGACCACTGGTGGATCCATGTGTGGTTTGTGGAAAAGAACACACATGCAATGACTCTAGTGTTGGTTTGTGGTTTTAGTATAAGAACAAACATGCAATGACTCTAGTGGTTGATCCATGTGTGGTTTGTGGAAAGAACACACATGCAATGACTCTAGTTGATCCATATGTGGTTTGTGGAAAGAACACACATGCAATGACCACTGGTTGATCCATGTGTGGTTTGTGGAAAAGAACACACATGCAATGACTCTAGTGCTAGTTTGTGGTTTTAGTATAAGAACAAACATGCAATGACTCTAGTGGTTGATCCATGTGTGGTTTGTGAAAAGAACACACATGCAATGACTCTGGTTGATACATATGTGGTTTGTGGAAAGAACACACATGCAATGACCACTGGTGGATCCTTGTGTGGTTTGTGGAAAAGAACATACATGCAATGACAACTGGTTGATCCATGTGTGGTTTGTGGAAATAACACACATGCAATGACTCTAGTAGTTGATCCATGTGTGGTTTGTGAAAAGAACACACATGCAATGACTCTAGTGTTGGTTTTAGTGTAAGAACACACATGCAATGACTCTAGTGGTTGATCCATGTGTGGTTTGTGGAAATAACACATATGCAATGACTCTAGTGGTTGATCCATGTGTGGTTTGTGGAAATAACACACATGCAATGACTGTAATGGGTACCCATGTGGTTTGTGGAAAGAACACACATGCAATGACTCTGGTTGATCCATATGTGGTTTGTGGAAAGAACACACATGCAATGACCACTGGTGGATCCATGTGTGGTTTGTGGAAAAGAACACACAGATGCAATGACTCTAGTGGTTGATCCATGTGTGGTTTGTGGAAATAACACACATGCAATGACTCTAGTGTTGGTTTTAGTATAAGAACAAACATGCAATGACTCTAGTGGTTGATCCATGTGTGGTTTGTGGAAAGAACACACATGCAATGACTTTGGTTGATCCATATGTGGTTTGTGGAAAGAACACACATGCAATGACCACTAGTGGATCCATGTGTGGTTTGTGGAAAAGAACACACATGGAATGACTCTAGTGCTCGTTTGTGGTTTTAGTATAAGAACAAACATGCAATGACTCTAGTGGTTAATCCATGTGTGGTTTGTGAAAAGAACACACATGCAATGACTCTAGTGTTGGTTTTAGTGTAAGAACACACATGCAATGACTCTAGTGGTTTATCCATGTGTGGTTTGTGGAAATAACACATATGCAATGACTCTAGTGGTTGATCCATGTGTGGTTTGTGGAAATAACACACATGCAATGACTGTAATGGGTCCACATGTGGTTTGTGGAAAGAACACACATGCAATGACTCTAGTTGATCCATATGTGGTTTGTGGAAAGAACACACATGCAATGACCACTGGTGGATCCATGTGTGGTTTGTGGAAAAGAACACACATGCAATGACCACTGGTTGATCCATGTTTGGTTTGTTGAAATAACACACATGCAATGACTCTAGTATTGGTTTTAGTATAAGAACACACATGTAACGACTCTAGTGGTGGATCCATGTGTGGTTTGTGGAAAAGAACACAGACATGCAATGACTCTAGTGGTTGATCCATGTGTGCTTTGTGGAAATAACACACATGCAATGACTCTAGTGTTGGTTTTAGTATAAGAACAAACATGCAATGAATCTAGTGGTTGATCCATGTGTGGTTTGTGGAAAGAACACACATGCAATGACCACTAGTGGATCCATGTGTGGTTTGTGGAAAATAACACACATGGAATGACTCTAGTGATGGTTTGTGGTTTTAGTATAAGGACAAACATGCAATGACTCTAGCGGTTAATCCATGTGTGGTTTGTGAAAAGAACACACATGCAATGACTCTGGTTGATCCATATGTGCTTTGTGGAAAGAACACACATGCAATGACTACTGGTGGACCCATGTGTGGTTTGTGGAAAAGAACACACATGCAATGACCACTGGTTGATCCATGTGTGGTTTGTGGAAATAACACACATGCAATGACTCTAGTATTGGTTTTAGTATAAGAACACACATGTAACGACTCTAGTGGTGGATCCATGTGTGGTTTGTGGAAAAGAACACACACATGCATTGACTCTAGTGTTTGATCCATGTGTGGTTTGTGGAAATAACACACATGCAATGACTCTAGTGTTGGTTTTAGTATAAGAACAAACATGCAATGACTCTAGTGGTTGATCCATGTGTGGTTTGTGGAAAGAACACACATGCAATGACTTTGGTTGACCCATATGTGGTTTGTGGAAAGAACACACATGCAATGACCACTAGTGGATCCATGTGTGGTTTGTGGAAAAGAACACACATGGAATGAATCTAGTGTTGGTTTGTGGTTTTAGTATAAGAACAAACATGCAATGACTCTAGTGGTTGATCCATGTGTGGTTTGTGAAAAGAACACACATGCAATGACTCTAGTTGATCCATATGTGCTTTGTGGAAAGAACACACATGCAATGACCACTGGTGGATCCATGTGTGGTTTGTGGGAAAGAACACACATGCAATGACTCTAGTGCTGGTTTGTGGTTTTAGTATAAGAACAAACAAGTAATGACTCTAGTGGTTGATCCATGTGTGGTTTGTGGAAAGAACACACATGCAATGACTCTGGTTGATCCATATGTGGTTTGTGGAAAGAACACACATGCAATGACTCTGGTGGATCCATGTGTGGTTTGTGGAAAAGAACACACATGCAATGACTCTAGTGCTAGTTTGTGGTTTTAGTATAAGAACAAACATGCAATGACTCTAGTGGTTGATCCATGTGTGGTTTGTGGGAAGAACACACATGCAATGACTCTGGTTGATCCATATGTGGTTTGTGGAAAGAACACACATGCAATGACCACTGGTGGATCCATGTGTGGTTTGTGGAAAAGAACACACATGCAATGACTCTAGTGCTGGTTTGTGGTTTTAGTATAAGAACAAACATGCAATGACTCTAGTGGTTGATCCATGTGTGGTTTGTGGAAAGAACACACATGCAATGACTCTAGTTGATCCATATGTGGTTTGTGGAAAGAACACACATGCAATGACCACTGGTGGATCCATGTGTGGTTTCTGGAAAAGAAGACACATGCAATGACCACTGGTTGATCCATGTGTGGTTTGTGGAAAAGAACACACATGCAATGACTCTAGTGCTAGTTTGTGGTTTTAGTATAAGAACAAACATGCAATGACTCTAGTGGTTGATCCATGTGTGGTTTGTGAAAAGAACACACATGCAATGACTCTGGTTGATCCATATGTGGTTTGTGGAAAGAACACACATGCAATGACCACTGGTGGATCCAATTGTGGTTTGTGGAAAAGAACATACATGCAATGACCACTGGTTGATCCATGTGTGGTTTGTGGAAATAACACACATGCAATGACTCTAGTAGTTGATCCATGTGTGGTTTGTGAAAAGAACACACATGCAATGACTCTAGTGTTGGTTTTAGTGTAAGAACACACATGCAATGACTCTAGTGGTTGATCCATGTGTGGTTTGTGGAAATAACACATATGAAATGACTCTAGTGGTTGATCCATGTGTGGTTTGTGGAAATAACACACATGCAATGACTGTAATGGGTCCACATGTGGTTTGTGGAAAGAACACACATGCAATGACTCTGGTTGATCCATATGTGGTTTGTGGAAAGAACATACATACAATGACCACTGGTGGATCCATGTGTGGTTTGTGGAAAAGAACACACATGCAATGACCACTGGTTGATCCATGTGTGGTTTGTGGAAATAACACACATGCAATGACTCTAGTATTGGTTTTAGTATAAGAACACACATGTAACGACTCTAGTGGTGGATCCATGTGTGGTTTGTGGAAAAGAAGGCACACATGCAATGACTCTAGTGGTTGATCCATGTGTGGTTTGTGGAAATAACACCCATGCAATGACTCTAGTGTTGGTTTTAGTATAAGAACAAACATGCAATGACTCTAGTGGTTGATCCATGTGTGGTTTGTGGAAAGAACACACATGCAATGACCACTAGTGGATCCATGTGTGGTTTGTGGAAAAGAACACACATGGAATGACTCTAGTGCTGGTTTGTGGTTTTAGTATAAGAACAAACATGCAATGACTCTAGTGGTTAATCCATGTGTGGTTTGTGAAAAGAACACACATGCAATGACTCTGGTTGATCCATATGTGCTTTGTGGAAAGAACACACATGCAATGACTACTGGTGGATCCATGTGTGGTTTGTGGAAAAGAACACACATGCAATGACCACTGGTTGATCCATGTGTGGTTTGTGGAAATAACACACATGCAATGACTCTAGTATTGGTTTTAGTATAAGAACACACATGTAACGACTCTAGTGGTGGATCCATGTGTGGTTTGTGGAAAAGAACACACACATGCATTGACTCTAGTGTTTGATCCATGTGTGGTTTGTGGAAATAACACACATGCAATGACTCTAGTGTTGGTTTTAGTATAAGAACAAACATGCAATGACTCTAGTGGTTGATCCATGTGTGGTTTGTGGAAAGAACACACATGCAATGACTTTGGTTGACCCATATGTGGTTTGTGGAAAGAACACACATGCAATGACCACTAGTGGATCCATGTGTGGTTTGTGGAAAAGAACACACATGGAATGACTCTAGTGCTGGTTTGTGGTTTTAGTATAAGAACAAACATGCAATGACTCTAGTGGTTGATCCATGTGTGGTTTGTGAAAAGAACACACATGCAATGACTCTAGTTGATCCATATGTGCTTTGTGGAAAGAACACACATGCAATGACCACTGGTGGATCCATGTGTGGTTTGTGGAAAAGAACACACATGCAATGACCACTGGTTGATCCATGTGTGTTTGTGGAAATAACACACATGCAATGACTCTAGTTGTTGATACATGTGTGGTTTGTTGAAAGAAAACACATGCAATGACTCTAGTGTTGGTTTTAGTATAAGAACACACATGCAATGAATCTAGTGGTTGATACATGTGTGGTTTCTGGAAAGAACACATGCAATGACTCTAGTGGTTGATCCATGTGTGGTTTGTGGAAATAACACACATGCAATGATTGTAATGGGTCCACATGTGGTTTGTGGAAAGAACACACATGCAATGACTCTGGTTGATCCATATGTGGTTTGTGGAAAGAACACACATGCAATGACCACTGGTGGATCCATGTGTGGTTTGTGGAAAAGAACACACATGCAATGACTCTAGTGTTGGTTTGTGGTTTTAGTATAAGAACAAACATGCAATGACTCTAGTGGTTGATCCATGTGTGGTTTGTGGAAAGAACACACATGCAATGACTCTAGTTGATCCATATGTGGTTTGTGGAAAGAACACACATGCAATGACCACTGGTTGATCCATGTGTGGTTTGTGGAAAAGAACACACATGCAATGACTCTAGTGCTGGTTTGTGGTTTTAGTATAAGAACAAACATGCAATGACTCTAGTGGTTGATCCATGTGTGGTTTGTGAAAAGAACACACATGCAATGACTCTGGTTGATCCATATGTGGTTTGTGGAAAGAACACACATGCAATGACCACTGGTGGATCCTTGTGTGGTTTGTGGAAAAGAACATACATGCAATGACAACTGGTTGATCCATGTGTGGTTTGTGGAAATAACACACATGCAATGACTCTAGTAGTTGATCCATGTGTGGTTTGTGAAAAGAACACACATGCAATGACTCTAGTGTTGGTTTTAGTGTAAGAACACACATGCAATGACTCTAGTGGTTGATCCATGTGTGGTTTGTGGAAATAACACATATGCAATGACTCTAGTGGTTGATCCATGTGTGGTTTGTGGAAATAACACACATGCAATGACTGTAATGGGTACACATGTGGTTTGTCGAAAGAACACACATGCAATGACTCTGGTTGATCCATATGTGGTTTGTGGAAAGAACACACATGCAATGACCACTGGTGGATCCATGTGTGGTTTGTGGAAAGAACACACATGCAATGACTCTAGTGGTTGATCCATGTGTGGTTTGTGGAAATAACACACATGCAATGACTCTAGTGTTGGTTTTAGTATAAGAACAAACATGCAATGACTCTAGTGGTTGATCCATGTGTGGTTTGTGGAAAGAACACACATGCAATGACTTTGGTTGATCCATATGTGGTTTGTGGAAAGAACACACATGCAATGACCACTAGTGGATCCATGTGTGGTTTGTGGAAAAGAACACACATGGAATGACTCTAGTGCTGGTTTGTGGTTTTAGTATAAGAACAAACATGCAATGACTCTAGTGGTTGATCCATGTGTGGTTTGTGAAAAGAACACACATGCAATGACTCTAGTGTTGGTTTTAGTGTAATAACACACATGCAATGACTCTAGTGGTTTATCCATGTGTGGTTTGTGGAAATAACACATATGCAATGACTCTAGTGGTTGATCCATGTGTGGTTTGTGGAAATAACACACATGCAATGACTGTAATGGGTCCACATGTGGTTTGTGGAAAGAACACACATGCAATGACTCTGGTTGATCCATATGTGGTTTGTGGAAAGAACACACATGCAATGACCACTGGTGGATCCATGTGTGGTTTGTGGAAAAGAACACACATGCAATGACCACTGGTTGATCCATGTGTGGTTTGTTGAAATAACACACATGCAATGACTCTAGTATTGGTTTTAGTATAAGAACACACATGTAACGACTCTAGTGGTGGATCCATGTGTGGTGTGTGTTTAAGATAACACACATGCAATGACTCTAGTGGTTGATCCATGTGTGGTTTGTGGAAATAACACACATGCAATGACTCTAGTGTTGGTTTTAGTATAAGAACAAACATGCAATGACTCTAGTGGTTGATCCATGTGTGGTTTGTGGAAAGAACACACATGCAATGACTTTGGTTGATCCATATGTGGTTTGTGGAAAGAACACACATGCAATGACCACTAGTGGATCCATGTGTGGTTTGTGGAAAATAACACACATGGAATGACTCTAGTGATGGTTTGTGGTTTTAGTATAAGGACAAACATGCAATGACTCTAGCGGTTAATCCATGTGTGGTTTGTGAAAAGAACACACATGCAATGACTCTAGTTGATCCATATGTGCTTTGTGGAAAGAACACACATGCAATGACTACTGGTGGATCCATGTGTGGTTTGTGGAAAAGAACACACATGCAATGACCACTGGTTGATCCATGTGTGGTTTGTGGAAATAACACACATGCAATGACTCTAGTATTGGTTTTAGTATAAGAACACACATGTAACGACTCTAGTGGTGGATCCATGTGTGGTTTGTGGAAAAGAACACACACATGCATTGACTCTAGTGTTTGATCCATGTGTGGTTTGTGGAAATAACACACATGCAATGACTCTAGTGTTGGTTTTAGTATAAGAACAAACATGCAATGACTCTAGTGGTTGATCCATGTGTGGTTTGTGGAAAGAACACACATGCAATGACTTTGGTTGACCCATATGTGGTTTGTGGAAAGAACACACATGCAATGACCACTAATGGATCCATGTGTGGTTTGTGGAAAAGAACACACATGGAATGACTCTAGTGCTGGTTTGTGGTTTTAGTATAAGAACAAACATGCAATGACTCTAGTGGTTGATCCATGTGTGGTTTGTGAAAAGAACACACATGCAATGACTCTAGTTGATCCATATGTGCTTTGTGGAAAGAACACACATGCAATGACTCTAGTGGATCCATGTGTGGTTTGTGGAAAGAACACACATGCAATGACCACTGGTTGATCCATGTGTGTTTGTGGAATAAGAACACATGCAATGACTCTAGTTGTTGATACATGTGTGGTTTGTGAAAAGAACACACATGCAATGACTCTAGTGTTGGTTTTAGTATAAGAACACACATGCAATGAATCTAGTGGTTGATACATGTGTGGTTTGTGGAAATAACACATGCAATGACTCTAGTGGTTGATCCATGTGTGGTTTGTGGAAATAACACACATGCAATGACTGTAATGGGTCCACATGTGGTTTGTGGAAAGAACACACATGCAATGACTCTGGTTGATCCATATGTGGTTTGTGGAAAGAACACACATGCAATGACCACAGGTGGATCCATGTGTGGTTTGTGGAAAAGAACACACATGCAATGACTCTAGTGTTGGTTTGTGGTTTTAGTATAAGAACAAACATGCAATGACTCTAGTGGTTGATCCATGTGTGGTTTGTGGAAAGAACACACATGCAATGACTCTAGTTGATCCATATGTGGTTTGTGGAAAGAACACACATGCAATGACCACTGTTTGATCCATGTGTGGTTTGTGGAAAAGAACACACATGCAATGACTCTAGTGCTAGTTTGTGGTTTTAGTATAAGAACAAACATGCAATGACTCTAGTGGTTGATCCATGTGTGGTTTGTGGAAAGAACACACATGCAATGACTCTGGTTGATCCATATGTGGTTTGTGGAAAGAACACACATGCAATGACCACTGGTGGATCCTTGTGTGGTTTGTTGAAAAGAACACACATGCACTGACTCTAGTGTTGATCCATTTGTGGTTTGTGGAAAGAACACACATGCAATGACTCTAGTAGTTGATCCATGTGTGGTTTGTGAAAAGAACACACATGCAATGACTCTAGTGTTGGTTTGTGTAAGAACACACATGCAATGACTCTAGTGGTTGATCCATGTGTGGTTTGTGGAAATAACACATATGCAATGACTCTAGTGGTTGATCCATGTGTGGTTTGTGGAAATAACACACATGCAATGACTGTAATGGGTCCACATGTGGTTTGTGGAAAGAACACACATGCAATGACTCTAGTTGATCCATATGTGGTTTGTGGAAAGAACACACATGCAATGACCACTGGTGGATCCATGTGTGGTTTGTGGAAAAGAACACACATGCAATGACCACTGGTTGATCCATGTGTGGTTTGTGGAAATAACACACATGCAATGACTCTAGTATTGGTTTTAGTATAAGAACACACATGTAACGACTCTAGTGGTGGATCCATGTGTGGTTTGTGGAAAAGAACACAGACATGCAATGACTCTAGTGGTTGATCCATGTGTGGTTTGTGGAAATAACACACATGCAATGACTCTAGTGTTGGTTTTAGTATAAGAACAAACATGCAATGACTCTAGTGGTTGATCCATGTGTTGTTTGTGGAAAGAACACACATGCAATGACTTTGGTTGATCCATATGTGGTTTGTGGAAAGAACACACATGCAATGACCACTAGTGGATCCATGTGTGGTTTGTGGAAAAGAACACACATGGAATGACTCTAGTGCTGGTTTGTGGTTTTAGTATAAGAACAAACATGCAATGACTCTAGTGGTTAATCCATTTGTGGTTTGTGAAAATAACACACATGCAATGACTCTGGTTGATCCATATGTGCTTTGTGGAAAGAACACACATGCAATGACTACTGGTGGATCCATGTGTGGTTTGTGGAAAAGAACACACATGCAATGACCACTGGTTGATCCATGTGTGGTTTGTGGAAATAACACACATGCAATGACTCTAGTATTGGTTTTAGTATAAGAACACACATGTAACGACTCTAGTGGTGGATCCATGTGTGGTTTGTGGAAAAGAACACACACATGCATTGACTCTAGTGTTTGATCCATGTGTGGTTTGTGGAAATAACACACATGCAATGACTCTAGTGTTGGTTTTAGTATAAGAACAAACATGCAATGACTCTAGTGGTTGATCCATGTGTGGTTTGTGGAAATAACACACATGCAATGACTGTAATGGGTCCACATGTGGTTTGTGGAAAGAACACACATGCAATGACTCTAGTTGATCCATATGTGGTTTGTGGAAAGAACACACATGCAATGACCACTGGTGGATCCATGTGTGGTTTGTGGAAAAGAACACACATGCAATGACCAATGGTTGATCCATGTGTGGTTTGTGGAAATAACACACATGCAGTGACTCTAGTATTGGTTTTAGTATAAGAACACACATATAACGACTCTAGTGGTGGATCCATGTGTGGTTTGTGGAAAAGAACACAGACATGCAATGACTCTAGTGGTTGATCCATGTGTGCTTTGTGGAAATAACACACATGCAATGACTCTAGTGTTGGTTTTAGTATAAGAACAAACATGCAATGAATCTAGTGGTTGATCCATGTGTGGTTTGTGGAAAGAACACACATGCAATGACCACTAGTGGATCCATGTGTGGTTTGTGGAAAATAACACACATGGAATGACTCTAGTGATGGTTTGTGGTTTTAGTATAAGGACAAACATGCAATGACTCTAGCGGTTAATCCATGTGTGGTTTGTGAAGAACACACATGCAATGACTCTGGTTGATCCATATGTGCTTTGTGGAAAGAACACACATGCAATGACCTGGTGGACCCATGTGTGGTTTGTGGAAAGAACACACATGCAATGACTCTGAATGATCCATGTGTGGTTTGTGGAAATAACACACATGCAATGACTCTAGTATTGGTTTTAGTATAAGAACACACATGTAACGACTCTAGTGGTGGATCCATGTGTGGTTTGTGGAAAAGAACACACACATGCATTGACTCTAGTGTTTGATCCATGTGTGGTTTGTGGAAATAACACACATGCAATGACTCTAGTGTTGGTTTTAGTATAAGAACAAACATGCAATGACTCTAGTGGTTGATCCATGTGTGGTTTGTGGAAAGAACACACATGCAATGACTTTGGTTGACCCATATGTGGTTTGTGGAAAGAACACACATGCAATGACCACTAATGGATCCATGTGTGGTTTGTGGAAAAGAACACACATGGAATGACTCTAGTGCTGGTTTGTGGTTTTAGTATAAGAACAAACATGCAATGACTCTAGTGGTTGATCCATGTGTGGTTTGTGAAAAGAACACACATGCAATGACTCTAGTTGATCCATATCTGCTTTGTGGAAAGAACACACATGCAATGACCACTGGTGGATCCATGTGTGGTTTGTGGAAAAGAACACACATGCAATGACCACTGGTTGATCCATGATCCATGTGTTTGTGGAAATAACACACATGCAATGACTCTAGTTGTTGATACATGTGTGGTTTGTGAAAAGAACACACATGCAATGACTCTAGTGTTGGTTTTAGTATAAGAACACACATGCAATGAATCTAGTGGTTGATACATGTGTGGTTTGTGGAAATAACACATATGCAATGACTCTAGTGGTTGATCCATGTGTGGTTTGTGGAAATAACACACATGCAATGATTGTAATGGGTCCACATGTGGTTTATGGAAAGAACACACATGCAATGACTCTGGTTGATCCATATGTGGTTTGTGGAAAGAACACACATGCAATGACCACTGGTGGATCCATGTGTGGTTTGTGGAAAAGAACACACATGCAATGACTCTAGTGTTGGTTTGTGGTTTTAGTATAAGAACAAACATGCAATGACTCTAGTGGTTGATCCATGTGTGGTTTGTGGAAAGAACACACATGCAATGACTCTAGTTGATCCATATGTGGTTTGTGGAAAGAACACACATGCAATGACCACTGTTTGATCCATGTGTGGTTTGTGGAAAAGAACACACATGCAATGACTCTAGTGCTAGTTTGTGGTTTTAGTATAAGAACAAACATGCAATGACTCTAGTGGTTGATCCATGTGTGGTTTGTGAAAAGAACACACATGCAATGACTCTGGTTGATCCATATGTGGTTTGTAGAAAGAACACACATGCAATGACCACTGGTGGATCCTTGTGTGGTTTGTTGAAAAGAACATACATGCAATGACCACTGGTTGATCCATGTGTGGTTTGTGGAAATAACACACATGCAATGACTCTAGTAGTTGATCCATGTGTGGTTTGTGAAAAGAACACACATGCAATGACTCTAGTGTTGGTTTTAGTGTAAGAACACACATGCAATGACTCTAGTGGTTGATCCATGTGTGGTTTGTGGAAATAACACATATGCAATGACTCTAGTGGTTGATCCATGTGTGGTTTGTGGAAAGAACACACATGCAATGACTCTGGTTGATCCATATGTGGTTTGTGGAAAGAACACACATGCAATGAGTCTAGTGGATCCATGTGTTTGTGGAAAAGAACACACATGCAATGACCACTGGTTGATCCATGTGTGGTTTGTGGAAATAACACACATGCAATGACTCTAGTATTGGTTTTAGTATAAGAACACACATGTAACGACTCTAGTGGTGGATCCATGTGTGGTTTGTGGAAAAGAACACAGACATGCAATGACTCTAGTGGTTGATCCATGTGTGGTTTGTGGAAATAACACACATGCAATGACTCTAGTGTTGGTTTTAGTATAAGAACAAACATGCAATGACTCTAGTGGTTGATCCATGTGTTGTTTGTGGAAAGAACACACATGCAATGACTTTGGTTGATCCATATGTGGTTTGTGGAAAGAACACACATGCAATGACCACTAGTGGATCCATGTGTGGTTTGTGGAAAAGAACACACATGGAATGACTCTAGTGCTGGTTTGTGGTTTTAGTATAAGAACAAACATGCAATGACTCTAGTGGTTAATCCATTTGTGGTTTGTGAAAATAACACACATGCAATGACTCTGGTTGATCCATATGTGCTTTGTGGAAAGAACACACATGCAATGACTACTGGTGGATCCATGTGTGGTTTGTGGAAAAAACACACATGCAATGACCACTGGTTGATCCATGTGTGGTTTGTGGAAATAACACACATGCAATGACTCTAGTATTGGTTTTAGTATAAGAACACACATGTAACGACTCTAGTGGTGGATCCATGTGTGGTTTGTGGAAAAGAACACACACATGCATTGACTCTAGTGTTTGATCCATGTGTGGTTTGTGGAAATAACACACATGCAATGACTCTAGTGTTGGTTTTAGTATAAGAACAAACATGCAATGACTCTAGTGGTTTATCCATGTGTGGTTTGTGGAAAGAACACACATGCAATGACTTTGGTTGACCCATATGTGGTTTGTGGAAAGAACACACATGCAATGACCACTAGTGGATCCATGTGTGGTTTGTGGAAAAGAACACACATGGAATGACTCTAGTGCTGGTTTGTGGTTTTAGTATAAGAACAAACATGCAATGACTCTAGTGGTTGATCCATGTGTGGTTTGTGAAAAGAACACACATGCAATGACTCTAGTTGATCCATATCTGCTTTGTGGAAAGAACACACATGCAATGACCACTGGTGGATCCATGTGTGGTTTGTGGAAAAGAACACACATGCAATGACCACTGGTTGATCCATGTGTGTTTGTGGAAATAACACACATGCAATGACTCTAGTTGTTGATACATGTGTGGTTTGTGAAAAGAACACACATGCAATGACTCTAGTGTTGGTTTTAGTATAAGAACACACATGCAATGAATCTAGTGGTTGATACATGTGTGGTTTGTGGAAATAACACATATGCAATGACTCTAGTGGTTGATCCATGTGTGGTTTGTGGAAATAACACACATGCAATGATTGTAATGGGTCCACATGTGGTTTATGGAAAGAACACACATGCAATGACTCTGGTTGATCCATATGTGGTTTGTGGAAAGAACACACATGCAATGACCACTGGTGGATCCATGTGTGGTTTGTGGAAAAGAACACACATGCAATGACTCTAGTGCTGGTTTGTGGTTTAATATAAGAACAAACATGCAATGACTCTAGTGGTTGATCCATGTGTGGTTTGTGTAAAGAACACACATGCAATGACTCTAGTTGATCCATATGTGGTTTGTGGAAAGAACACACATGCAATGACCACTGTTTGATCCATCTGTGGTTTGTGGAAAAGAACACACATGCAATGACTCTAGTGCTAGTTTGTGGTTTTAGTATAAGAACAAACATGCAATGACTCTAGTGGTTGATCCATGTGTGGTTTGTGAAAAGAACACACATGCAATGACTCTGGTTGATCTATATGTGGTTTGTGGAAAGAACACACATGCAATGACCACTGGTGGATCCTTGTGTGGTTTGTGGAAAAGAACATACATGCAATGACCACTGGTTGATCCATGTGTGGTTTGTGGAAATAACACACATGCAATGACTCTGGTTGATCCATGTGTGGTTTGTGAAAAGAACACACATGCAATGACTCTAGTGTTGGTTTTAGTGTAAGAACACACATGCAATGACTCTAGTGGTTGATCCATGTGTGGTTTGTGGAAATAACACATATGCAATGACTCTAGTGGTTGATCCATGTGTGGTTTGTGGAAATAACACACATGTAATGACTGTAATGGGTACACATGTGGTTTGTGGAAAGAACACACATGCAATGACTCTGGTTGATCCATATGTGGTTTGTGGAAAGAACACACATGCAATGACCACTGGTGGATCCATGTGTGGTTTGTGGAAAAGAACACACATGCAATGACCACTGGTTGATCCATGTGTGGTTTGTGGAAATAACACACATGCAATGACTCTAGTATTGGTTTTAGTATAAGAACACACATGTAACGACTCTAGTGGTGGATCCATGTGTGGTTTGTGGAAAAGAACACAGACATGCAATGACTCTAGTGGTTGATCCATGTGTGGTTTGTGGAAATAACACACATGCAATGACTCTAGTGTTGGTTTTAGTATAAGGACAAACATGCAATGACTCTAGTGGTTGATCCATGTGTTGTTTGTGGAAAGAACACACATGCAATGACTTTGGTTGATCCATATGTGGTTTGTGGAAAGAACACACATGCAATGACCACTAGTGGATCCATGTGTGGTTTGTGGAAAAGAACACACATGGAATGACTCTAGTGATGGTTTGTGGTTTTAGTATAAGAACAAACATGCAATGACTCTAGTGGTTAATCCATTTGTGGTTTGTGAAAAGAACACACATGCAATGACTCTGGTTGATCCATATGTGCAGCATAGAGAACACACAAGCAATGACTCTAGTGGTTCATCCCGATGGTCATTGCATGTGTGTTCTTTCCTGAGCTCCCATATGGATCGACAAGTCATTACATGTTCTTTCCACAAACCACATAGATCTTCTGGATTACACTGCTCAAACCACAGACGGCACTAGGTCATTGCCGCATTATTTCTTTTCCTGGTACATGGATCCACCGATGATCGTGCATGTGTTCTTTTCACAAACTACATGTGGACCCACTAAGTCATTTTATGTGTGTTCTTATAAAGAAAACTAACTGATCAGAGTCATTGCATGTGTATTGTTCTTTCCACAAACCATATCACGGATCGACAGTGGTCATTGCGTGTATTATTCTTTTCCATAAACCACAAACCAGCACTGGGACATGTGTGTTCTTATGCTAAAACCACAGATCCACCGTTAGAGTCATTGCATGTGTATTTATTTCTACAAACCACACATGGATCGAACCACCTAGAGTCATTCCATGTGTGTTCTTTTCTAGGCTTCATGTGGACCCGCTAGAGTCATTGTGTGTGTGTTCTTATACTAAAAATGGATCTAGCACTAGGTCATTGCATATGTGTTGATGCTTACACGGACCACATATGGATCAACTTCGTGGTATTGCATGTGTGTATAAAACCACAAATGATGCTAAAAGTCATTGCATGTTCTTTCTCACAAACCATACGGATCAACCGGATGGGGCCATTGCATGTGTGTTCTTTCCACAAACCACACATGGATCGACCCGATGGTCATTGCATGTGTTCTTTTTCTGCAGCACTTTGGATGCGGGTGTATTGCATGTGTGTTCTTTTACAAACCACGCGTATGTGGATGCAACCACTAGAAGTCATTGCATTTGTGTATTTATTTCTAAACCACACATGGATCAACCACTAGAGTTCATTTGCATGTGAAATTCTTATACTAAAACCAACACAAGAAATCATTGCATGTATGTTCTTTTCACAAACCACACATGGATCCGACCACTGACATCATTGCATCTGTGTTCTTCCTTTACAAACCACACATTGGATCAACCAGATGGTCATTGCATGTGAGTTCTTTTCCACAAACCACATATGGATCAGCCAGTGAATGCATTGCATGTGTATTTCTTTCTGAAACCACATATGGATCGATCAAATTGTTACATTTGTATTCTTTCACAAACCCACATATGGATCCATTTTGAATAATTGCATGTTTGTTCTTATACTAAAACCACAAACCAACGCTAGATCAGTCATTACATGTGTGTTCTTTTCCACAAAGCTTACATGGATCCACTAGACTCATTGCATGTGTGTTCTTTTCCCTGAAACAACTTATGGATCAACCGGTGGTCATTGCATGTGTTCTTTTCACAAACTTGTAGACCTTAACGGTCATTCCCTATTCCTGAGTCACATGGATCAATTCAGTAGAGTCGTGTATGTATTCTTATACCACACGTAAAACTACTTTTAAGTCATTGCATGTGTATTCCTGCTTTCCACAAGCCACATGGATCAGCAGTGGTCATTACATGTATGTGTCGTTCCCTGAACCGCACATGAGGATGAACTAGTGGTCATTGCATGTGTGTGTTCTTTCCACAAACCACAGCGATGGATCTGACCAGATGGTCATTGCATGTTTTCTTTACTAAACCACACATGGATCAAGCAGTGTCATTGCATGTGTGTTCTTTTCACACAAACCACATATGGATATTCAGTGGATCATTGCATGTGTGTTCTTTTCACAAACCACACATGTGAACCCACTGGAAATCATTGCATGTGTGCTCTTATACTAAAACCACAAACCAGCTAAAAGGGTTGATTACATGTGTGTTCTTTTCACAAACCACACATTGATCCTACATTGTCATTACATGTGTTCTTTCCACAAACCACATATGGATCCCATTTGAATAATTGCATGTTTGATCTTAAACTAAAACTTGACACTAGAGTCATTTTGCGTGTTCTTTCCTGAACCACACACTGATCCACCAAGTCATTACATGTGTGTTTCTTTTCACAAACCACACATGGATCCACTAGACTCATTAACATGTGTTCTTTCCACAAACAACTTATGGATCAGTTACCCAGTGGTCATTGCATGTGTGTTCTTTTCACAAACTACATGTGATTTTACTAGAGTCATTGTATGTTGTTCTTATACTAAAACCAACAACTAGAGTCATTGCATGTGTGCAATGTTATTTCCACAAACCACACATCGATCGACCACTAAGAGTCATTGCATGTGTGTTCTTTTTCACAAACCACATGTAGACCCACTAGAGTCATTGCATGCGTGTTCTTATACTAAAACCAACACTAGAGTCATTTGCATGTCTGTTCTTTTCACAAACCACATGGATCCACCACTGAGAGTCATTTGCATGCCTGCATTGCTTCTTCTACAAACCACACATGGATCAACCCGATTGGTCTCATTGCATATGGGTTCTTTTCCACCAGAACCACATATGGATCCAGCTTCAGTGGTCAAATTTGCATGTGTGTTCTTTCTACCAAAACCACATATGGATCAATCAATTGGTCATTGCATGTGTGTTCTTTCCACAAACCACATATGGATCCATTCTGAATAATTGCATGTTGGTTCTTTATAACTAAACCACAAACCAACACCTAGAGGTCATTGCATGTGTTGTTCTTTCCACAAAGCACATGGATCCACTAGACTCATTGCATGTGTGTTCTTTTCCACAAACAACATGGATCAACCAGTGGGAGTCATTATGTGTGTTTTCTACAAAACTACATGTGGACCCACTAGGGAGTCATTGTATGTGTGTTCTTGTACTAAAACTAGCACTAGAGTCATTGCATGTGTGTTCTTTCCACAAACCACATATGGATCAACCCAGTGGTCATTACATGTGTGTTGTTTCCACAAACCATATGGATCAACTAGTGGTCATTGCATGTGTGTTCTTTCCACAAACCACACATGGATCAACCAGTGGTCATTGCATGTGTGTGTTTCTTTTCCACAAACCACACATGGATCAAGCGGTGTCATTGCATGTGTGTTCTTTCCACAAACCACATATGGATCCAACCAGTGGTCATTGCATGTGTGTTCTTTCACAAACCATCTAGACCCACTAGAGTCATTGCATGTGCTCTTATCTAAAACCAACACTAGAGTCATGTGGTGTGCATGTGTTCTTTTCACAAACCACACATTGATCCACCATTGTCATTGCATGTGTGTTCTTTCCACAAACCCACATGGATCACAGTGGTCATTGCATGCTGTTCTTTTCCTGAAACCACATATGGATCAACTGGTCATTGCATGTGTGTTCTTTCCACAAACCACATATGGATCCACTTGGTAATTGCATGTTTGTTCTTATAAAACTACAAACCAGCACTAGAGTCATTGCATGTGTGTTCTTTTCCACAAACCACACATGGATCCACTAGACTCATAGCATGTGAGTTATTTTCCACACAAATCATATGGATCAACCAGAGTCATTTCATGTGTGTACTTTTCACAAACAACATGTGGACCCACTAGAGTCATTGTATGTGTGTCTTATACTAAAACTAGCACTAGAGTCATTCATGTGTTCTTTCCGGAAACCACATATGGATCAACCAGTGGTCATTGCATGTGTGTTCTTTTCCAGAAACCACATATGGATCAACTTCAATGGTCATTGCATGTGTGTTCTTTCACAAACCACACATGGATCGACCAGGTGGTCATTGCATGTGTGTTCTTTTCGACAAACCATGGATCAAAGTGTCATTGTGTGTGTTCTTTCCACAAACCACATATGGATCAACCAGTGTCATTGCATGTGTGTTCTTTCCACAAACGACATATGGATCTATTTGAGTCATTGCATGTTTGCTCTTATACTAAAACCACAAACCGGCACTAGAGTCATTGCATGTGTGTTCTTTTCCACAAACCACACATGGATCCACTAGACTCATTGCATGTGTGTTCTTTTTACACAAACAACTTATGGATCAACCAGTGTCATTGCATGTGTGTTATTTTCTAAAAGTACATTTGGTCCCTATAGAGTCATTGTATGTGTTTTCTTATACTAAAACTAGCACTAGAGTCATTGCATGTGTTCTTTTCCATAAACCCTTATGGATCCCAGTGGTCATTGCATGTGTATTATTTTCCACAAACCACACATGGATCAACCAATAGAGTCATTGCATGTGTGTTCTTTCCTGAAACCACACATGGATCGACCACTAGGTCATTGCATGTGTGTTCTTTCCACAAACCACACATGGATCAAGGTGTCATTGCAAGTGTGTTCTTTCCATAAACCACATGTGGATCAACCAGTGGTCATTGCATGTGTGTTCTTTTCCACAAACCCACATATGGATCCACTAGAGTCATTGCATGTGTGTTCTTATACTAAAACCAGCACTAGAGTCATTACATGTGTGTTATTTCCACAAACAACACATGGATCCACCACTTGTCATTGCATGTATGTTCTTTCCACAAACCACATGGATCAACCAGTGGTCATTGCATGTGTGTTTCTTACACAAACAACATATGGATCAACTCTGGTCATTGCATGTGTGTTCTTTCCACAAACCACATATGGATCCACTTGAGTAATTACATGTTTGTTCTTATAATAAAACCACATCCACCCACTTAGAGTCATTGCATGTGTGTTCTTTTCACAAACCACATGGATCCACTAGACTCATTGCATGTGTGTTCTTTCCACAAACCACTTATGGATCAACCCAGTGGTCATTGCATGTGTGTTCTTTTCACAAACCACATGTGGACCCACTAGAGTCATTGCATGTGTGTTCTTATACTAAACCTAGATCGACCACTAGAGTCATTGCATGTGTGTTCTTTCCACAAACCACATATGGATCAACGGTGGTCATTGCATGTGTGTTCTTTTCCACAAACCACATATGGATCAGCTAGTGGTCATTGCGTGTGTGTTCTTTCCACAAACCACATGTGGATCAACCCAGTAGAGTCATTGCATGTGTGTTCTTATACTAAAACCACACATGGAGTCATTGCATGTGTGTTCTTTCTACAAACGGCACATGGATCAACCACTAGAGACATTCCATGTGTGTTCTTTTCACAAACTACATGTGGACCCACTAGAGTCATTGCATGTGTGTTCTTATACTAAAACGGCACTAGAGTCATTGCATGTGTGTTCTTTTCACAGGACCACATATGGATCCACTAGAGTCATTGCATGTGTGTTCTTTTCCACAAACCACACATGGATCAACAGTGGTCATTGCATGTGTGTTCTTTCCACAAACCACACATGGATCAACCAGTGGACATTGCATGTGTGTTCTTTTCCAAACCTTTGGCACCAGAGTGGCATTGCATGTGTGTTCTTTCCACAAACCACGTATGGATCGACCACCAGAGTCATTGCATTTGTGTTATTTCCACAAACCACACATGGATCTGACCACTAGAGTCATTGCATGTGTGTTCTTATACTAAAACCAACACAAGAGTCATTGCATGTGTGTTCTTTCACAAACCACACATTGGATCCACCATTGTCATTGCATGTGTGTTTCTTTCCACAAACCACATATGGATCAACCAAGTGGTCATTGCATGTGTGTTCTTTCCACAAACAAATTATGGAACCACCAGAGTTCATTGCATGTGTGTTCTTTTCTAACAACATATGGATACACCAATGGTCATTGCATGTGTGTTCTTTCCACAAACCACTTATGGATCAACCAGTGGCCATTGCATGTGTGTTCTTTCCACAAACCACACATGGATCACCCACTAGAGTCATTGCATGTGTGTTCTTATACTAAAACCACTATGACCAACTAGAGTCATTGCATGTGTCTTCTTTTTTCACAAACCACACATGGATCCACCACTGTCATTGCATGTGTGTTCTTTTCACAAACAACTTATGGATCAACCACTGGTCTTTCCATGTGTGTTCTTTTCCACAAACCACATATGGATCAACCAGGTGTCATTGCATGTGTGTTCTTTCTCACAAACCACATATGGATCAACCAGTGGTCATTGCATGTGTGTTCTTTCCACAAACCACATATGGATCCATTTGAGTAATTTCATGTTTGTTCTTATACTAAAACCACAAACCAGCACTAGAGTCATTGCATGTGTGTTCTTTACACAAAACACATGGATCCACTAGACTCATTGCATGTGTGTTCTTTTCCACAAACAACTTATGGATCAACCAGTGGTCATTGCATGTGTGTTCTTTTCACAAACTACATGTGGACCCACTAGAGTCATTGTATGTGTGTTCTTGTACTAAAACTAGCACTAGAGTCATTGCATGTGTGTTCTTTCCACAAACCACATATGGATCAACCAGTGGTCATTACATGTGTGTTCGTTTCCACAAACCACATATGGATCAACTAGTGGTCATTGCATGTGTGTTCTTTCCACAAACCACACATGGATCAACCAGTGGTCATTGCATGTGTGTTCTTTTCCACAAACCACACATGGATCAAGCAGTGTCATTGCATGTGTGTTCTTTCCACAAACCACATATGGATCAACACTAGAGTCATTGCATGTGTGTTCTTTTCACAAACCACACATTGATCCACCATTGTCATTGCATGTGTGTTCTTTCCACAAACCACACATGGATCAACCAGTGGTCATTGCATCTGTGTTCTTTTCCACAAACCACATATGGATCAACTACTGGTCATTGCATGTGTGTTCTTTCCACAAACCACATATGGATCCACTTGAGTAATTGCATGTTTATTCTTATACTAAAACCACAAACCAGCACTAGAGTCATTGCCTGTGTGTTCTTTTCCACAAACCACACATGGATCCACTAGACTCATGGCATGTGTGTTATTTTCCACAAACAACTTATGGATCAACCAGTGGTCATTGCATGTGTGTTCTTTTCACAAACTACATGTGGACCCACTAGAGTCATTGTATGTGTGTTCTTATACTAAAACTAGCACTAGAGTCATTCATGTGTGTTCTTTCCAGAAACCACATATGGATCAACCAGTTGTCATTGCATGTGTGTTCTTTTCCAGAAACCACATATGGATCAACCAATGGTCATTGCATGTGTGTTCTTTCCACAAACCACACATGGATCAACCAGTGGTCATTGCATGTGTGTTCTTTTCGACAAACCACACATGGATCAAGAAGTGTCATTGTATGTGTGTTCTTTCCACAAAGCAGATATGGATCAACCACTAGAGTCATTGCATGTGTTTTATTTCCACAAACCACACATGGATCAACCACTAGAGTCATTGCATGTGTGTTCTTATACTAAAACCACAAATCGGCACTAGAGTCATTGCATGTGTGTTCTTTTCCACAAACCACACATGAATCCACTAGACTCATTGCATGTGTGTTCTTTTCCACAAATAACTTATGGATCAACTAGTGGTCATTGCATGTGTGTTCTTTTCACAAACTACATGTGGACTCACTAGAGTCATTGTATGTGTGTTCTTATACTAAAACTAGCACTAGAGTCATTGCATGTGTGTTCTTTTCCATAAACCACTTATGGATCCATCAGAGTCATTGCATGTCTGTTATTTCCACAAACCACACATGGATCAACCAGTGGTCATTGCATGTGTGTTCTTTCCACAAACCACACATGGATCAAGGAGTGTCATTGCATGTGTGTTCTTTCCACAAACCACATGGATCAACCAGTGGTCATTGCATGTGTGTTCTTTTCATAAACCACATGAACCCACTAGAGTCATTGCATGTGTGTTCTTATACTAAAACCAACACTAGAGTCATTGCATGTGTGTTCTTTCCACAAACCACATATGGATCAACCACTGGTCATTGCATGTGTGTTCTTTTCCACAAACCACATATGGATCCATTTGAGTAATTACATGTTTGTTCTTATAATAAAACCACAAACCAGCACTAGAGTTATTGCATGTGTGTTCTTTCCACAAACCACATATGGATCCATTTGAGTCATTGAATGTGTGTTCTTTTCCACAAACAACTTATGGATCAACCAGTGGTCATTGCATGTGTGTTCTTTTCACAAACTACATGTGGACCCACTAGAGTCATTTTATGTGTGTTCTTATACGAAAACTAGCACTAGAGTCATTGCATGTGTGTTCTTTCCACAAACCACATATGGATCAACCAGTGGTCATTGCGTGTGTGTTCTTTTCCATAAACCACATGTGAACCCACTAGAGTCATTGCATGTGTGTTCTTATACTAAAACCAACACTAGAGTCATTGCATGTGTGTTATTTCCACAAACCACACATGGATCAACCACTAGAGTCATTCCATGTGTGTTCTTTTCACAAACTACATGTGGACCCACTAGAGTCATTGTATGTGTGTTCTTATACTAA
Organism: Avena insularis; assembly: GCA_023614405.1. Taxonomy (NCBI): domain Eukaryota; kingdom Viridiplantae; phylum Streptophyta; class Magnoliopsida; order Poales; family Poaceae; genus Avena; species Avena insularis. The sequence continues at coordinate 279,694,601 of CM042690.1, forward strand.
AACTAGCACTAGAGTCATTGCATGTGTGTTCTTTCCACAGACCACATATGGATCAACTAGTGGTCATTGCATGTGTGTTCTTTTCCACAAACCACATACGGATCAACCAGTGGTCATTGCATGTGTGTTCTTTCCACAAACCACACATGGATCAACCAGTGGTCATTGCATGTGTGTTCTTTTCCACAAACCGCACCTGGATCAAGCAGTGGCATTGCATGTGTGTTCTTTCCACAAACCACGTATGGATCAACCACTAGAGTCATTGCATTTGTGTTATTTCCACAAACCACACATGGATCAACCACTAGAGTCATTGCATGTGTGTTCTTATACTAAAACCAACACAAGAGTCATTGCATGTGTGTTCTTTTCACAAACCACATATGGATCAACCATCATTGCATGTGTGTTCTTTCCACAAACCACATATGGATCAACCAGTGGTCATTGCATGTGTGTTCTTTCCACAAACCACTTATGGATCCACCAGTGTTCATTGCATGTGTGTTATTTTCACAAACAACATATGGATACACCAATGGTCACTGCACGTGTGTTCTTTCCACAAACCACTTATGGATCAACCAGTGGCCATTGCATGTGTGTTCTTTCCACAAACCACACATGGATCAACCAGTCCCATTGCATGTGTGTTCTTTCCACAAACCACTTATGGATCAACTAGTGGTCATTGCATGTGTCTTCTTTTCCACAAACCACACATGGATCCACTAGACTCATTGCATGTGTGTTCTTTTACTAAAAACATGGATCACTAGTGTCATTGCATGTGTGTTCTTTCCACAAACCACATATGGATCAACCAGTGGTCATTGCATGTGTGTTCTTTTCCACAAACCACATATGGATCAACCAGTGGTCATTGCATGTGTGTTCTTTCCACAAACCACATATGGATCCATTTGAGTACTGTTTGTGTTTCCATACTAAAACCACAAACCAGCACTGAGTCATTGCATGTGTGTTCTTTTCACAAACTACATGTGGACCCACTAGAGTCATTTTATGTGTGTTCTTTCCACAAACCACATATGGATCAACCAGTGCTCATTGCATGTGTGTTCTTTCCACAAACCACATATGGATCCATTTGAATAATTGCATGTTTGTTCTTATACTAAAACCACAAACCAGCACTAGAGTCATTGCATGTGTGTTCTTTTCCACAAAGCACACATGGATCCACTAGACTCATTGCATGTGTGTTCTTTTCCACAAACAACTTATGGATCAACCAGTGGTCATTGCATGTGTGTTCTTTTCACAAACTACATGTGGACCCACTAGAGTCATTGTATGTGTGTTCTTGTACTAAAACTAGCACTAGAGTCATTGCATGTGTGTTCTTTCCACAAACCACATATGGATCAACCAGTGGTCATTACATGTGTTCGTTTCCACAAACCACATATGGATCAACTAGTGGTCATTGCATGTGTGTTCTTTCCACAAACCACACATGGATCAACCAGTGGTCATTGCATGTGTGTTCTTTTCCACAAACCACACATGGATCAAGCAGTGTCATTGCATGTGTGTTCTTTCCACAAACCACATATGGATCAACCAGTGGTCATTGCATGTGTGTTCTTTTCACAAACCACATGTGAACCCACTAGAGTCATTGCATGTGTGCTCTTATACTAAAACCAACACTAGAGTCATTGCATGTGTGTTCTTTTCACAAACCACACATTGATCCACCATTGTCATTGCATGTGTGTTCTTTCCACAAACCACACATGGTTCAACCAGTGGTCATTGCATGTGTGTTCTTTTCCACAAACAACATATGGATCAACTAGTGGTTATTGCATGTGTGTTCTTTCCACAAACCACATATGGATCCACTTGAGTAATTACATGTTTATTCTTATACTAAAACCACAAACCAGCACTAGAGTCATTGCCTGTGTGTTCTTTTCCACAAACCACACATGGATCCACTAGACTCATGGCATGTGTGTTATTTTCCACAAACAACTTATGGATCAACCAGTGGTCATTGCATGTGTGTTCTTTTCACAAACTCATGTGGACCCACTAGAGTCATTGTATGTGTGTTCTTATACTAAAACTAGCACTAGAGTCATTCATGTGTGTTCTTTCCAGAAACCACATATGGATCAACCAGTGGTCATTGCATGTGTGTTCTTTTCCACAAACCACATATGGATCAACCAGTGGTCATTGCATGTGTTCTTTCACAAACCACACATGGATCCAGTGGTCATTGCATGTGTGTTCTTTTCGCCAAACCACACATGGATCAAGAAGTGTCATTGTATGTGTGTTCTTTCCACAAAGCAGATATGGATCAACCACTAGAGTCATTGCATGTGTGTTATTTCCACAAACCACACATGGATCAACCACTAGAGTCATTGCATGTGTGTTCTTATACTAAAACCACAAATCGGCACTAGAGTCATTGCATGTGTGTTCTTTTCCACAAATAACTTATGGATCAACTAGTGGTCATTGCATGTGTGTTCTTTTCACAAACTACATGTGGACTCACTAGAGTCATTGTATGTGTGTTCTTATACTAAAACTAGCACTAGAGTCATTGCATGTGTGTTCTTTTCCATAAACCACTTATGGATCCATCAGTGTCATTGCATGTGTGTTATTTCCACAAACCACACATGGATCAACCAATAGAGTCATTGCATGTGTGTTATTTCCACAAACCACACATGGATCAACCACTAGAGTCATTGCATGTGTGTTCTTTCCACAAACCACACATGGATCAAGGAGTGTCATTGCATGTGTGTTCTTTCCATGAACCACATATGGATCAACCAGTGGTCATTGCATGTGTGTTCTTTTCCATAAATATGTGAACCCACTAGAGTCATTGCATGTGTGTTCTTATACTAAAACCAACACTAGAGTCATTGCATGTGTGTTATTTCCACAAACCACACATGGATCAACCACTAGAGTCATTGCATGTGTGTTGTTTCAAAAACCACATGTGAACCCACTAGAGTCATTGCATGTGTGTTCTTAAAAAAAACACACTAGAGTCATCGTGATAAACATTCTTTTCACAAACCACACATGGATCCACCACTGTCCATTGCATGTGTGTTCTTTTCCACAAACCACACATGGATCAAGCAGTGTCATTGCATGTGTGTTCTTTTCCACAAACCACATATGGATCAACCAGTGGTCATTGGATGTGTGTTCTTTCCACGAAACCACATATGGATCATTTGAGTCATTGCATGTGTGTTCTTTCCACAAACCACATATGGATCCATTTGATAAATTGCATGTTGTTCTTATAATAAAACCACAAACCAGCACTAGAGTCATTGCATGTGTGTTCTTTTCCACAAACCACACATGGATCCACTAGACTCATTGCATGTGTGTTCTTTTCCACAAACAACTTATGGATCAACCAGTGGTCATTGCATGTGTGTTCTTTTCACAAACTACATGTGGACCCACTAGAGTCATTTTATGTGTGTTCTTATACGAAAACTAGCACTAGAGTCATTGCATGTGTGTCCTTTCCACAAACCACATATGGATCAACCAGTGGTCATTACGTGTGTGTTCTTTTCCATAAACCACATGTGAACCCACTAGAGTCATTGCATGTGTGTTCTTATACTAAAACCAACACTAGAGTCATTGCATGTGTGTTATTTCCACAAACCACACATGGATCAACCACTAGAGTCATTCCATGTGTGTTCTTTTCACAAACTACATGTGGACCCACTAGAGTCATTGTATGTGTGTTCTTATACTAAAACTAGCACTAGAGTCATTGCATGTGTGTTCTTTCCACAGACCACATATGGATCAACTAGTGGTCATTGCATGTGTGTTCTTTTCCACAAACCACATACGGATCAACCAGTGGTCATTGCATGTGTGTTCTTTCCACAAACCACACATGGATCAACCAGTGGTCATTGCATGTGTGTTCTTTTCCACAAACCGCACCCGGATCAAGCAGTGGCATTGCATGTGTGTTCTTTCCACAAACCACGTATGGATCAACCACTAGGGTCATTGCATTTGTGTTATTTCCACAAACCACACATGGATCAACCACTAGAGTCATTGCATGTGTGTTCTTATACCAAAACCAACACAAGAGTCATTGCATGTGTGTTCTTTTCACAAACCACACATGGATCCACCACTGTCATTGCATGTGTGTTCTTTCCACAAACCACATATGGATCAACCAGTGGTCATTGCATGTGTGTTCTTTCCACAAACCACTTATGGATCCACCAGTGTGTATTGCACGTGTGTTCTTTCCACAAACCACTTATGGATCAACCAGTGGCCATTGCATGTGTGTTCTTTCCCCAAACCACACATGGATCAACCAGTCCCATTGCATGTGTGTTCTTTCCACAAACCACTTATGGATCAACTAGTGGTCATTGCATGTGTCTTCTTTTCCACAAACCACACATGGATCCACTAGACTCATTGCATGTGTGTTCTTTTCCACAAACAACTTATGGATCAACCACTGGTCTTTCCATGTGTGTTGTTTTCCACAAACCACATATGGATCAACCAGTGGTCATTGCATGTGTGTTCTTTCCACAAACCACATATGGATCAACCAGTGGTCATTGCATGTGTGTTCTTTCCACAAACCACATATGGATCCATTTGAGTAATTTCATGTTTGTTCTTATACTAAAACCACAAACCAGCACTAGAGTCATTGCATGTGTGTTCTTTTCCACAAACCACACATGGATCCACTAGACTCATTGCATGTGTGTTCTTTTCCACAAACAACTTATGGATCAACTAGTGGTCATTGCATGTGTGTTCTTTTCACAAACTACATGTGGACCCACTAGAGTCATTGTATGTGTGTTCTTATACTAAAACTACCACTAGAGTCATTGCATGTGTGTTCTTTCCACAAACCACATATGGATCAACCAGTGGTCATTGCATGTGTGTTCTTTTCCACAAACCACATATGGATCAACCAGTGGTTATTGCATGTGTGTTCTTTCCACAAACCACACATGGATCAACCAGTGGTCATTGCATGTGTGTTTTTTTCCACAAACCACACATGGATCAAGCAGTGTCATTGCATGTGTGTTCTTTCCACAAACCACATATGGATCAACCAGTGGTCATTGCATGTGTGTTCTTTTCCATAAATATGTGAACCCACTAGAGTCATTGCATGTGTGTTCTTATACTAAAACCAACACTAGAGTCATTGCATGTGTGTTATTTCCACAAACCACACATGGATCAACCACAAGAGTCATTGCATGTGTGTTCTTTTCAAAAACCACATGTGAACCCACTAGATTCATTGCATGTGTGTTCTTACACTAAAACCAACACTAGAGTCATTACATGTCTGTTCTTTTCACAAACCACACATGGATCCACCACTGTCATTGCATGTATGTTCTTTCCACAAACCACACATGGATCAACCAGTGGTCATTGCATGTGTGTTCTTTTCCACAAACCACATATGGATCAACCAGTGGTCATTGCATGTGTGTTCTTTCCACAAACAACATATGTATCAACCAGAGTCATTGCATGTGTGTTCTTTCCACAAACCACATATGGATCTATTTGAGTAATTGCATGTTTGTTCTTATAATAAAACCACAAACCAGCACTAGAGTCATTGCATGTGTGTTCTTTTCCACAAACCACACATGGATCCACTAGACTCATTGCATGTGTGTTCTTTTCCACAAACAACTTATGGATCAACTAGTGGTCATTGCACGTGTGTTCTTTTCACAAACTACATGTGACCCACTAGAGTCATTTTATGTGTGTTCTTATACGAAAACTAGCACTAGAGTCATTGCATGTGTGTTCTTTCCACAAACCACATATGGATCAACCAGTGGTCATTACGTGTGTGTTCTTTTCCATAAACCACATGTGAACCCACTAGAGTCATTGCATGTGTGTTCTTATACTAAAACCAACACTAGAGTCATTGCATGTGTGTTATTTCCACAAACCACACATGGATCAACCACTAGAGTCATTCCATGTGTGTTCTTTTCACAAACTACATGTGGACCCACTAGAGTCATTGTATGTGTGTTCTTATACTAAAACTAGCACTAGAGTCATTGCATGTGTGTTCTTTCCACAGACCACATATGGATCAACTAGTGGTCATTGCATGTGTGTTATTTTCCACAAACCACATACGGATCAACCAGTGGTCATTGCATGTGTATTCTTTCCACAAACCACACATGGATCAACCAGTGGTCATTGCATGTGTGTTCTTTTCCACAAACCGCACATGGATCAAGCAGTGTCATTGCATGTGTGTTCTTTCCACAAACCACGTATGGATCAACCACTAGAGTCATTGCATGTGTGTTATTTCCACAAACCACACATGGATCAACCACTAGAGTCATTGCATGTGTGTTCTTATACTAAAACCAACACAAGAGTCATTGCATGTGTGTTCTTTTCACAAACCACACATGGATCCACCACTGTCATTGCATGTGTGTTATTTCCACAAACCACACATGGATCAACCAATAGAGTCATTGCATGTGTGTTATTTCCACAAACCACACATGGATCAACCACTAGAGTCATTGCATGTGTGTTCTTTCCACAAACCACACATGGATCAAGGAGTGTCATTGCATGTGTGTTCATTCCACAAACCACATATGGATCAAACAGTGGTCATTGCATGTGTGTTCTTTTCCATAAATCACATGTGAACCCACTAGAGTCATTGCATGTGTGTTCTTATACTAAAACCAACACTAGAGTAATTGCATGTGTGTTATTTCCACAAACCACACATCGATCAACCACTAGAGTCATTGCATGTGTGTTCTTTTCACAAACCACATGTGAACCCACTAGAGTCATTGCATGTGTGTTCTTATACTAAAACCAACACTAGACTCATTGCATGTCTGTTCTTTTCACAAACCACACATGGATCCACCACTGTCATTGCATGTGTGTTCTTTTCACAAACCACACATGGATCAACCAGTGGCCATTGCATGTGAGTTCTTTTCCACAAACCACATATGGATCAACCAGTGGTCATTGCATGTGTGTTCTTTCTACAAACCACATATGGATCAATCAGAGTCATTGCATGTGTGTTCTTTCCACAAACCACATATGGATCCATTTGAATAATTGCATGTTTGTTCTTATACTAAAACCGCAAACCAGCACTAGAGTCATTGCATGTGTGTTCTTTTCCACAAAGCACACATGGATCCACTAGACTCATTGCATGTGTGTTCTTTTCCACAAACAACTTATGGATCAACCAGTGGTCATTGCATGTGTGTTCTTTTCACAAACTACATGTGGACCCACTAGAGTCATTGTATGTGTGTTCTTATACTAAAACTAGCACTAGAGTCATTGCATGTGTGTTCTTTCCACAAACCACATATGGATCAACTAGTGGTCATTGCATGTGTGTTCTTTCCACAAACCACACATGGATCAACCAGTGGTCATTGCATGTGTGTTCTTTTCCACAAACCACACATGGATCAAGAAGTGTCATTGCATGTGTGTTCTTTCCACAAACCACATATGGATCAACCAGTGGTCATTGCATGTGTGTTCTTTTCACAAACCACATGTGAACCCACTAGAGTCATTGCATGTGTGCTCTTATACTAAAACCAACACTAGAGTCAGTGCATGTGTGTTCTTTTCACAAACCACATATTGATCCACCATTGTCATTGCATGTGTGTTCTTTCCACAAACCACATATGGATCCATTTGAATAATTGCATGTTTGATCTTATACTAAAACCACAAACCAGCACTAGAGTCATTGAATGTGTGTTCTTTTCCACAAACCACACATGGATCCACTAGACTCATTGCATGTGTGTTCTTTTCCACAAACAACTTATGGATCAACCAGTGGTCATTGCATGTGTGTTCTTTTCACAAACTACATGTGGACCCACTAGAGTCATTGTATGTGTGTTCTTATACTAAAACCAACACTAGAGTCATTGCATGTGTGTTATTTCCACAAACCACACATCGATCAACCACTAGAGTCATTGCATGTGTGTTCTTTTCACAAACCACATGTGAACCCACTAGAGTCATTGCATGTGTGTTCTTATACTAAAAACAACACTAGAGTCATTGCATGTCTGTTCTTTTCACAAACCACACATGGATCCACCACTGTCATTGCATGTGTGTTCTTTTCACAAACCACACATGGATCAACCAGTGGTCATTGCATGTGAGTTCTTTTCCACAAACCACATATGGATCAACTAGTGGTCATTGCATGTGTGTTCTTTCTACAAACCACATATGGATCAATCAGAGTCATTGCATGTGTGTTCTTTCCACAAACCACATATGGATCCATTTGAATAATTGCATGTTTGTTCTTATACTAAAACCACAAACCAGCACTAGAGTCATTGCATGTGTGTTCTTTTCCACAAAGCACACATGGATCCACTAGACTCATTGCATGTGTGTTCTTTTCCACAAACAACTTATGGATCAACTAGTGGTCATTGCACGTGTGTTCTTTTCACAAACTACATGTGACCCACTAGAGTCATTTTATGTGTGTTCTTATACGAAAACTAGCACTAGAGTCATTGCATGTGTGTTCTTTCCACAAACCACATATGGATCAACCAGTGGTCATTACGTGTGTGTTCTTTTCCATAAACCACATGTGAACCCACTAGAGTCATTGCATGTGTGTTCTTATACTAAAACCAACACTAGAGTCATTGCATGTGTGTTATTTCCACAAACCACACATGGATCAACCACTAGAGTCATTCCATGTGTGTTCTTTTCACAAACTACATGTGGACCCACTAGAGTCATTGTATGTGTGTTCTTATACTAAAACTAGCACTAGAGTCATTGCATGTGTGTTCTTTCCACAGACCACATATGGATCAACTAGTGGTCATTGCATGTGTGTTATTTTCCACAAACCACATACGGATCAACCAGTGGTCATTGCATGTGTATTCTTTCCACAAACCACACATGGATCAACCAGTGGTCATTGCATGTGTGTTCTTTTCCACAAACCGCACATGGATCAAGCAGTGTCATTGCATGTGTGTTCTTTCCACAAACCACGTATGGATCAACCACTAGAGTCATTGCATGTGTGTTATTTCCACAAACCACACATGGATCAACCACTAGAGTCATTGCATGTGTGTTCTTATACTAAAACCACAAATCGGCACTAGAGTCATTGCATGTGTGTTCTTTTCCACAAACCACACATGAATCCACTAGACTCATTGCATGTGTGTTCTTTTCCACAAATAACTTATGGATCAACTAGTGGTCATTGCATGTGTGTTCTTTTCACAAACTACATGTGGACTCACTAGAGTCATTGTATGTGTGTTCTTATACTAAAACTAGCACTAGAGTCATTGCATGTGTGTTCTTTTCCATAAACCACTTATGGATCCATCAGAGTCATTGCATGTGTGTTATTTCCACAAACCACACATGGATCAACCAATAGAGTCATTGCATGTGTGTTATTTCCACAAACCACACATGGATCAACCACTAGAGTCATTGCATGTGTGTTCTTTCCACAAACCACACATGGATCAAGGAGTGTCATTGCATGTGTGTTCTTTCCATGAACCACATATGGATCAATCAGTTGTCATTGCATGTGTGTTCTTTTCCATAAATATGTGAACCCACTAGAGTCATTGCATGTGTGTTCTTATACTAAAACCAACACTAGAGTCATTGCATGTGTGTTATTTCCACAAACCACACATGGATCAACCACTAGAGTCATTCCATGTGTGTTCTTTTCAAAAACCACATGTGAACCCACTAGAGTCATTGCATGTGTGTTCTTATACTAAAACCAACACTAGAGTCATCGCATGTCTGTTCTTTTCACAAACCACACATGGATCCACCACTGTCATTGCATGTATGTTCTTTCCACAAACCACACATGGATCAACCAGTGGTCATTGCATGTGTGTTCTTTTCCACAAACCACATATGGATCAACCAGTGGTCATTGGATGTGTGTTCTTTCCACAAACCACATATGGATCAACCAGAGTCATTGCATGTGTGTTCTTATACTAAAACTAGCACTAGAGTCATTGCATGTGTGTTCTTTCCACAGACCACATATGGATCAACTAGTGGTCATTGCATGTGTGTTATTTTCCACAAACCACATACGGATCAACCAGTGGTCATTGCATGTGTATTCTTTCCACAAACCACACATGGATCAACCAGTGGTCATTGCATGTGTGTTCTTTTCCACAAACCGCACATGGATCAAGCAGTGTCATTGCATGTGTGTTCTTTCCACAAACCACGTATGGATCAACCACTAGAGTCATTGCATGTGTGTTATTTCCACAAACCACACATGGATCAACCACTAGAGTCATTGCATGTGTGTTCTTATACTAAAACCAACACAAGAGTCATTGCATGTGTGTTCTTTTCACAAACCACACATGGATCCACCACTGTCATTGCATGTGTGTTATTTCCACAAACCACACATGGATCAACCAATAGAGTCATTGCATGTGTGTTATTTCCACAAACCACACATGGATCAACCACTAGAGTCATTGCATGTGTGTTCTTTCCACAAACCACACATGGATCAACCAGTGGTCATTGCATGTGTGTTCTTTTCCACAAACCACATATGGATCAACTAGTGGTCATTGCATGTGTGTTCTTTCCACAAACCACATATGGATCCACTTGAGTAATTGCATGTTTATTGTTATACTAAAACCACAAACCAGCACTAGAGTCATTGCATGTGTGTTCTTTTCCACAAACCACACATGGATCCACTAGACTCATGGCATGTGTGTTATTTTCCACAAACAATTTATGGATCAACCAGTGGTCATTGCATGTGTGTTCTTTTCACAAACTACATGTGGACCCACTACAGTCATTGTATGTGTGTTCTTATACTAAAACTAGCACTAGAGTCATTCATGTGTGTTCTTTCCAGAAACCACATATGGATCAACCAGTGGTCATTGCATGTGTGTTCTTTTCCACAAACCACATATGGATCAACCAGTGGTCATTGCATGTGTGTTCTTTCCATAAACCACACATGGATCAACCAGTGGTCATTGCATGTGTGTTCTTTTCGACAAACCACACATGGATCAAGAAGTGTCATTGTATGTGTGTTCTTTCCACAAAGCAGATATGGATCAACCACTAGAGTCATTGCATGTGTGTTATTTCCACAAACCACACATGGATCAACCACTAGAGTCATTGCATGTGTGTACTTATACTAAAACCACAAATCGGCACTAGAGTCATTGCATGTGTGTTCTTTTCCACAAACCACACATGAATCCACTAGACTCATTGCATGTGTGTTCTTTTCCACAAATAACTTATGGATCAACTAGTGGTCATTGCATGTGTGTTCTTTTCACAAACTACATGTGGACTCACTAGAGTCATTGTATGTGTGTTCTTATACTAAAACTAGCACTAGAGTCATTGCATGTGTGTTCTTTTCCATAAACCACTTATGGATCCATCAGAGTCATTGCATGTGTGTTATTTCCACAAACCACACATGGATCAACCAATAGAGTCATTGCATGTGTGTTATTTCCACAAACCACACATGGATCAACCACTAGAGTCATTGCATGTGTGTTCTTTCCACAAACCACACATGGATCAAGGAGTGTCATTGCATGTGTGTTCTTTCCACAAACCACATATGGATCAACCAGTGGTCATGGCATGTGTGTTCTTTTCCATAAATATGTGAACCCACTAGAGTCATTGCATGTGTGTTCTTATACTAAAACCAACACTAGAGTCATTGCATGTGTGTTATTTCCACAAACCACACATGGATCAACCACTAGATTCATTGCATGTGTGTTCTTTTCAAAAACCACATGTGAACCCACTAGAGTCATTGCATGTGTGTTCTTATACTAAAACCAACACTAGAGTCATCGCATGTCTGTTCTTTTCACAAACCACACATGGATCCACCACTGTCATTGCATGTATGTTATTTCCACAAACCACACATGGATCAACCAGTGGTCATTGCATGTGTGTTCTTTTCCACAAACCACATATGGATCAACCAGTGGTCATTGCATGTGTGTTCTTTCCACAAACCACATATGGATCAACCAGAGTCATTGCATGTGTGTTCTTTCCACAAACCACATATGGATCCATTTGAGTAATTGCATGTTTGTTCTTATAATAAAACCACAAACCAGCACTAGAGTCATTGCATGTGTGTTCTTTTCCACAAACCACACATGGATCCACTAGACTCATTGCATGTGTGTTCTTTTCCACAAACAACTTATGGATCAACCAGTGGTCTTTGCATGTGTGTTCTTTTCACAAACTACATGTGGACCCACTAGAGTCATTTTATATGTGTTCTTATACGAAAACTAGCACTAGAGTCATTGCATGTGTGTTCTTTCCACAAACTACATATGGATCAACCAGTGGTCATTGCGTGTGTGTTCTTTTCCATAAACCACATGTGAACCCACTAGAGTCATTGCATGTGTGTTCTTATACTAAAACCAACACTAGAGTCATTGCATGTGTGTTATTTCCACAAACTACACATGGATCAACCACTAGAGTCATTGCATGTGTGTTATTTTCACAAACTACATGTGGACCCACTAGAGTCATTGTATGTGTGTTCTTATACTAAAACTAGCACTAGAGTCATTGCATGTGTGTTCTTTCCACAGACCACATATGGATCAACCAGTGGTCATTGCATGTGTGTTCTTTTCCACAAACCACATATGGATCAACCAGTGGTCATTGCATGTGTGTTCTTTCCACAAACCACACATGGATCAACCAGTGGTCATTGCATGTGTGTTCTTTTCGACAAACCACACATGGATCAAGAAGTGTCATTGTATGTGTGTTCTTTCCACAAAGCAGATATGGATCAACCACTAGAGTCATTGCATGTTTGTTATTTCCACAAACCACACATGGATCAACCACTAGAGTCATTGCATGTGTGTTCTTATACTAAAACCAACACTAGAGTCATTGCATGTGTGTTCTTTCCACAGACCACATATGCATCAACTAGTGGTCATTGCATGTGTGTTCTTTTCCACAAACCACATACGGATCAACCAGTGGTCATTGCATGTGTGTTCTTTCCACAAACCACACATGGATCAACCAGTGGTCACTGCATGTGTGTTCTTTTCCACAAACCGCACCTGGATCAAGTAGTGTCATTGCATGTGTGTTCTTTCCACAAACCACGTATGGATCAACCACTAGAGTCATTGCATTTGTGTTATTTCCACAAACCACACATGGATCAACCACTAGAGTCATTGCATGTGTGTTCTTATACTAAAACCAACACAAGAGTCATTGCATGTGTGTTCTTTTCACAAACCACACGTGGATCCACCACTGTCATTGCATGTGTGTTCTTTCCACAAACCACATATGGATCAACCAGTGGTCATTGCATGTGTGTTCTTTCCACAAACCACTTATGGATCCACCAGTGTTCATTGCATGTGTGTTATTTTCACAAACAACATATGGATACACCAGTGGTCACTGCACGTGTGTTCTTTCCACAAACCACTTATGGATCAACCAGTGGCCATTGCATGTGTGTTCTTTCCACAAACCACACATGGATCAACCAGTGCCACTGCATGTGTGTTCTTTCGACAAACCACTTATGGATCAACTAGTGGTCATTGCATGTGTCTTCTTTTCCACAAACCACACATGGATCCACTAGACTCATTGCATGTGTGTTCTTTTCCACAAACAACTTATGGATCAACCACTGGTCTTTGCATGTGTGTTGTTTTCCACAAACCACATATGGATCAACCAGTGGTCATTGCATGTGTGTTCCTTCCACAAACCACATATGGATCAACCAGTGGTCATTGCATATGTGTTCTTTCCACAAACCACATATGGATCCATTTGAGTAATTTCATGTTTGTTCTTATACTAAAACCACAAACCAGCACTAGAGTCATTGCATGTGTGTTCTTTTCCACAAACCACACATGGATCCACTAGACTCATTGCATGTGTGTTCTTTTCCACAAACAAGTTATGGATCAACTAGTGGTCATTGCATGTGTGTTCTTTTCACAAACTACATGTGGACCCACTAGAGTCATTGTATGTGTGTTCTTATACTAAAACTAGCACTAGAGTCATTGCATGTGTGTTCTTTCCACAAAGCACATATGGATCAACCAGTGGTCATTGCATGTGTGTTCTTTTCCACAAACCACATATGGATCAACCAGTGGTCATTGCATGTGTGTTCTTTTCGCAAACCACACATGGATCAACCAGTGGTCATTGCATGTGTGTTCTTTTCCACAAACCACACATGGATCAAGAAGTGTCATTGTATGTGTGTTCTTTCCACAAAGCACATATGGATCAACCACTAGAGTCATTGCATGTGTGCTATTTCCACAAACCACACATGGATCAACCACTAGAATCATTGCATGTGTATTCTTATACTAAAACCACAAACCGGCACTAGAGTCATTGCATGTGTGTTCTTTTCCACAAACCACACATGAATCCACTAGACTCATTACATGTGTGTTCTTTTCCACAAATAACTTATGGATCAACTAGTGGTCATTGCATGTGTGTTCTTTTCACAAACTACATGTGGACTCACTAGAGTCATTGTATGTGTGTTCTTATACTAAAACTAGCACTAGAGTCATTGCATGTGTGTTCTTTTCCATAAACTATTATGGATCCATCAGAGTCATTGCATGTGTGTTATTTCCACAAACCACACATGGATCAACCAATAGAGTCATTGCATGTTTGTTATTTCCACAAACCACACATGGATCAACCACTAGAGTCATTGCATGTGGGTTCTTTCCACAAACCACACATGGATCAAGGAGTGTCATTGCATGTGTGTTCTTTCCACAAACAACATATGGATCAACACTAGAGTCATTGCATGTGTGTTATTATACTGAAACCAACACTAGAGTCATTGCATGTGTGTTATTTCCACAAAGCACAAATGGATCAACCACTAGAGTCATTGCATGTGTGTTCTTTTCACAAACCACATGTGAACCCACTAGAGTCATTGCATGTGTGTTCTTATACTAATACCAACACTAGAGTCATTGCATGTCTGTTCTTTTCACAAACCACACATGGATCCACCACTGTTATTGCATGTGTGTTCTTTCCACAAACCACACATGGATCAACCAGTGGTCATTGCATGTGTGTTCTTTTCCACAAAACACATATGGATCAACCAGTGGTCATTGCATGTGTGTTCTTTGCACAAACCACATATGGATCAACCAGAGTCATTGCATGTGTGTTCTTTCCAGAAACCACATATGGATCCATTTGAGTAATTGCATGTTTGTTCTTATACTAAAACCACAAACCAGCACTAGAGTCATTGCATGTGTGTTCTTTTCCACAAACCACACATGGTTCCACTAGACTCATTGCATGTGTGTTCTTTTCCAAAAACAACTTATGGATCAACCAGCGGTCATTGCATGTGTGTTCTTTTCACGAACTACATGTGGACCCACTAGAGTCATTGTGTGTGTGTTCTTATACTAAAACTAGCACTATAGTCATTGCATGTGTGTTCTTTCCACAGACCACATATGGATCAACTAGTGGTCATTGCATGTGTCTTCTTTTCCACAAACCACATGTGAACCCACTAGAGTCATTGCATGTGTGTTCTTATACTAAAAACAACACTAGAGTCATTGCATGTGTGTTATTTCCACAAACTACACATGGATCAACCACTAGAGTCATTGCATGTGTGTTCTTTTCACAAACTACATGTGGACCCACTAGAGTCATTGTATGTGTGTTCTTATACTAAAACTAGCACTAGAGTCATTGCATGTGTGTTCTTTTCACAAACCACACATGGATCCACCACTGTCATTGCATGTGTGTTCTTTCCATAAACCACACATGGATCAACCAGTGGTCGCTGCATGTGTGTTCTTTCCACAAACCACTTATGGATCCACCAGTGTTCATTGCATGTGTGTTATTTTCACAAACAACATATGGATACACCAGTGGTCACTGCATGTGTGTTCTTTCCACAAACCACTTATGGATCAATGATGACCCACAAGTATGGATACACCAGTGGTCACTGCATGAGTGTCGAACCCAACGAGGAGCAGAAGGTGCTGGCTAGTGGTATGGATCAGGAATTCTCTGCAAATACTTAGCAAACGGATTTTTAGGGGTTTTCGATAAAGCAAGTAAATAAAATACGAGTAAATAAAAGACATTAAGAATGAATGCAGCAAGTGGCCCAATCCTTTATGCAGCAAAGGACAAGCCGGTTGTATTTCTATAGATGACCAAACGTTCTCGAGGACACATGGGAAGACTGTCAAGTGCTTTCGCTTCATATAGTCGATTAATCTTCTCTAGCTTGCTAAGTGTTGTGTGGGTGAACCTGTGCTAATGTACCGTCCCATCCAAGACTTAATACATACTTGTGATTAAACCCCCTTGCAAACATCCATAAGTACAAGAAAGTAATTAAGGTAAAACCTAACCACAGCTTTAAACTCTAAGACCCTTACGTCCCTTGTGCAATGGTTTCCTAACGGGGGTTCAGGTTTCTGTCGCTCCGGCAACCCCTACGATTAGTAGCCAAATACACAATGCATTCCCCTAGGCCCATATAGGTGAAGTGTCATGTAGTCGACATTCACATGACACCACTAGAAGAAGTACACCAACTCTTAAATAACAATCTATTGAATCTTTCTCAACGCAACTCCACTACTAACAACGAGACTTCTCCCATGTCCTCAAGAACAAAACGAACTACTCACAAGACATCATATGGATCATGATAAAAGATGGAATAATGATGTATAACGATCTGAACATAAACAATAATTCAATGGTTCACTCAATAGCATCAACTACAAAGAGTAATCAACACCGGGAAAGTTTCCCCTATGAACTATAGCAAGATTCAACCAATTGTTACAGCAATATGGAGATGGTGATGAGGGTGATGATGGTGATGATGATGATGATGATCCCGATGAAGTCCAGCTTGATGGTGGTGTTGATGGCGACGATCTCCCCTCTCCGGGAAGGAAATTCCCCTGCAGAAATCTGTCTGCCGGAGAGATCTTTCTCTCTCGGTGTTTTCTGCCCCGCAGAGGCGGCGGAATCTTTCTATGCTCGCCCCTTCGAGTATTAGGGTTTCATGGGGATGATATATGCCATAGGGGAGAGGCTGGAGTGGGCCAGGGTGGCCACACCACTCCCTGGCGCGGCCTAGGCCTGCCCGCGCCATGGGGTGGTGTGGGCCCCCTGTGGCCCACCTCCACTCCATCTTCTGGCATCTTGAGTCTTCTGGAAAAATAGAATTTTCCGTATATTTTCCGGATTTTCTAATCTTCGCGAATTTTGCCTCCAAACAGCGCCTTTTCCATCAGAATCCTGACTGCAGCGGTCCATGCTCCAAAAGTCATCAACCATGCAAAAACAGATGAAATAACATAAGTATCACCTCTCAATACGAAATATATCAATGAATAATAGTGAATTAAGACATAGAATAGTGATGCAAAATGGACGTATCAACTCCCCCCAAGCTTAGACTTCGCTTGTCCCCAAGCGAAACTGAGCTCAATAAACATGACCTCAAGTTTATGGAGTGAAGAGTCGATAAAAGGATACGGACAAGAAGCATCACATTCATCAAATACATAGATCATAATAGAAGACAACTCACTATTATACAACTCAACTTGCAATGATTAAAGGAAACACAATAAAGATACATAGAGTGAATCATAATTGGTAATGGCAAACTTAGCTCTTGGTCGAAGAATAGTTGATAATTTGCTGGAGTTCACAAATAGCTGGTTTTCAAAGAAAGCTTTCAAAGTAGTAAACTTCAAGATAAGAGCAATGTGCAAAACAAGGAACATAAGACACATGATTGAATAAATCATCATATGAATGAATGAAACACATCAACTCAAAATACTTGCTGAGATAGAAGGGAATAGGTTTACTGACTCAACTACAAAGTAAAAGAAAGGGCCCTTCAAAGAGGGAAGCAGGGATTACAAGTCTCATAAAGAGCTCCCAAAAATTATGATACTTACTAGCTTTCAGCTCTCATTGCCCCTATCATAGGCATCTTTAGGTGATTAAGGTTAAAGTGACACAACCAAGAGGATATGCTTGACAAGTTATAAGTTGAAATCTCATGCCCCTTACTTATGAGTACCGATCCTCATGCTACTCAAATTCAGTCACGAGCAAGCTCTTGTCATTGTAAATACATGTGTATCATTAAGAACCGCCAATGGGGTACCCCTTGCACATGGCACAGGAGCTATCCCATAATCAAAATGACAAGGCAAGCAGACAGTGAGCATCTCAGCGATCTTTTTATTTGCTATTTGCATAGGTTTTTATTGAGGATGCTTCATAGAATGCTCACTATAGTTATGCTGCAAGTTTCCACCATGATTAGGCATGGCTTAGGCTAGCGGCCCAGGCGTTTCTCTAACACACATATAAACTCCATGATCTTACAAGTTCCACTTTTATTTCACACCGACGAGATCCATAAGCAAAATAACATGATATCAACTAGGTACAAGTACCAATGAAGTGTTGAAAGCGGTCCCCATGATACATGGTTCGGCTAACTTCAACTCATAAAGCGCAAGCATATACGCAACAAAGAAGGACCCAATGGTTCAAGTTTATTAAATGCAAGAAAATAAAGTGTGCCATCAAGTTCGTGAGAGCTTTAATCACTAATTTTCACATAACAAGTTTAATTTGGGAGGTAGATAAAACAGGAATTTACTTGGAATAGCAATAATGCTACTAGGTAGGTATGGTGGACACAAATGGCAAAGGTTTTGGTTTAAAGGAGGTGGATGCACGAGAAGAATACCCTCTCAGTACAGGTTTTTGGCTAGCAAGGCTGGGTAGCAAGTATAAGAGTTGAAGGATACAACCAGACATACAAGTGGTAAAGGCAAACATGCAATCTTCCTTGGAAGCACAAAAGATCTTAACTAGAGAATACTAGACTTATGAGCAAATCAAGAAAGAAAGATGATGAAATTATTTTTTCTCTCGACTACTTGTATGTTTTTCTTTTCAACTCTCAAAAGGGGTGTTGCTACTAACCGAGCCAGGTTTGCCAAAACCAACTAAATTAACTCAATGATACCAAAGTGATACCAATACTAACAACAAGATCAATCATATAACCACGAATTGAAAACTAATATAAGTTATGCAAAAGAGTGAATGATAGAACTTATCATTAATATTCCATAACGGAAACTCACACCAAGGGATACAAATCTAACGAGAGAGGGGACACTTCCATAATGCAAACCATACTACATAATAACTCCTCTATTCATGATATGACTCTACTAAAAAGGTAAAAAGATAGAAGATAGTTATGTGATACCGCGGCACTCCCCCAAGCTTGGAACAAACCAAGGGGATGCCAAACCTGATGACGAATTACTCCTTTGGTGGTGGTGATATCTTCTCATCTTCGTCCGTCTTCCAGGGTAAAGGCTTCCCATCAACAAAGGACATCATGGTTTCCAACATCCTGAAACATGCAGCAGCACTTATGTGTTTAAATCTAGCCTCATACTCACAGTTTTGATTTTGAACGTCATAGAACTGTGCTTGCAGTTCGTTGGTTGTTTGGCGGAGTGAAAAGACTTCATCCTTGAGTTTAGAAGTCTCCTTTTGGTGCTCGGCGATGAGTTCGGAACAAATCTTGTGGATGATGTCCACTTCGTGCTCCGCCATCTTCCTGTACCTAAAGACTTCTTGCTCCAATGCTTCCATCCTGTCCTCCATATTTCCTTCACCTTTAGGGCCTTGAACCTCCTTAATCCGGACCTCCCCACCTTCGAGCAACAACTCCTTGGGATGAATCTTCAATTCTCTCATTATGGGTTGATGATATCTTCTAAGGGATCTCCCTTGGATGTTCCAGAGGAAGACATTGTGGCTCCAAATATGAGATTACACCTGGCAGAAACAGATCGAAACAAAAACACAACAAAAACATGATATACGAACCTCGGAAGATCCGGGGGGTTATATATTACGAAGTTTCATATCAAAAGGAAGGTACTGGGAGAAAACGGGTCGGAGACGGAGTCCTGGGTGGCCTCACCACCTGGTGGCGCGGCCAGGGGTTGGCCCGCGCCATGGGGTGGTGTGGGCCACCCTGGCTCCGGTTCCGTCCCTTTTTCACTTCGTAGCTTTCCTTATTGACTGAAAACTGCAAAAATATAGTTGGATTGTATTTTCGTGGAACTTTTCTTACCAGAACTGTTACCTAGTTGGAAACAGACTCTGCAGGTCTCTGAATTTGGTCCTCAATGAATTTCTCTAGAGTTATAACTTGAAAGGCATCAACATCCTCATTGTAAGAATCTCCAGTAATATAGTGTCCATTTACTACTTGTGTAGTATTATCTTTTAGAGAAGAAATCTTTATTGCTCCTGAACGGTATACTTCTTCAATGATGAAAGGTCCTTCCCATTTTGATAGTAGCTTACCTGCAAAAAATCTGAGACGAGACCTATACAATAGAACTTTCTCACCAACATGAAATTCTCTCTTAAGTATTCTCTTGTCATGCCATCTTTTAAGTTTTTCTTTAAAGAGCCTAGCATTATCATAGGCTTCACTCCTCCATTCATCTAAAGAGCTTAAGTCAAAAAGTCTTTTCTCACCAGCTAGCTTACAATCTCTATTTAGTTCTTTCCTTGCCCAAAGAAGCTTTGTGTTCTAATTCTAAGGGTAAGTGGCAAGCTTTCCCATAAACCATTTTATAAGGAGACATTCCCATGGGATTCTTATAAGCAGTTCTATAAGCCCATAAAGCATCATTCAACTTCTTAGCCTAGTTTTTTCTAGACCTATTAACAGTCTTTTGCAAGATAGATTTAATTTCTCTATTTGATAACTCTACTTGCCCGCTAGTTTGGGGGTGATAAGCTGAAGCAATTCTATGATTAACATCATACTTAGCGAGGGTCTTCCTAAAACCGCCATGAATGAAATGAGAACCCCCATCGGTCATGAGATACCTAGGCACTCCAAACCTAGGAAAGATAACATCCTTAAGCATTTTTACAGAGGTTTCCCCGTCAGCACTTTTTGTAGGAATGGCTTCTACCCACTTAGTAACATAATCAACGGCAACAAGAATATGAGTGTAACCCTTCGAAGGAGGGAAAGGACCCATAAAGTCGAATCCCCAACAATCAAAAGGTTCAATAACTAGAGAGTAATTCATAGGCATTTCATTGCGTCTAGAAATATTACCAACACGTTGACATTCATCACAAGATAAAACAAATTTTCTTGCATCTTTAAAAAGGGTAGGCCAGTAGAAACCTAATTGTAGTACCTTTTGTGCAGTTCTATCTCCTGCATGATGTCCTCCATAGGCGCTCCCGTGACATTTATGCAATATCTCTTTTTGTTCATACTCTGGAACACATCTTCGCATAATACCATCAACCCCTTCTTTGTATAAGTGTGGGTCATCCCAAAAATAATGCCTCAAATCATAAAAGAACTTTCTTCTTTGCTGAGTTGTAAAAGTTGGAGGAAAATACTTGGAGACAATAAAGTTAGCATAATCAGCATACCAAGGGTTTCCTCGCGAGTTCACCCTTACTGCGGCTAATTGCTCATTTGGAAAACTATCATTAACAGGCATAGGATCAAAAGAGATGTTTTCCAAGAGCTTGATAAATTATCAGCTACAGGATTTTCAGCACCCTTTCTATCTACTATATGTAGATCAAACTCTTGTAAAAGTAGTACTCATCTAATAAGCCTAGGCTTAGCGTCCTTCTTTGTCATAAGATATTTAATAGCAGCATGATCAGTATGAATAGTTACTTTTGAGTCCACAATATAGGGCCTAAACTTATCACAAGCACAAACAACAGCTAGAAATTCCTTTTCAGTAGTAGCATAATTCCTTTGAGCAGCGTCTAAAGTCTTACTAGCATAGTGGATAACGTTTAGCTTTTTATCAATACGTTGCCCAAGGACAGCACCTACAGCAAAATCACTAGCATCACACATTATTTCAAAGGGTAAACTCCAATTAGGTGGTTGAACAATAGGCGCCGTAGTTAAATCCTTCTTAAGAGTTTCAAAAGCTTCCTTACAATCATCATCAAAAACGAAAGGTACATCTTTTTGAAGAATATTAGTAAGGGGTTTTGATATCCTAGAAAAGTCTTTAATAAACCTTCTATAGAAACCAGCATGACCAAGGATACTACGAATACCTTTGGTGTCTCTTGGGCATGGCATCTTCTCAATTGCCTCAACCTTAGCTCTATCAACTTCTATGCCTCTTTCAGAAACTTTATGCCCAAGAACAATCCCTTCGTTAACCTTGAAGTGGCATTTCTCCCAATTAAGAACAAGATTAGTTTCTTCACATCTCTGCAAAACTTTATCAAGGTTGTGCAGACAATTATCAAAAGAAGTTCCGTAGACAGAAAAGTCATCCATGAACACTTCTACAATTTCCTCACAAAAGCCATGAAAGATAGCAGACAAGTACCTTTGGAAAGTAGCAGGAGCATTACATAAACCAAAAGGCATATGTCTATAAGCATAAGTTCCATAAGGGCAAGTAAAGGTAGTTTTTTCTTGGTCTTGTTGTTTAACAGCAATTTGAGAGAAACCAGAATAACCATCAAGAAAACAAAAATGGGTCTTTTTAGACAATCTTTCCAACATTTGATCAATAAAAGGAAGCGGGTAATGGTCTTTCTTAGTAACTTTATTGACTTTCCTAAAATCGATGCACATCCTATAGCCTACTACTATTCTTTGAGGAATAAGCTCATCGTTATCATTAGGGACAATGGTAATACCTCCCTTTTTAGGAACACAATGAACAGGACTAACCCATTCACTATCAGCAATAGGGTAAATAATACCAACATCAAGGAGTTTCAATACCTCATTACCTACCACTTCCTTCATCTTAGGATTTAAACGTCGTTGGTGCTCCACTACTGGCTTCACATCTGGTTCTATGTTGATAGAATGCTGATATATAGTAGGTGAAATCCCTTTCAAATCATCCAGAGTATAGCCCATAGCTCCTCGGTGTTTCTTCAAAACTTCCAATAATCTTTCTTCTTCCTCCCCTGAAAGTTTAGCGCTAATAATAACAGGGTATATCTTTTTATCATCAATAAAAGCATATTTAAGATCATCAGGGAGAGGTTTTAGATCGAAGACCGGATCCTTTTTAGGTGGCATCATGGTACCCAAGTCTTCTATAGGCAGGTCATCCTTAAGCATCACTGGTTGATCACGGAGAATCATGTCAATCTCATTTCTTTCTTCCATGAAGATTTCACTTTCATGTTCCTCCATTAATTGCTGCAAAGCATTGTTAGGAGCAAGAGAAATAGAAGCAAGTTGTTCAACCCTAAAATCCTCATTATGGGTTTCCTCTTCGCAAGGTTCTTTAGCAAATTTCGAAAAATTAAACTCATAGGATTCCCCATCAAACTTAGTCAAGATTTTCTCCCTCTTGCAATCAATAATAGCACCATAAGTACTCAAGAAAGGTCTACCAAAAATGATAGGATAAGTTTTACTAGCGGCTGAACCAAGTACTAGAAAATCAGCAGGGTACTTAATCTTACCACAAAGAACTTCCACGTCTCGAACAATACCAATTGGAGAGATGGTCTCTATTAGCAAGGTGAATAACCACATCAATCTCCTCCAACTCGCAAGGACTGATTTCATGCATAATTTCTCTGTAAAGTTCATAAGGAATAGCACTAGAACTTGCACCAATATCACATAAACCATAATAGCAATGATCACCTATCCTAACAGAAAGCACAGGAACACTAGCCTTGTTAGACCTATTGGGATGTGAAACAATATTAGAAGCATCCTCACAAAAGACTATGTGCCCATCTTCTACGCTTTTAGTGACAAGGTCTTTCACAATTGCTACCACAGGTTCAATGTTTATTTTTTCATCAGGTTTTACAGTTCTTTTTTCACTTTTGGTGATTACATTAGTTATCATAGGATGGTCCTTAACCTTTTCGGGAAAGGGAATCTTCTCGATATAAGGCTCGGGTAAGATGGGATCAATAATGCAATACTCACCACTTCCAATAGGAGCATAGTCTACAATATCTGTGTAAGGTGCATGGTAATTGTTCCATCCCCTTTTTGGAATTTCGATATAGGAAGCAAAATCTCTAAAGCAATTCGTAATAACTTGTAAATCAAGACCATAAAGATTACTAATATTTTGAAAGTCACCAGTTCCCATAAAAGATTCAATGCATTCATAATCATAATTTATACCTGACTTTCTACCTTTGTCATTTTCCCAAGCTTCAGCATTGTCTTGAATACGATCTAGAAGGTCCCATTTATTTTCTTCTTCCATACGAGTGAATGATCCAGCACAAGAAGCATCCAATAAATCTTTATCATGTAGAGGGAGCCTTGCATAAAAGTTATTGATAATAATATTGTTGGGGAGCTCATGAATGGGACATTTGAGCATTAGTGACTTCAATCTCCCCCAAGCTTGAGCTGTACTCTCTCCATCAAGAGGCCAAAAGTTGTATATTTGATTTCGATCTTTATGAATCTCACTAGGAGGATAAAACTTTGAATAAACGAGAGGCACTATTTCCTCCCATTCTAGAGCTTGACCATTCTTCAGCAGCTTATACCATTCCTCAGCTCTTCCTTTTAGTGATAATGAGAATAACTTCTCCTTAACTTGATCTGTAGTAATACCTGCACACTTGAACAACCCGCATAATTCGTGTATAAAGAGTAAATGATCACCGGGTGTAGTGACCTCGGATCGGTAAGGATCCTAAGTCCCTGTGATTAACATGCTAGTCCCTGGATCATTAGCTAGCACTCACAGTCGATGAAATATCATGTAAAACACAAGTCTTTATTACATGAATCGAGTAATCCAGAGTTTACATTATTACAACAGAAGTGATATAAATACAACTTGGAGTCCCATCAATGCCACAGGCAGGTTGAGTGAAGACCCGCGATCCTAGCGCACCTTTCAACGATCTCTGAAATTCTCCACATGAAACATGCAGCCAACAAGTTGGGTCAATACTTTGAATGTATTGGCAAATTACACCAAGGAAAGGAAAGACTAACTCTACATGCAAGGCTAGTTTAGGCTTTGGAGTTCATTTGCATAAAGCTAGTTTTCTTAAGTAGAGAGAAAAGAAGATTGTCCTACTTTGTAAACATTTGCTTAGATAAAATAAGGTCGAGTGGCACACGAGGATATTACACACCAAGTGTCCAAACAACCAAACACTTGGATATTACGCAGCGCCACTTGGATATTACACACCAAGTTCCCAAATTCCCACCCACTAGCGATATTACACGCCATGGGGTTTCAAAACTTTGTTTTAGAAAGAGAGGAAGATCCTTCAGAGGCTCCATCCTTCGGCGCTCATTGTTGTTACATATCAGTGAACACGGCTGATCGATCAGATTGCAATACTCTCGAGAGTTTGTGCACTTTACCCACAATCCACGATCAAGTCCTTTTACAGACAAGACCATGGCGAGGCTTTCCCTTAGTAGCCCCTCTACCTTCTGGATCCAACCGTGCCAAGAACCTCCAAATGTTGGTACCCAGGTGAGGTTTCCCACTAAGTACTAGGCCAAGACAGAGCCCATAATGTATTGTGGTTGCACTGGAAGCTTCTGAATTCCGAAACATGGCAGACTTCTTTGATTCCTGGGCGGCCGTCCTCCACCAAAATCACACTCGTTGACCTGACAACCATTCCGCCCAGAAGAAAACTTAGTTTTATTTTGAAGTGGATTTGAGGAGAAAAAGTTTGCTCTAGAGAGCCTTTATACTTAGAAAAATTCTTTGTCTTTCGAACCCCCCAACGGTACTTTGTATATATAGCATAGCAAGCAATACTTAGCAAAACAGGGGTAACCTATTAGGATGGAAATCCTAAGAATAGAGCTACTCATGGCATACTACAAAATCATCGCACTTGCAAAATAATACTAAGGAAAAATTCTACTAGAATATCCTACACATGCATACTACAGAATTTTGAAGATCACATGCATAGAATCAAAACTGGGACAAAAGTTATGAACAAGTGGTGTAACTTGCCTTATGTTGATAATATGGGTCTTAGATTGTATTTCTCCGTAGCAATCGCACTCTCCGAACAATCTAATACGAGGACAAGGTAGTTCCAATCAAAACAATTGCAAACATAGCAAACACAACAAAGATGATCGAAAACATGCATGACGATTTAACATGACACAATGGTTATAATTAGTTTGATGAACATTACTATATCATATGATGCATGTATGAGTTCATTTAATGCAATAGGGTACTTGTTATTAATAATTACTTGCCAATATAAGGGTTTTGATAGTTCTGTTGAAACTTCTGTACTAATTGCCGTATTAAATTTGTATCTAAAGTGTACTGGATAGAGGGCATTAATACGAACCAGTAGTAATTGGATTCAACTTAATCGGAGTTACAAATATTTCAGGACAAACGAACAAAGGATACAATGCATGCACGCACTGTTTAGATGAGACTGAAAGTATATATGTAGATAAATGTAGAAAGAATGTGTACCCGTACAATCGTCGTTTTCTTCCGCTCAGTCATCCCTTAAATAAGAAAGGCAAGCATTTCAATGGCAAGGCAGAAACCCGGACGAAGCCTGTCCCCCGTAGTGGTGCTGATGTATTTGGTATGGTCAAGGATTTGGATGTAATCTTTGGAAAGGGTCCTAGAGGACAACCTGTTCCGAAAGACCCTATTACCAGACACGCACCCATGTGGAAGAAGAAATCTATATTTTGGGAGCTACCCTATTGGAAAGTGCATGAGGTTCGCTCTGCAATCGACGTGATGCACCTGACGAAGAATCTTTGCGTGAATATTCTAGGCTTCCTGGGCTTGTATGGGAAGTCAAAAGATACCTTGGCAGCACGGGAGGACCAGCAACATCATAAAGGATGAGACGGCAAGCATCCAGGGCAGTTTCAAGGGCTTGCCTACGCCTTACCAAAGAAGAGAAGGAAATCTTTTTTGAAGTCCTTTTCAGTAGCAAGTTCCCGTCTGGCTTCTCGTCGAATATAAAGGGAATAGTAAATATGAATAAGAAAAAATTTCAAAACCTAAAGTCTCATGACTGCCATGTGCTTATGACGCAATTGCTTCCAGTTGCATTGAGGGGAATTCTACCAGAAAATGTTCGACTAGCCATTGTGAAGGTATGTGTAATCCTCAATGCAATTTCTCAGAAGGTAATCGATCGAGAAAGTCTATCAGGGTTACAGATTGATGTGGTCCAATGTATGGTCAGCTTCGAGTTGTTGTTCCCGCCATCCTTCTTCAATATTATGATGCACCTCCTAGTTCACCTAGTCGAAGAGATTAGAATTCTCGGTCCTGTGTTTCTACACAATATGTTCCCCTTCGAGAGGTTCATGGGAGTCTTAAAGAAATATGTTCATAACCGTGCTAGGCCGTAAGGAAGCATCTCCAAGGGCTATGGAGCAGAGGAGGTCATTGAGTTTTGTTGACTTTCTTCCTGACCTTAAGCCGATTGGTGTTCCTGAATCTCGGTATGAGGGGAGGATGACTGGAAAAGGCACACTAGGAAGGAAATCAATGGTATGTAGGGACGGGCATTCTTTCACTCAAGCACACTACACAGTTCTACACAATTCCACCGTGGTGGCTCCATATATCGAGAAACACAAGAATATTCTACGCTCCGAAAACCCGGGGAAGACTGAAACCTTGATTAAAGGGGAACACGAGAAGAATTTTGGCAATTGGTTGCAGACACATCTCATGAATAACACCACTGTTGGAGATGAGTTGTACTCGTTGGCCAGGTTACCATCTTCGACTATATGTACTTTCCAAGGGTACGAGATAAATGGGAATACATTTTACACGATCGCCCAAGATAAAAAGAGCACCAACCAAAACAGTGGTGTCCGCTTTGATGCAATAGATGACAATGGGCAGATTGACACATATTATGGGTACATAGAGGAGATATGGGAACTTGACTATGGACCTACTTTTAAGGTCCCTTTGTTTCAGTGCAAATGGGTCAAGCTGACAGGAGGTAGGGTACATGTAGACGAAAAGTACGGCATGACAACAGTGGATCTCAACAATCTTGCGTACATGGATGATTCATTCGTCCTAGCCAATGATCTGGCTCAGGTTTTCTATGTGAAGGACATGTCTACCAAACCGAGAAAAAGGAAAGATAAGAAAAAAAGTACAGAATACGATGAGCCAAAGCGCCACATAGTTCTTTCGGGGAAAAGAAACATCATGGGAGTGGATGACAAGACAGACATGTTAGAAGATTACAATAAGTTTCATGAAATTCCGCCCTTCAAAGTGAAAACTGACCCAAGCATCCTGTTAAATGATGAAGATTCTCCATGGCTACGGTGCAGAAGAAAACCACAACACTAGATGTTGGTGATGTGTAATAATGTATTAAACCTTTTATTTGAGACATAAATCTATGTAATGTATTAAACCTTTTATTTGAGACAGAGGTGGGAACCGGTGGAAAGCGCGGGAACGCAGTGGCGCGGGAAACTTTCATCCCAGGTGGGGGCTCAAACTGGGACAAAAGATGGGGGGGCCTTATCCTGGGAAGGATTATCTGGGAGGGCCTTATCTGGGGGGTGGCTAACCTTTAGTACCGGCTGGTGGGTGCAACCGGGACTAAAGGTGGTTTTTATATCATCTAACAAAACTGTCGGTGGGATAAGGACGCGTGGGTAACCTTTAGTACCGGGTGGGGGCTCAAACCGGGACTAAAGCTGCATCAGAGGATAAGGACGCGTGGGTGGACGCACTGCTCGATGAGATAAAGCATGTAGCGCACGACGCCCTGTCGGAGGAAGAAGACAAAGTACAAGCGGCGCCGTGCCTATAAAAGGAGCATCGATACGCCATGGCAAGCAACTCAACAAGCCAACATGGATGGAGAGTTTCATCCCGATGGATGGAGGAAAGGGTTGGGAAATCTCCCGTGGCGGAACTTCTCGAAGATGCCCTTGGTGCACACGCCCTATGGCATCTTCGGAAGTTCCGCCTCGGAAAATATTTTCCTGCTAGCCCGTGAAAGACTCCATCTCCGCCTCAAGGGTTAGAGGTACAGTGAAAGCCATGGAATAGAGTGGAGAGGCGGCAAATATGAGTGTAGATGTGCTATGGCAACGACCAAGCCAACATGGATGGAGAGTTTCATCCCATGGATGGAGGAAAGGGTTGGGAAATCTCCGTGGAATTTCTCGAAGATGCCCTTGGTGCACACGCCCTATGGCATCTTCAGAAGTTCCGCCTCGGAAAATATTTTCCTGCTAGCCCGTGAAAGACTCGATCTCCGCCTCCCCGGGGTTAGAGGTATGGTGAAAGCCATGGGATAGAGTGGAGAGAGGCGACAGATATGAGCCTAGATGTGCTATGGCAACGACCAAGCCTAAACACTAAACCCTAAACCCTAAACCCTAAAGGGCTACCCTCATACGGAGAAAGCTATAGGGGTGACGATCCGAGGCCCCTGTCTAGGGTTTCACGGAGAAGACCACGAGCGCGGAATCACATGAAAATGGCAAAATGGTTAATAGTTTGACTAGTTAGAATAATTATTTTATAAAACAGAAAATGGATTTGAATCTCTGATTCAAATTCAAGCACTTTTTATGTTAAAAATATGCAAAATATAATAGTTAATGCATTTTTAAATTGGAAATGGCAAAATGGTTATTAGTTTCACTAGTTAGAATAATTATTTTATAAAACAGAAAATAGATATGGATTACTTATTCAAATTCAAAAACTTTTCATGTTGATAATTTTCTCAAATTCATAAGTATGCAGAAACTCTATAATTCAAATGTTTAAAAAATCTAATAGTTACAAATTGTAATATTTGAAAAAACAGGCGCCAACTTAGGCCCAGAGCGCGCAAATTTGGGTCTTTAGTCCCGGCCCAGAACACCATCCGGGACTAAAGGCTATGCAGGCGAAAAGGCATCCAAAGCCTTTAGTCCCGGTGCGTGGCTAGAACTGGGACTAAAGACCCCCTTTAGTCCCGGTTTGTGCCACGCACCGGGACTAAAGGGTGTGGGGTATTTATTGTGCCTCTTCTTCCCCGGGCGAATCCATCGACCGGAGCACATCTCGCGAGGAGCTAGCGACGCCGCCAGTTGCCAAAATTTGGAGCTACGCCGCCGCCTCGCTACCTCGCTGCCTCTCCGCCTGTCCACGTAGCCACCCCGCCATGTTGCCGCCTCTTCAGACGCCCGTCCGCGTAGCCACCCCGCCGTGTTGCCGCCGCGCCGCCACCTCTCGAGACGCGCACACGTCCGCCGGCCCGTTGCTAGGAGGTACTGCCTCTCTCCGTCCCTCAAGCCACCCCACGTCGCTTGTTCTCGGCGCCCTGCCAAGACTTGCCTCCATCCCCGCCGACCCCGACAGGCGAGCCCGAGCCCGGCCACTTTTTTTAATTTTTTGTATTTTGTATATATTAATTAAGAATTATTACTAGTAATAGATAGAATTATTACTAGTATTACTAGTATAGTATATATTAATTTCTAGTGTATTTTTTATATGTTAATAATTTTTACTAGTATATATAAATATGTTTGTGTATAATAGTAATAGATAATATAGATATAGTATATATATATGTTTTTTATTTCTTGTATCTTTTTTATATTGTAATATTTATTACTAGTATATAAATATAGTATATATATATGTGTTTGTGTATATATATTTATTACTAGTAATAATATATATTGTAGTGCTAAAGAAATAACTACCCTAAGTCCGGTAGTGCTCGTGGGCCCCCGGACTTAGGGTTAGGGTGCTAGTGCTCGCGGGCCCCCGGACTTAGGGTTAATGTGGTAGTGCTCGCAGGCCCCCGGACTTAGGGTTATGTTGGTAGTGCTCGCGGGCCCCCGGACTTAGGGTTAATGTGGTAGTGCTCGCGGGCCCCCGGACTTAGGGTTAGGGTGGTGGTGCTCGCGGGCCGCCCGGACTTAGGGTTAGGGTGGTGGTGCTCGCGGGCCCCCAGACTTAGGGTTACAGTGGTGGTGCTCGTGGGCCCTCGGAGATAGGGTTAGGGTGGTGGTGCTTGCGGGCCGCCCGGACTTAGGGTTAGGGTTAGGGCATCACTAGAATTTTGCTATTGTTTAGTATTATTGTAGCAAATTGTGTGTTCATATTATTGTTTAGTGTTAATTTATGCAGCAATATTGAATGAAAAATGTTATTCTGTGCATTTTGTAGAAAACTATGGATCCAATCCAGAGAGACCTAGCACAGGAAGAAATTCTCGAGGATATGATCAACGACACCCCCCATGTTGATCCACCTGAATCTCCGTCGATTTATCTGAACCCCTCCGGTGAGGGAGAGGAGGTCGACCGAAATGATCAAAATCGCAAAAAGCGTATGCACTTTCTTTTCTGAACACAAAATCGTAATATGACTTGCACCATAAGCTAGATGACTATCGACACACACTTCAGAAGGAAGTGAAGAAGAGCAAATCAAGTAGAAGTGCAAGCGGGAGCAAATCATCAAGTCAAAGTGCAACCGGGAAAAGAAAGGACGTCCCCCAGCTCGGGGAAAAGGCCAAAAAATCGACCCCACCCCTCAAGGTGGTATCCTATGACACTCCCCAGCAGGATATGGAAGAAGCTTGCGGCTGCTATGAATGTGACTATTGAGGAATTGCTAGGTTCCTAGGACGACAAGTTACCTAAGGCTCAGTTAGTCCCTACATATGTACCAGGGAAGCATCTGGTCAGCTTTGAGCAGTTCCAACAACTGCCAACACAAATGCGGAGTTTACATAAATGGTACTTGAATGCCGTAAAGGAGGAGAGAATAATGATCGTGGCGAAAGTCCCACATGACTACTACTTCCGAGAAGAAGAGGTCCATGTTGAGTTTCCAGAACTCTTCCAGTTATACACTTTCGACGCCATCGACAAAAGTCTCATGAGTTGCTATTGTCTGTAAGTTGTTGAATTCATTGTCTATATATAAGCTGTTCATTTTTTTAGTTGTTCAGTTCATTGCATGTAATTATCCTAATTATATCCTTTTGTACTCTATTATTATGCAGAATGAAGATCATGGAATGTAAAATAAGGTCAATCTTCAGTGTTGGGTTTATTGACCCAGATAAAATACATTGTCGGACGCTAAAGGAAAAACCCGACGAAACACAGGAAAACCTCCTAAGGTTTGTAACGGAGCAAAATTTCTGTGACCACATCGCTTTCCTTACAATTTCGCGTGAGTGTCTTACTCTATTGTACACATTCTCTTTTGCTTACTCGATGTTAAGTGTAATTGATGAGTTACTGATGTATATATAAACATGTACAGTTTCCACTTACTCATGGACATTCAACTTGATAAGGGAAGAGTTAAAGTCAACTTGATAAGGGAAGAGTTAAAGTCATGGACCCATTAAAGAGACCCCTGGAACAGATTAGTGACATGCAGGACATGCTCTAGAGGTAATTTTTGCGCTACAACGGTCTCTTTCGTTGATTTCCTGAGATATCACGTAATAAATAACTCATTCATTTTATTTACCGGGTAGGGTTTGGAACCAGTTCAAGAGTGCGGTTAAGGGTGACTTTACTGAGAAGCTGACGTTTAAGCCGGTCTCGGTAAGTAGTAGGCGCATCTCTTTACTTCTAGTTTCAATACAATTATCATGCATGATTATTATTTTGATTGAATTCTATTCTCGTAAAGTGCGCGAGGCAGCCACAGGGGACGAATCTATGTGGATTCTACGTTTGCGAGTTCATTCGCACATTTACCAGTGAGCTGAATGATTATAGAGTCGATGTAAGAAATACATTCATAACATTATATTTTATTACCATCAATTATTGTTATCATGATTGATATTCATATTGATCTCCTTTTCTTGTATAGTTCGAGAAAATGCGGGATCAGTTCCTACCACAGCAACGCGTAGTAGCAATTGCTGAAGAACTGGCAGGATTCTTGATGAACGAGATGATAGATGACGTCGGAGAATTTAGTGTGAATAGGCGCCGATGATCCCTGACCGTGTAATTGAATAGACGGACTCTAGTCCCGATAATTGTGATCTCCATGTGTAGCTATCATGTATATATTTGTATGCTCGATCTTAAGAGAAGTTATCTTATGTATGCACGAACATGTACGGTATGTGGTAGCATAGAAAACTACTTTGAAATGAAAAAAAAGAATACAAATTAAATTCTACGCATGGCAGAGAAAGTGCCTAAAATGCTGCTGGCAGAGAACCATTGTCCCGGTTCGTAATACTAACCGACTAATGGGGCACCCAATACCACAGAGACAGCCACGTGGATGCCCATTTGTCGGCTGGTAAGAGGGCCGACTAATGGGTGGGCCTTTAGTCCCGCCCTCCAGTTACTGGGACCGGGACTAAAGCCCTTATGGGCCGGGCTGGAGGGAGGCTTTTCCACTAGTGTTAAGGTTTCAAGAAACCGAAAGGGAAATATTATTAGCTTACAACTTCAAGTGAGTGTTATTGTCTTGTACACATTCTATTTCGCTTCCTCGATGTTAAATGTATAACTGATGAGTTATGCATGCGCAGATTCCATTATATTCTTCTAATCATTCAACCTGACAATGAAGTAGTACAAGTCATGGACTCTAAACGTAAACCCCTTGAGTAGTGGGCCCTCATGCAGGATATGCTCTAGCGGTAATTTCAGTCATTATGACACTATATCGACAACTTTCGTTCATTTGCTGATATCAAGTAATTAATAACTCATTTCATTCATTTTCTTTGTCGGGCAGCGCTTGGAAACGGTTCACCAACAAGGCTACGGTTTCCTGGAAAGAGAAGCTTACATTTAAACCACTAAATGTAAGTACTACTAGCTAGATCCGCGTATCTCTTTGATTCTAGTTTCGATACCATTATCATGCTTAATTATTATTATTTTGATTGAACTTTGTTCTCGTAAAGTGTTTGAGGCAGGCAGACGAAAATAACTTATGTGGATACTATGTTTGCGAGTTCATTCGTCAGATGATCTGTGAGAAGGGAAAAACTTTAAAACAACTTCAAGTATGTAGGCAATATTTAGAATTTTGTTTTATTACCATTAATTGTGTTTAGTTTCATTCATATATGTTGACTCCTTCTTTTAAATTAGATCGAACGGTTGCAGGACCATCTTCTACCAAAGGATCACATACAATCCAAGAGGAAATTGCAGGATTCTTAGATGTAGAGGTCCTAGATCCAAAAGGAGAATACTATCGGAAGATGATGATAATGTAATAGGAATCATAAAAGACTTTATATTGTATATATGCATGAATGTAATATATTCGATACTTGCTGTGTAATATAATCGGCACATGTTTTGCAATATAATGGTTCCCTTAAGGTAGATGACACTTACCCCAGCACTATGTTGTGTGGAATGCTCGTCCTCATAGTAGATGGTGCGAGGTTGATGTTACCCAAAGTGGATTCGCATGGAGGCATGGTGCGGATTTGAGGGATATCATGTATGTCCCTCAAATCCGCACCATGCCTCCATGTGAATCCACTTTCGGTAACATCAACGTCGCACCATATCTTATGAGGACGACCATTCCTCACAACATAGTGCTGGGGTAAGTGTCACAAAATAAATGCTGCCCCAAAATACAAAAAGGAAATAGATAAAGGGGAAACAAAAAAATGAAAATATACAAAAAAAATCTCTGCCGCGGCACAAAAAGTGCCAAAATGCTACCGCGGCAGTGGACTATAGATCCCGGTTCGTATTACGAACCGGGACAAATGCCGCCCCCCTTGCGACAGCCAGAGGCCACGTAGACCGCCCTTTTGTCCTGGTTCACAGCACAACCGGGACTAAAGGATTGGGGCTTTAGTCCCGATTTCCCCATCCCGGTTGGGCAACCGGGACTAAAGCCCCTTACAAACCGACACAAAATGCCCGTTTTCCACTAGTGAGTAGAGGCCACCATGGAACGAGGGCATCTTCACCCGGCTGATCCAACCTGTCCGAGCGTGGAAGCGCGGACGTGCACGACCTCTCCCGCGGCACGATCCACCTCGACCCATCCGTGCACCACATTTGGGCAACGGTTGCGTCAGTCAGGACGCGGGAGGTCCGTGGGCGTGTCCACCGTGCCACTATCCCACCCGTCAGCCACCGCTTACCGGCGAAGCGATTCAGACGTGCAGCAACACCTATTCAGACGCAACCGCGGCAGCGATTCAGAGGCGCTGATGGCTACCTATGCCATCAATGCATGACTGGACGACACCCTGACTGACAGGATGCCCCCTGAGTTCCCGTGCCGACATTGATGACGAAGGAGCGGGAAGCTAAGCACGTTCGCGGGTGCAGGGGATACTTAACCCTGCGCCCGTCGATGCTGCACTCCATACCTCTCAATAACGCTAGATAAAACCTTAGCAGCACCGCCGCCGCCAACAATGAAGATGCTAGGATGGTTCAAAAAGTCCAAGAATGGCCACGAGGCATCCGGATCCGGCTCGAGCCACTAGCGTAGTGGCCTGTCGGCCCTCTTTCGTGGCGCCATGCCACCAACGTCGCGGCCCTAGGACGTTGCTCACCACCCCTCGCGCGAACACCCCTACCCGCCAGTGGTGGAGCAGCCCTGCTGCAAACGCCGTTACTTCCGTGTGGCGGAGTGCAATGGGCGATGGAGGGAGGGAGTAGGAATCAACCATCACGATGTCTTCCTCCCCACGGTCTAGCACCTCAACTGGGAGCAGGTCCTGATGCCGCCCGTTCCCAAGAAGGGCAAAGGGCTGGAGGAGGAGATCCGCTGCCACATTTGCAACCTCCCGCCAGCCCTCCATTGTGAGCCTGACTACCAGAACCAAGAATTCAAGAAAGAATTCCTGAACTAGGAGCACACGGCACGAGCACCATCCGCGACGACTTCTAGTCGTGGCACCGATACGACGTCCCCACCATCTATCCCGACGGCGATGCTGTCAGGATGAGGACGACGATGACAACATGGTCATCAAGGGGGAGGATGTGGACCCAGTCGCAGCCGTCGCCGCGCACCTGCCCCCGAAGTATCAGGAGGTCCTAGCACGTGGCTTTAACGAGGACGCCTTCACCAAGCAGGCCATTGCAGCAAGCGTGCGGGACGAGGACAGCTTGTGGTGCGGCTACGAAAAGGCCATCCATCTCACTGGTCTGGTGGCGTAGGAGAACGCCTAGCTGCCTCCAGCACCGCCTCTTCCGGGGTAGGCGCCACCGATCGCTTGGGAGGAGGGGATGGAGCTAGCACCTCCACCACCACATGGCGTTGCTGGCAGCATGGCCTGGGCAGGTGAGCGGCCCTACCGTGCTCATGCCTACTCCGACCGTAGCTTAGTGACTTTCCGACTAGTGCTGACAATTGATAGTGGCTGCTAGCAAGACTTGCTGACTCTCGATTTGCGCAAGTGCCCTCAATGTGACGATCTGTCCGAGTCCATTTTCCTCATGATATTAGTGATAAACTAATGAGTTCATATTTTCATCATGTTTCACATTATTATTTTGCATTGTAGATGTAGGATCTTGGTATTTTACGATGCTCGCGTGCACATTTTATTTCTGTTTTCACCAGGATCAGGTCAAATGATGGATCCAATGGACACAATCTTGGATCAGTTGTACTGAGGAGAAAAGGAGTAAAAAACAATGTAAATCGCTTATTCAGGAAATATTAATATTACTAGAAGAAAACCTGAAGCGATCAAAAGGAGACAGACGGTTTAACGACCAACTATACGGCGAGAATAAATTTTCCGGCCGTATAGTTAGCGTTGCCTCCGCCTCCTCAAATAGTTTCACCCCGTGCAACTGGATCAGGGAGACGACATACAGAACACCCAGAAATCGCCGAAACCTCACCTCCGGAAGGCATCTGTAGGGGTACAAATCCACCGGGATCCATCTTCACCTGCAGATCCGAGGAGGCTAAGGCGATCTTCATCATCCACTGCATCACCACCATCTCCATCCATCCCATCTACATGTTGTCTAGATCTTGTTGTAATTCCCATGCTAGTTGTGGATCTATACAAGTATTGTCCGGAAAATCCGGTGGCCGGAGAGGCTCCGGGGAGGGTGGGGACGGCGGCGATCGTGAGAGGGAGAGGGTTGGGGAAGAAGTGCTGCTCATTTTGAGCCCTTCCCCCGACCCTTGCCCTTAAGGATGAAATCCGCCAGGGCCGGATTATCCGGACAATACTTGGGCCGGATTATCCGGCCTAAACTCTGAACTTCTGTTACACACAGAGTCAGGCCCGTGCGTCCCCAAACAACACCCCCACAAGATGTACAAGGGACTTGTGTGCAATAATAGATGGTTTAGGGTTAGGGAAAGGCTTAGGATCAAGAGAACCAAACGGAGATGGTACTACACACCCAAATTTGCAAGAATCAAAGCAACTAAAAGAAAAAAGTGAGTGTGCTTCCAATAAAAACAAGAGAGGAGCTAAAAACGATCAAGGAAGATCCAAATAAATCCAACTCTTCTCAAGAAAGAGGGCGGTGGCTGAAGCCACCTTGTTGGAGTGTATGGTATGACACCGCGAAGATCTACCTTGGGTTCATAACCAATACTCATCAATAAGCTCACATATCACAAAATGATATTAAGAGAAATGATTTGACTTGCTTTCGGCATTATGGGGGACATTTAGCCCAATCAATTAGGACCACACTCCCCCTATATCCATGCCCACATCTAGACCAAATAAGGCTAAGATGTACGAGTGAGTGCATGGGTAATCAAGACAAGCTCCTTGAATCAACGATATTGAGCTCATTCCTCAAGTAGCAAAACCTTGCTTCATCAAGTGGCTTTCTTTAGGAGCTGCTTGATACCTTGCACACAGTCCCACACTCAACACAATACCGGGTCTAGATGCGTAGAGGTAAAGAAGAGAGCCGATCATGGACCGATATACCTTTTGGTCCACATCTTTACCGTGGGGGTTAAGTTGATGGTGACATTTCGTTTGCATCGGTGTGGCGACGCAATTAAGATCTGTCATCTTGAATCTCTTGAGCATGTCTTGGATGTATTTAGCTTGATTGATGAAGGTTCCTTCTCTAAGTTGCTTGATCTCGAATCCAAGAAAGAATCATAACTCCCCCATCATAGACATCTCAAACTTGTCAGTCATAAGCTTTGAAAATTCATCATTAAAAGATTTATTAGTAGAACCAAAGATGATGTCATCTACATATAGTTGGCATACGAAGAGCTCCCCCTTGACCTTCTTAGTAGAAAGAGTGGGATCGATTTGCCCAACTTCGAAGCCACGGTCTAACAAAATCTCTTTAAGGTGCTCATACCACGCACGTGGGGCTTGTTTAAGGCCATAGAGTGCCTTATCGAGTTTATAGACATGGTTCGGGAAGTGAGGATCCTCAAATCCTGGGGGTTGCTTTACATATTCCAGCTCATGTAGAGGATCATTAAGAAAAGCACTCTTAACGTCCATTTGCTGCAATTTCAAGTTATTATCGGCAGCATAAGCAAGAAGGATACAGATGGACTCAAGACTAGCCACAGGAGCATAGGTCTCGCCGAAGTCAATGCCCTCAACTTAGGAATAGCCTTGTGCCACTAGTCTTGCCTTGTTCCTTACAACAATGCCATTCTCATCTTGCTTGTTTTTAAATATCCATTTAGTGCCGATAACATTGCGGTAATCCTTGGGCTTCTCCATTAGTTTCCAAACCTTGTTGCTCTCAAAGTTATTCAACTCTTCATGCATAGCAACAACCCAGTCTGGATCTTCAAGAGCTTCAAACACCTTCTTAGGTTCCACCATAGAGATATGAGCTTGATGCTCACCAAAACTTGCCAATTCCCTTATTGTGGAAACCCTTCGTCGAAGATCACCTACAACTTTGTCAAGAGTATGACCCCTTAACTCAAGGTTCCGATCAGCACGAGCCTTGCGATGAAGTTCAATAAGCGTGCTGTCTCTTGGTGGAATAGTTTCATCACTTGACTCTTTGTTGGAATCATTTGCTTAACCTTGATTAGAAGTATGATTATCAGTAGTAGGAGATGATGAAGTATGCCCTTGAGGTGGGTCAGCAGCCGTAACAGGAGGCTGCTGAACAACAGGAGTTTCAGGGCCGGATAATCCGGCCGAGGGTGAGGCTGGATAATCTGGCCTGGGAGAACTTGATGCAATTTCATCGGGTTGCCTGGAACTTGCTTGAATTGGCGAGGGGCCCGATAATCCGGGGTTAGACGAAAAATCCGGCCTGGAGCTTACAACAGTTTCTTCGCTGGGATGCACAGTTTGGTCGTCAGGAGAGTGGTGGCCGGATAATCCGGTGTCGACCGGATAATCCGGCCTGGGACATCCAAGAGCATGTTGACCTTTAGGAATTGGTGGAGTTGGTGTAGAGGTTACTCTCGTGGTTGGAGCATGTTGAGTATGTGTAGATGACGGCTCTTCATGAGTAGAGCATTGTCCTTCCCGATCCGCCACAAGGGGTTCCTCAATGGGGCGGAAAAATCCCAGGCCCATTCTTCTTATGGAATCTTGGGGTATTTCAACATCTACATCACAAACATCAACTTGCCCCGCACGGGAGCCGTCATTTTCCTCGAACACCACAATACAATATTCTACGATAGTTCCCAAGAGCTCATTGTAGACTCTATAAGTGTGGGATTCGGCAACATAACCAAAAAAAAATACCTTCTAAAGCCTTAGACTCAAATTTAGATAAACGATTTCCCTTGATGATAAAGAAACACTTACACCCAAATACCCGAAAGTATGAGATGTTTGGCTTGTTACCGGTAAGTATTTCATATGGAGTCTTGTCCAAGATTTTATGGAGGTATAACCGGTTGGATGAATGACAAGCGGTAGAGATTTCTTCAGCCCAGAAGTTATATGGAGACTTGAATTTGGCTAACATAGACCTTGCCATATCCATTAGAGTCCGGTTCTTCCTCTCGGCAACACCATTTTGTTGAGGGTGTACGAAGCAGAATATTGATGTCTTATCCCCTCTTCACTTAGGAACTCATTTAAGGTGTAGTTCTTGAACTCGGAGCCGTTATCACTTCTTATTGCCAGAATAGGGATGTTCTGTTGATGCTGAACCTCGTTGGTGAAGTCGATGACCGTTTGTTGAGTTTCGCTCTTCAACTTGAAGAAATAGACCCAAGTATATCTTGAGTAATCATCAACGATCACAAGACAGTACTTCTTCCCACTGAGGCTTGCATGAGATGGAGGTCCAAAGAGGTCCACATGAAGGAGCTCTAAGATCCTTTTTGACGAAATAATAGTCTTCCTTCGATGAGGAGAGTCATCCATTTTCCCTTCAACACAAGCCCTGCAAACACGATCTTTGGCAAAGGAGACATTTTCTTTTAGTCCAAGGATGTGGCCACCATTGTGGAGACTTTGCAAAGTTCTCATATTGACGTGGTCTAGTCGGCGATGCCATAACCAACCCGCGTCAGCCTTTCCAAAAAGACACATCGGGCCTGTAGTGGTTTTCCCCGAAAAGTGCACCATGTACAGGTCATTTTCAACATATCCCACGAAAGCGACTTTTAGAGACTTGCTCCACAAGAGTACCACCAAATCAGCATCAATAAAAACTGCAAAGCCCATCTTACCAAGGGCGCGAACTGAAAGTAAATTGTAACCGAGAGTCTCAACAAGCATGACGTCCATGAGAGAGATATCGTGAGCCACCACAACTTTGCCAAGACCCAATACCTCAGATTTAGACTTGTCACCATAGGAGACAGTTATATGATCATGATTTGGCCGCATCTCCGTGATGATCTCCTTGCTTCCGGTCATGTGACTCGTGCATCCTCTATCGAGTACCCATTTAGACCCACCGGAAGCATAGCCCCTGCAAGAAAGTTACTTCTTGGTTTTAGGTACCCATTTTTCAATGGGTCCTCTTATGTTAGTGACAAGGGTCTTGGGGACCCAAATAGATCAAGGAATGTAACAATCATAAGGACCTACATAACTAGCATAAACATCACCATAATGATCGCAATATAACTCAAAGTTAGGATTGTTAGCCCCTGCAAAACCATCATAATTAAACTTGTCATTGGTGGTGGTGCTAGTCTTTGGTTGAGCAGTCTTGCTCTTCTTTTTCTTCTTCTTGTTCTTCTTGTTCTTTGTCTTCGGAATATAACCAAGACCCTCTTTTACATTGTTTGATCTTTGCTTGCTAAGTCTCATCTATAACTTCTTTACCTTTGTGTTGAGATCCTTTTGAAAGTTCTTCTTTTTCATACGATGATGTGGAGGTGTTGGACACATCATACTTTCTCAATTGAGTTTGGAGCTGGTCATGAGACTCATTTAGATTGGAGTGTTCACTCTCCAATGCCTTGTGAGCAATGTCAAGTTTCTCAAACTTCTCCAAGAGTTTGGCATGAGAAGCCCCAAATTCAATATTTTCCTTCTTTAGTTTCTTTACCTTGGTAAGAGCATTGTCACGATCTTTGATGAGCTGAGCCACAACTTCTTCATGTGACTCCTCAATGGATTCGAGTCTCTCTTCCAAAGATACTCGAGCTTCCTCTTCTTCTTCCAAGGCATTCTTCAAAGAGGATATCTCCAAGGCATCTTCTCTTTCAATTCTTCCCTTTTCTTCAAAGAGATCTTCGGCTTGGGCAAGTTGACTCATAAGAGCATCAAAATGAAGTTTGTGCTCACCTTGCAAGTTAGTGGAAAAGTTGTCCAAAGCAATAAATTCTTCTTTCATTTTAAGACTAGTATGATCATCCATATCCATATTTATGTTAGTCTTAGGGAATGAAGAACTAGAAGTTGATACCTCGGACCCTCTTGCCATAAGACACGTGACGTTGTTGTTGATGACATTTTCGTTTGGAGAGTCGAAGAGAGATGATGGAGTCGATGTGGTAGCTATAGCAGCCACCTCGCGATATCTATCTTCACCCTCTTCATCTTCACTTGAAGAGGAGCATTCTTCTTGTGCCACCAAGACAATCTTGGGTTGCTTCTTGTAAGGGCCATTCTTTTTGATAAATGGTTTCTTCTTAGGTGCCTTGCATTTTTCTTTAAGGATGAGGCTGCCACCATTGTCTTCTCTATTTTGATATGGACACTCAGCCACAAAGTGCAGCCTATCTCCAGAATTGTAGCAAGTTCTCAGTTTTGGGCCACTTTGTCTTCTTCCACTTGATGAAGGAAATATTCCCTGAGAGGCAATAATAAAGTTTTTATTATATATTCCTTATACATGATAGATGTTTATTTTACATGCTAGAAATGTATTGATTCGGAAACATCAATACATGTGTGTTTAATAAACAAAAAGGGTTCCTAGTCATGCCTCTCTTATAGACTAGCTTGTTGATTAACACGATGATCAAGGTTTCCTGATCATGGACATTGGATGTTGTTAATAACAAGGTCACACCATTGGTGGAATGATGTGATGAACATTCATCCGAAGTATAGCATTACGATCAAGTAATTATGTTTATATTGCTATAACATCATACGAAGTAATCTTTATCCTTAGACCATGAGATCATGTTAATTGCGACACGGAAGAGTATCTTGATAACATCAAACATCACACCATAACAGGTGACTACAAAGATGGGTTCGATGTCTGAAGGTGTTATGTTGAGGCTCATGGATCAAGAGTGGAATTTGTCAATCCAGATGATGGATAGATATACTCTGGTCCCTCTCGGTGATATCACATTAGAATAGCTTGCAAGCAAGTGATGTGATCACTAGAATGTTATATCACGGGAACGAGAAAAGAGTGCATGTCGGTAATGAGATCAAACTAGGTATGGAGATACCGATGATCGAATCCCGGAAATGTAATATATCGAGAGACAAAGGGATTTAGTTACAAGCGTTAAAGGTTCTCACGATCACAGGAGTCATCGTTGAATGTGTAGGAGTCAGTACGGATCTCCAGGTCCCGCTGCTGATTATTGATTGGAGAAGGGTCTCGATCATATACGCATTATTCGCGAACCGTAGGGTGGCACAC
This sequence comes from Avena insularis, assembly GCA_023614405.1. Lineage (NCBI taxonomy): Eukaryota > Viridiplantae > Streptophyta > Magnoliopsida > Poales > Poaceae > Avena > Avena insularis. Next base: position 279,738,024 of record CM042690.1, read on the forward strand.
TTAAGAGTTACCGGACACCAGTTTGGAGCACATATGTTTCAGACGAAAGAATTGCAAAGCACAGGAATTGTTTCAATAGAAACCGGAAATTGTTTCGGGTGAAATTGCAGAAGGTGGTTCTGCATGTGATATTGCAATATAGCAAGGGGATATATGTGAATGTTTGTTAATTAAAGTAATTAACAAAATTCTGAATAAATTTAATAAAAGGAGTTTTATTAAATGAGAGAGCATTAAATTTGGAGAAATGTAATGCATTTAAAGTGGAGACTTTAAAAGGGAATGTGAAGAGCCATTTTAATGTGGAGGGGGTTACCACCACATGAATGGGGAGGTGAGGGGTCACCCCATGCATGGCCATGGAGAGAGGGGGCACCCCCTCCTCCTATAAAAGGCCACCCATTCCCTCCTTCATCCTCACACCTCCTTGTGAAGGATCTCTCTCCCCCTCTAGAATTATTCTCCCATGGTCTCGGATTAGCGAGATACATGTTCCCGGTGGCATTTCGTCTGGAAGGAGTTGCTGCTTCCGCTGGATCGCTGGAGTGAGGAGGTGGAGGTTGTCCGGTGGCTTGAACGTGTGTGCGAGTGCGGATGCGCCGCTGAGTTGCGGCGCTCGGACTTCCTCACGATCTTGAGATCGGTAAGTGTACGACTACATCAACCACGAGTTCCTACTCGTTAACAAAGCTCGTTGTCTACGAGGGTAAGTTCTCGTTGGATGTATGTCCACCCATTGCTTTGTACCTAGTAGATAGATCTTGGCGTGTAGTTCACACCATAGGAATTTTTTTCTTTTCTATGCTGCGGACTCAACAGTGGTATCAGAGCCTGATCTATGCGTAGGTGCTTAGCACGGGTAGTACACATATGGTTGATATGTGGGCGATGATGATCATGTTATTGCATCTTCTATGTATTTTGGATATTGGTGGCATAGTGGGATGAAGCGGCCCGGACCAACCTTACATGTCATCGTACATGAGACCAGTTCCACGACTGACATGCAACTTGTTTTGCATAAGTGGCTGGCAGGTGTCTGTCTCTCTTACTATAGTCAATATCTGATTTACAACGAGTTGCTAATAACTTAGTTATCCTCATTGTGGTTCATGTTTGTAGGTGAGAACGGTTCTATCTCCGAAAGCCCTAAGCCACGTAAAACTTGCAATTGATAAATTAGAGGCGTCTAGTTTAGATCGTTCCTGGGCTAGTGTATTGATATGGTATTGTTGTAAGTAGATGTTTAGTAGATACTCTTACAACACAGTCAACGTGTAAGTTCCATAGACCTTGGCCTTACACACAAAGGAATGATAGAGATCATACCATGATGCAAGTGATAGAGATCAAATGCATGGACCATATCATCTCACTTTACACATTAGATGTTAGCATCTTATCTTTGCTAGTTTAGCGTTTGGTAGCATTATAAGATGATCCCTCATTTAGATATCAAGATAAAAATGTGTTCTTCCTTGAGTATGCACCGTTCTATGGATCGTGTTTCGAAACATCACGTGATGATCGGGTGTACTCGAATCTATGCTTTCATAGGAACGGGTGTAAGACAGTTTTAGACACGCGAATACTAAGGTTCTTACTTGGCGAGCCTAGCATGTACAGACATGGCCTCGGAACACGAACCGAAAGGTTAAGCATGAGTCATATGGTTGATATGATGCCCATATAGATGCTCGCCTTTGAAGCTATATCAACTCACGTGATGATCGGACTTGATATAGTGGATTTGGTTCATGTAATCACCAAAAGGACATGAGGGATGTCGTTTTTGAGTGGGAGTTCATTAGTAATTTGGATTAGTTGAACTCAATCTATCATAAACTTAGTCTAAATAAACTTGACAAATTCTGTTGTAGATGGCACCACCTGCTTTTAATTTCAATGTGTTCATGGAGAAAGAGAAACTTGCTGCGAATGGTAGCAATTTCACCAACTGGGCTATGAATTTGACGATTCTCCTCACTGCTGCACAAAAGCAATATGTGCTAGATGCGCTGCTAGGCCCCCCACCAGCTCCTGATGTCCCTGACGAGGAAAAGAATGTCTATGTGACTCGTCAGGAGGACCACAACTTAGTTCATTGCGGCATACTGTATGGGCTAGAGCCAGAACTTCAAAAGCGTTTCAAAAATGGTAATACCTTTGATACCATGGGAGAATTGAAAATGATTTTCGATACCCATGCTGCCGTAGAGAGTTATAATGCTACAGAAAAGTTCTTTAGCTGCATGATGGAGGAAAACAGCTCCGTTAGTGAGCACGTACTCAAAATGTCAGATGCGCCGATAAGCTTGTGTCATTGGAATAACGATTCCCATTGACTTAGGCATACATCGTGTTCTCCAATCACTGCCACCTAGCTACAAGAGCTTCGTGATGAACTATAATATACGGGACATGAAGAAGTCTCTTCCCGAGCTTCTATCAATGCTTAAGACTGCAGAAGTGGAGATTAGGAAAGAACATCAAGTGTTGATGATCAATAGGACCACCGGTTTCAAGAAGGATAAGAAAGGCAAGAACAAGGGAAAGAAGGGTGGCAAGTCTGTTGCCACGAAAAAAACCCCGGCCCTAAGTCGACACCGAGTGCTACTATTGCAAGGGGTAGCCATTGGGCATAAGCGCCCCAAGTATTTGGCGGACAAGAAGTCCAAAGGCAAACAAAGGTATATGTGATATACATGTTATTGATGTGTACTTGACTAGTACTCAGATAGCACCAGGTATTTGATACGGATCGGCTGCTAATATATGTAACTTCGGTTCGGGGCTACGGAACAAGCGACAACTAGCAAGGGATGAGGTCGGGATGCGAATTGGCAATGGATCAAGAGTTGATGTGATCGCCGGACGCTACCTCTCCATTTGCCATAGGATTAGTTATAAACCTATATAATTGTTATTTGGTGCCTGCACTGAGCATGAACATTGTATCTGGATCGTGTTTGATGCAAAGTGGTCATTCCTTTAAATCTGAAAACAATGGTTGTTCGATTTATAAGAATGATATCTTTTATGGTCATGCACCTATGTTGAATGGTTTATTTCTATTAGATCTCGATAGTAATATTACACACATTCATAATGTTAATGCTAAAAAGATTAAACTTGATGATGATATGTCTACATATATGTGGCACTACCGTCTAGGTCACATTGGCGTTAAACGCATGAAGAAACTCCATTCTGATGGACTTTTGGAATCACTTGATTTTGAATCATTTGATACATGTGAGCCATGCCTTATGGGCAAGATGACTAGAACGTCGTTTTTCGGGTCAATGGAATGGGCGACAGATCTATTGGAAATCATACATACTGATGTGTGTGGACCAATGAGTGTGTCGGTGCGAGGTGGATATCGTTATTTTGTTACTTTCATGGATGATTTGAGTAGATATGGGTATATCTATTTCATGAAACACAAGTCTGAAACTTTTGAAAAGTTCAAGGAATTTCAGAATGAAGTGGAAAATCATCATAATAGAAAGATCAAATTTCTACGGTCTGACCGTGGAGGAGAGTATCTAAGTTACGAGTTTAGCACACATGAAAGAGTGTGGAATAGTTTCAGAACTCACGCTGCGGAACACCACAGCGTAATGGTGTGTCGGACGTCGTGTCGTACCTTATTGGATATGGTTCGATCTATGATGTCTCTGTGACTTACCTCTGTCATTTTGGGGTTATGCCTGAAACAGCTGCACTCACTTTAAGCAGGCACCATCTAAATCCGTTGAAATGACACCATATGAATTATGGTTTGGAAACAAACCTAAGTATCGATTCTTAAGGTTTGGGGATGCGATGTTTATGTGAAGAAACTTCAACGGATAAACTCGAACCCAAAACGCGTCTTCATAGGATACCCTAAGGAAACAATTGGGTATACCTTCTATCACACATCCTAGGGCAAGGTTTTGTTGCCAACAATGGATCCTTTCTTGAGAAGGAGTTTCTCACGAAAGGTGAGTAGTCGGAAGGTAGAACTTCGAAGAGGTTATTGAACCTTCTCTTCATGGAATGGCGAGTGGTGTAGCACGGAAGTTGTTTGAGTTGACTTCACGATGAAGAGAGAGCTAATGATAATGATCATGAAACTCGAGAGAGGACACTACCGAACCTCGCAGGTCAAGCAAGACACGTCGACTCTGGAATCATGGCAATCCTGTTGTGAATTTCATGGTTGATGAAATGGATGACCTACTGACGTATGAAGAAGCGATGATGAGCCGGATTCAACAAATGGCTAGAAGCCATGAAATCCGAGATGGAATCCATGTACGAGAACCAAGTTTGGAACTTGGTGGACTTACCTCACTACCGAAAGGCCGTGGAGAATGAATGGATTTTCAAAAGGAAAACTGATGCTGATGGTAATGTGACCATCTATAAGGCTCGACTTGTGCAAAGGGTTTCAACAAATTCAAGGAGTTGACTACGATGAGACATTCTTTCCCGTAGCGATGCTTAAGTCAGTTAGGATTATGTTAGCAATTGCTGCATATTTCGATTATGAAATATGGCAGATGGATGTCAAAACTACGTTCCTCAATGGTAAGATTGAAGAAGAGTTGTATATGATACAACCTAAGGGTTTTGTCGATCCTAAGGATGCTAATAAGGTGTGCAAACTTCAGCGATCCATCTATGGACTGAAGCAAGCATCACGAAGTTGGAATCTTCGCTTTGATGAGGTGATGAAAGAGTTTGGATTTGTCCAAACTTATGGAGAGGCTTGTATTTACAAGAAAGTGAGTGGGAGCAATGTGGCATTTCTGATATTATATGTGGATGACATATTATTGATTGGAAATGATATAGATCTTTTAAACAGTGTTAAAAGTTATCTAAACAGCAAATTTTCGATGAAAGACCTTGGTGAAGCATCATATATATTAGGCATTAAAATCTATAGAGATAGATCAAGGCGCCTAATTGGGCTATCATGATACATACCTTGATAAGATATTAAAGAAGTTTAATATGGCGAAAGTAAGAAGGGTTCTTACCTATGTTGCAGCATAAGACATTGAGTAAGACTCAAAGTCCAGCTACTGGAAGAAGAAGAGAGATGATGGATAAGATCCCCTATGCCTCGGTCATAGGCTCTATTATGTATGCCATGCTATGTACAAGACCGGATGTGGCACATGCTATTAGTTTGACTAGTAGGTACCAATCTGATCCAGGTCGGAACACTGGATAGTGGTAAAGAACATCCTCAAGTACTTGAGAAGAACTAAGGATATGTTTCTTATATACGGAGGTGAAGAAGAGCTAGTCGCTAAGTGTTATGTCGATGCTAGCTTTGACACCGATCCAAATGACTCTAAGTCTCAATCCGGATACGTATTTCTCTTGAACGGAGCAGCAGTTAGTTGGAGGAGTTCCAAACAACCTATGGTGGCTGGATCAACAACGGAGGCGGAATATGTTGCTGCTTTAGAAGCGGCGCAGGAAGCAGTTTGGACGAAAGAGTTCATTACGGAACTGGGTGTGGCTCCCAGTGCGTTGGACCCGATGGTGATCTATTGTGACAACAATGGAGCCGTAGCATAAAGGAACCAAGGTCTCACAAGAATTCCAAGCATATTAAGCGCCGGTTTCACTCCATCCGCAAGCATGTCAAGGATGGAGATATAAAGATTTGTAAAGTACACACGGACCTAAATGTAGCAGATTCGTTGACTAAAGTTCTCCCTAGGGCAAAACATGATCAACACCAGAACTCCATGGGTGTTAGATTTATCACTATGTGAACTAGATTATTGTCTCTAGTGCAAGTGGGAGACTGAAGGAAATATGCCCTGAGAGGCAATAATAAAGTTGTTATTATATATTCCCTATACATGATAGATGTTTATTTTACATGCTAGAAATGTATTGATTCGGAAACATCAATACATGTGTGTTTAATAAACAAAAAGGGTTCCTAGTCATGCCTCTCTTATAGACTAGCTTGTTGATTAACAGGATGATCAAGGTTTCCTGATCATGGACATTAGATATTGTTAATAACAAGGTCACAACATTTGTGAAATGATGTGATGAACATTCATCCGAAGTATAGCATTACGATCAAGTCATTATGTTTATATTGCTATAACATCATACGAAGTAATCTTTATCCTTAGACCATGAGATCATGTTAATTCGACACGGAAGAGTATCTTGATAACATCAAGCGTCACACCGTAACAGGTGACTATAAAGATGGGTTCAGTACTAAGAAGGTGTTATGTTGAAACTCTTGGATAAAGAGTGTAATTTGTCAATCGGATAGCGGATAGATATACTGGCCCTCTCGGTGATATCACATTAGGATAGCTTGCAAGCAAGTGATGTGATCACTAGAATGTTATATCACGGGAACGAAAAAGAGTGCATGTCGGTAATGAGATCAAACTAGGTATGGAGATACCGATGATCGAATCTCGGAAATGTAATATATCGAGAGACAAAGGGATTTAGTTACAAGCGTTAAAGGTTCTCACGATCACAGGAGTCATCGTTGAATGTGTAGTCGATCACGGATCTCCAGGTCCCGCCGCTGATTATTGATCGGAGAAGGGTCTCGATCATGTCTGCATTATTTGCGAACCGTAGGTTGGCACACTTAATAGTTATCGGACACCATTTTGGAGCACATATGTTTCAGACGAAAGAATTGCAAAGCGCAGGAATTGTATCAATAGAAACCGGAAATTGTTTCGGGTGAAATTGCAGAAGGTGGTTCTGCATGTGATATTGAAATATAGCAAGGGGCTATATGTGAATGTTTGTTAATTAAAGTAATTAACAAAATTCTGAATAAATTTAATAAAAAGAGTTTTATTAAATGAGAGAGCATTAAATTTGGAGAAATTTAATGCATTTAAAGTGGAGACTTTAAAAGGGAATGTGGAGAGGCATTTTAATGTGGAGGGGGTTACCACCACATGAATGGGGAGGTGAGGGGTCATCTCCCCATGCTTGACCATGGGGAGGGGGCACCCCCTCCTCCTATAAAAGGCCACCCATTCCCTCCTTCATCCTCACACCTCCTTGTAAAGGATCTCTCTCCCCCTCTAGAATTATTCCCCCATGGTCTCGGATTAGCGAGATACATGTTCCCGGTGGCATTTCGTCTGGAAGGAGTTGCTGCTTCTGCTGGATCGCTGGAGCGAGGAGGTGGAGGTTGTCTGGTGGCTTGAACGTGTGTGCGAGTGCGGATGCCCCGCTGAGTTGCGGCGCTCGGACTTCCTCACGATCTTGAGATCGGCAAGTGTACGACTACATCAACCACGAGTTCCTACTCGTTAACAAAGCTCGTTTTCTACGAGGGTAAGTTCTCGTTGGATGTATGTCCACCCGTTGCTTTGTACCTAGTAGATAGATCTTGGCGTGTAGTTCACACCGTAGGAAAATTTTTGTTTTCTATGCTGCGGACCCAACACTTTACCCATTCTTGCGCTCGAGTTCCGACTTGGCCTTGGCAGGATCCTTCCAAAAGTTTCTTGCGTAAAACGCCATGTACTCACCATGAGCACGTTTGAATTCATCCTCGCAGTCCATGGAGGCACTCTCGAAAGCTCTTTCGTCCTCATCTTGCTCAACAACATTATCCTTTAGAGCAACATTGACCCCCTTTTGCATTCCAATGGCACGGGCACGGGCATCTTCCGCGTTCTTTGCAGCAACCTTGAATGATGCCATTTCTTGCATGACTTCATTGGACGTCATTTGATGGTAGTTGTGTCTACCTTGCAAGCTCTTAAAGTCCGTTGTCTCAAAAGGCATTAGAGCACTCACGTATTTCCTTTTTATCCAAGCATCATCAATGTGAGTGGCTCCATGCTTTCTAAACCTTGTTGCGATACCCTTGAGTCTTCTATACATGTCTTCATGGTTTTCACCATCCAACATGTAAAATCCTTCAGCTTCATTACTAAGGGCATCATACCTATTCCTTCTCATGCTTTAATTTCCAATAAAGAGATCGGTGAGAGCATCCCAAGCTTCTTTAGCTGTGTTGAGATGTTCAATGTGGGTCATGTCCTTGGGACCCACTACGAGCTGTATCATGTGAAGGGCCATAGCATTCAATTGGCTATCCACAACTTCTCTTCTTGTCAGGTTGGTGTGATCTCCAATATGAAGACCCTCTTCAATAATTCTCCAAAGTTCAATAGAAGAGCTGCAAACATGAGACTTCATTAAGAATTACCATTGATTAAAAGAAGATGCAGTAAGCTTGGATGGATCACCCCTATTGTTTATATGAGGATGAGGGATAGGTGGGTCGGTGGAATATAAGTGATGAACCTCACTATATTCCTCCTTACCACTTCCCTTCTTGGAGGTGGAACCATTATGTTTTTTCACCTACCACTTCATCTTCCTTGGATGCGGTGTTATCCTTATCCTTGGATGAGGGAGTGGCAGCCTCAGAGGAGCATTGAGATGGGGCTACAGATGATGTGAGGCGAGCAACATTTGATGCATCTCCTCCATCTTGGACTCAAAAGATTTCAACAAGGTTGTTTCCAACGTCTTGAGGTCATCCATTGTGACCTTATCCACATCCTCATTCCCATTCTCCTTGGTACCCATACTTCTCTTAGGCGGTTAAGCCTGAATAAATAGCCGGGGCTCTGATACCAATTGAAATGGATCGTGTGGGCACCTAGAGGGGGGTGAATAGGCGCTACTTCAAATTTTAATGCTTTTTCAATTTTAGGCTTAACACAAAAGGTAAATTCTCTAGATAACTATTTAGAGGAATTTCCCTATATGCAAACCTATCTACTAGCGAGTAAGAGGCGAGTGGATAGAGGAACGAGTGAACCATAGTGAAGCACGCGGAGACACAGGATTTGTTTTACCACAGTTCCTTCCTTGTTAAGGGAAGTACATCTGCGTTGGACGGGTGGGTGGTACTAAGACCACCACGCCACAATAGGCCTCACCCTGTTCTTCGATGGATCCCGCCACCAAAGGCCAGATCCACCTTTCCACTTAGGAACCCCTCGAGGCGGGTATCGGCGCCTTTACATAACTAGCGGGGCACAACTGCACAACCAAATTGGAGACTCCCAGAATGACAACAAGCTGCCACAAGAACAAGTTATCAATAACACAACAGAACATCTAGTTATTAGTAAGAATACTAGATCGGGGATTTCTCCAAATGAATGGAGGGAAGTTGATGCGCTTGATTCGTGATGGCGATGAAGATAGTCTCCTCCTTCAATTTCGCCAAAGATTGAAGCCTTTGGGTGGTTGAAGTGGGAGATCTAGAGAGAGAGCTCCTGCAAATGGTCTGACAATTTTCGAATGAATCAAGAGTTCTGCATGATGGGGACGAGGGGGCTTTTATACCCCCTGCACCCACTGAGCCATTGGAGCCATCTGGGGCCGGATTATCCGGCCCAAGTGAAACGGATTATCTCGATGCGGGAAAAAATCCGCCCCAAACTCGGATTATCTACCAGATAAACAGCCCCCACTCAGAGCGACGCACCGAGCCTGCCCTTGATCGCCTCCTGGGGGCCGGATTATCCTGCCCCATGCGAAGGCCGGATTATCCGACCAAGGGAGGAAAAACTGCCCCTGTTCAGATTTTCCGGGAGAAAATCCGACCGTACTCCGAGCGTCGCGCCTTGGCTGCCTTTGATTGATTTCTGGGGGCCAGATTATCCGACCAGGGGAGGAAAAACCGGCCCAATTCAGATTTTCCGGGACAAAATCCGAACCCACTCCGAGCATCGCTCCTTGGCTTCCTTTAATCGATGAGTTAGGCCAGATTATCCGGCCCTTGGTGGGGCGGATAATCTGGCCCCCCAAAACACCAGAACAGTCCCTGCACACTTAGCGCACATGAGAAAACTCCACGGTATTTTTATCTAACACTCAAAACATAGGGAACCATGAAATGTTCTTTCAAAGAGGAAATGACATTCCACTTCGCCAAACTAAAGAAGAGGCCATATAAAGTGGAAGATATTAATGAAGAGAAAACGATTGCCGAGCTGGCAACAATTCACTTCAGTACTCCACAAGATGAATTAGAGATGATGGGGATATGTCGAATGGGGTATGCCCAGCAAGACGTTCCGATTGGGTCCAAATACTTGCGAGTGGGCCTAGAGGACGGCGACTAGAATGCGACTAAGGAGCGAGCCTGGCGACTGGAAGCTGGAGGCCCAGATGCATAGCTGAAGCCCAATCGGATTAGATCAAATCATACAAATCCTTGACTAGTTTGGTCGTAAACACTGTAAACCTAGCGAGGTACCCCCTATATAAACCTCCCTAGGGTTCCCTTTGTACTCACGTTCCATCATACACCCCTTCAAGCGACTCGCTACTTACATGCCGAGCTCGCCACTCCTGTAACTCGCTCTCCGCCAATACAATCTAGCAGGAGTAGGTCTTTACCCTCCGGGGGGGCGAACATGAGTAAACTCATGTGCATCTGCCCCCATATCACACCGCAGATGGCCGCCAGCTCTCGCCCCCAATCTTATCAATCGCTACCCCTGGTAGCGACTGCCGTGGGCATTCCCACGATAGTGGTGCCCATCGTGGGGGAAAGCCGGACTGGCCTGAGTTCTGCGGTGAAACCCTACACGCCAATCGTTTGGCCGATCGCCACCGGCCGCATGATCGCCAGCGGCGGGATCCTCCAGATCCTTCAAAGCAACTACATCCCGACGTCACACCCGATCACCCACAATGCAGTGATGATGGTCGGCACCATCAACCTGTTCGGTAGCTTCACTAACGTAGTCGACCCGGCAGGAACGATGATCGTTGGAGGGTCGCCACCATGCCGTGATCTACTCTCGGAGGAGCAGATACGCTCCATCAGCCGCCTCGCCACCGAATACGACTCGGCTGCCAGCAACGCGGTCGGGACTAACGCCTCCACGGATGACACGGCTCTCCACGATGACGCCGACTCCGTGACCCCTGCCTCGGTTGATGGATCCATCATCGCCGCATCACGGGAGGACTCCATCAGCGGGTCTCCAACCCTGAGGACTTTGAGGACCCCTCCATCCTCGGGATCTTCGATTCTGACTCTAGCTCCGACTCCCCTGAGGACTTTCGTGCTGGATCCAATCGCTTCAACATGATCTACATGGCGGGCAGCACGACTGCCCCGCCAAATCCATTATCCACGCTGATCCTGCCAACCGCCATGGCAACGGAGGTGGAGGAAGCTCGCATGCGCCTAGAAGAGGCGACACACAAGGAGCTCGCCGAGCCCGAGAAATTCCACCTCGAGCGGGAAACAGCACAGGAGCTATCCCTTGTTGGATATATGCCCAAGAGGCAATAATAAAGTGGTTATTATTATATCTTTATGTTTATGATAAATGTTTATATCCCATGCTATAATTGTATTAACCGGAAACATTAATACTTGTGTGTTTTGTAAACATAAAAGAGTCCCTAGTAATCCTCTTGTTAAACTAGCTTGTTGATTAATGGATGATCATGGTTTCCTGATCATGGACATTGGATGCCGTTAATAACAAGATCATATCATTAGGAGAATGATGTGATGGACACACACCCATAATAATCATAGCATAAGATCAATTCATTAAGTTCATTTTGCTATAAGCTTTCAAATGCATAGTAACCTAATCCTTCGACCATGAGGTTATGTTAATCACCATCACCGGATGGATACTTTGATGACATCAAACACCGCTTCATAACTGGGTGGTTATAAAGGTGTCATTGGGTATTCTGAAAGTATGTGTTGAAGCGCATGGACCAAGATTGGGATTTGTCCATCCATATGACGGATAGATATACTCTGGGCCCTCTCGGTGGAATGTCATCTAGTTAGCTTGCAAGCATGTGACGAGGTCACAAGGATGACATATCATGGAGCAGTAAAGAGTACTTATCGAACGAGGTAGAACTAGGTATGGAGATACCGCGATCAAACCTCGGATAAGTAGAGTATCGCGTGACAAAGGGAATTGGTTTCGTATGTTAAATGGTTCTGCTCGATCACGAAGTCATCGTTGAGTATGTGGAGCTGTTATGGATCTCGGATCCGCTAATGGTTATTGATCGGAGATGTGTCTCCATCATGTCTACATGTTCACGAACCGTAGGGTGACACACTTAAGGTTCGAAGTTGTTTTAAGTAGATATGGAATGTGCGTTGGAGACCGAATGTTGTTCGGAGTCTCGGATTGGATCCGGACATCACGAGGAGATCCGAATTGTCCGGGAATATGATTCATATATTGGGGATCATTTTCTAAGTTAGGAAATGTTCGAGTATTTGTATGGGGATTCTAGAAGGTTTCAGAATGTTAGGAAGGTTCTAGAAGATTTCTTGGAGTTTACTTGAAAACCAAGAAAGGATCAAGGAATCCTTGTGGGTATGACAGGATGTGGGGGAGTATGACTCTCCCCACCTCCTTGATCCGCTTGGCCAAGGAGAGGGAGTCCTACAAGGACTCCACCTCCCCATGGCGCCCTCCTTTAAATAGAGGGGTGGAGGCACAAGCCCCCTTGCCCCTTCTATTCTCTAGATCTCAAGTTGCCTCTCTCCTCCTTCCCTCTACTCTGGCTTAGGCGAAGCCTTGCAGAATTCTCTACTCCACCACCACCACGCCCGTGCTGCTGGGATTCCGTGGAGAGATCTACTACCTCATGCTTTCATTTGAACGGGAGAGGAAGGTCCGCCGACTCCGACGTGTGACCGACAGTGAGCGCTGCGGAATCTGGCGCGGAAGGATCGTCTACTCGATCTTGAGATCGGCAAGTGATCGACTACATCAACCACGAGATCCGATCTCGAACAAGGCTTATCGAATCTACGAGGGTTAGTACAGATCTATCTCGTTGCACATGTCTAATAGATTAGATCTTGGCTTTTATCTAGATTAGATCTGGGTTTTGTTCGTTCTTGCGGTAGAAATTTTTTGTTTTCCATGCTACGAACCCATCATCCCTCTACCATCAGCGCCGCATTAGGACCCGCCTGCACTCCAATGTCCAGGGTCGCGTACTAAACTTCAATGACGAGGGCAACCCCACACGCGTGGCTGAGCACGAATACTGCAAGAACGCGCCGCCCGGTGGTAGCAATCGCCCACCACCAGGCGCACCAGCGATTGGATCCCCACCACCACCCATAGGACACGTGCCTCCACTGGACTAGCCGCGAATCATCATCTCGCCGCAGGCCCGCGATGCCAACGGACTGCGGCTGTACTCCACCTCCATGGACAACGTCATCGAAGCAGATGCTGTGATCGCCCACCTCGATATCCAAGGAGAAGGCGCGCTCCAGATCTAGTACGCCAAGTCCTTGCTCCCTAGGGCCGTCGAGCAGCATGCCGTGGGAGTCGACCCATGAGGGCGAATGTATTCCCGCTCATCGGCAAGCAGGGCGGCCTCGAGCGGCCACCCAGTTATGGCCAATGCCCTCAACTGCCCACCGCTCGAGCCGCTGCCACACTAGCTGCGAGCCGCCAACCCTGTGCTCTCAACCAATGAGCCGCGACCAGCGAACAACACGGTCGCCGCCAATGGTCAGCTTGTCGACGCACGCACGCACAACATCAACAACTAGGACCGGCGGGCGCGCCAGCCCAATGACTTGAGGCACACCCTCAACCCCGAACCAAGGGGCTCGCTAAGCCGAGACGGCCCCCAGTGCTTCGGACCAATGATCCGAGTCGAGAAGTATCCCGCCAACTTCAAGGCGCCCAAGGAAATCGAAAAATACAATCCCACGTATGACCCAGGGGTGTGGCTGGATACGTACCTAATGGCCATGGGAATCGCCGGCCACACCGACCTACTCACCGGTCGCTAACTCCCCTTGATGATGGAGGGAGCGACCAGGTAATGGATAAATACCCTCCCCGCCGACAACATCGACTCGTGGGAGGAGATGTGTGACGCCTTCATCGGGCACTTCGAGGGCTCCTACACCCGCGCCACCACCATCGAGGACCTGGAGTGATGCATCTAGGGGCAGATCAAGTCGACCCTCCACTGGATCCAGAGGTGGCAGGAATTGTGGATCAACGCCTCCGACATCCACCCGGACACGACGATCCACTGCTTCAAGAATGCGTGCCGGTACGAGCCCCTGGTCACTAAGATCAAGAGGGTCTACCGGACGCTCGACAACATCTCGACCTTCTCGAGATTGCTAAGCGATACATGGAGGAGGCCCTAACCAGGACTCCGACGACAAGTCGGGAGGAAGAAGCCGCACCAGCGGCCATGACAGCGGGCGACATCGCGACATGTGCTACAGCAACACCCGCCTGACCGGCAAGCGCCACGGTGATGGGCGAGTCGACTTCGTCACCAACGCCGGCTACGGCCAACGCGACCCGAAGAATTTCTGCTGCGATGGAGAAAACTACCACGACAACGGAAATTATCACGCCAACAACGCGGCGAGGCCAAAATTCGACCCCGCCGCCCTGCTCAACAAGCCTTGTGTTTACAACAGCAGGGAAGGGAAGCCCACCACCCACACTACCGCAGTCTTCCACTCCCTAAAGGAGATCGAAAAGGCAAGGCGGGCACGGGACGACCCCAACAACAACTTGCCAAGGGACAATGGCAATGCCAGCGGCTTCAGCAATGCCGTCGGATCGCTCCATACCTTCACTAGGCTCGGCACCAAGCGCGAGAAGAAGGTGCTCGCCCGTGCAGTCACCGTCAGTGCGGTGATGCAGGTCAATACTTTGGAGTCCCATACTTTTTGATGTCCCATGCTTGTTTCATGCTTGTTTTATATCTACTTTCTTATGTTTTGTCCATACTTTGGAGTATTTTTATACACTTTCTTGGACTAACCTATTAACAAGACGCATACGATTACGGCTGCTTTTCTGCTGTTTTTGGTTCTAGGAAAGTCAGAAAATGAATATTCTCGGAATTGGACAGGACAAAAACCAAAGTTAATATTTCACCGAGGGGGGACACGGAGCCAGAAGACGAGACGAAGAAGGTCCAGAGGACGGCCACACCACCTGGACACGCGGCCAGGCCTGGCCCGTGCCACGGGGTGGTGTGGCCGTCTAGGGCACCCCCTCGGGGTCCCCTTTCGCCTATAAGATGCCTCCAATACACAAACCCTAAGTACCCAGATCAAAATTCCACGAACGAGTTTGTAGCCGCCGTCATCTCCATCCCTAGATAGGGAGGGATCTGAAGCTCTTCCCGGTACCATGCCGAAGGGGAGAATTCACCCTGGAGGCCTTCTTCATCACCATGCAAGCCTCCGGCGTGATGTGTGACTAGTTCATCCTTGGACTACGGGTCCATGTAGTAGCTAGATGGTTGGTTCTTCTCCTTTGTGCTATCATGTTTAGATCTTGTGAGCTCCGTTCAGGATCAAGATCATCTATTTGTAATCATACATGTTGTGTTTGCGGGCATCCAATGGATATTGAGATGCTATTTCAGATTGATTATTGATTCTATCATGTCTTTGTTTTTTGTGATCTTGCATGCTCTCCTTTGTTAGTAGCTATCTTGGCCGAGTAGATGCTAGCAACTCCAAGAGGGAGTATTTATGCTCGATAGTGGGTTCATGCCTCTAGTAATCTGGGGAAGTGATAGAAATCTCTAAGGTACTAGATGTGATGTTGCTACTAGGGAGAAAACAGCAATCCTTTGTTCATAGAACAATCGTATTATTTACTCTACACGCAATGCTTAATGCAATTATATGTTGCTTGCAACTTAATACTGGAGGGGGTTCAGATGATAACTTGAAGGTGGATTATTAGTCATAGATGCAGTTGGATTACGGTCTATGTATAATGTTGTAGTGCCCAATCAAATCTCATAGGAGTCAAGATCATTAGTATATGCATGTATGCTTTCTCGATGTTTGTCAATTGCCCCGTTGTAATTTGTTCACCCAACATGTCATCTATCTTAAGGAGAATCACCACTAGTGAACTATGGACCCTGGTCCTTTCTTTTACCATCAATCTACAACTGTTTACTTTCTGCAAGCTATTACATTCTTCCACACAATACGTTTAATCCTTTGTTTTCAGCAAAACCGGTGAGATTGACAACCTCACTGTAAGTTGGGGACAAAGTTCGGTGGTTGTGTTGTGCAGGATTCCAAGTTGGAAACAACACCTTGGAGGTGTTTCCTTGCTCCTACTGGTTCGATAACCTTGGTTTCACAACTGAGGGAACATTTGTTGCTGTGCTCATCATACCTTCCTCTTGGGGTTCCCAACAAGCTCATCGTATCTTGAGCCAACAAGCTTCTTTCTGGCATCGTGGATAGAAGGAAAAAGAAGCCACGTCAACCACGCGCAAGCAAGTATTTTTCTGGCGCTGTTGCCGGGGAGTCAAGGACATCTTCACAAGGGGAGTCCCTCATAACCAATCTCTTTACTTTGTTTTATTTGTTTTCGTAGTTTATTTCTGCTTTGTTTACTTGTTTCTTGACCAAAAACACAAAAAAATTAGTTGTACTAGTTTGCTTTCTTTATCAAAAACACACAAAAAATTAGTTCCCACTTCAAGTTGTTTTTATGTCTAGTTTTGCTCCAATCACTATTTCATTATGGGTAGCCCACTCGGTTTCGTATTTGGGAAAACTACTATCACTGCTAAGGTAGTAGATGAACCACCGCCTGCTAGAACCTCCATGGAAGATTTTATAAGGTATAGAGTATCTTATAAGGGTAAAGTCATGAGAGCCGTGTTAAAAAGGTTGGATCTAATTGCTAAAAAAATTCTTAAACGCCATGATATAAATTGTTGCTCGAAACAGGATACTAAACATCTTAAATTCCAATGTGGTTTTAGTAAAGAATTTGTAATTATGAACTATCATTGGAATAACTATATTCATCTTGGATTTGAAGAAGTGGAACAATTTGTTTTGTTTATGGGAGCTTCTAAAATAGAATCCTTCATGTCTAAAAACTATGAAACATGTGTTGCTTGTAAAGACCTTAAAGATATGGTCTCTTCTATCCTTGATCATTTCATAGAAAATTTCAGCAATAATTGTTATATCATTGATTATAAAGAGAGACTCAGTCATGCACAAGAATGTGTCCACAATTTGCAGGAGCCTATGGAAGAAGAAATTGCTAAACCTGAAAGCTCATTAGATGAAAAAGAGGAGGAGAGTGACGGACAAAAGGAGGAAGAATGGATTAGCTACCCATGCCTACCTTCTAATGAGAGTAACTCTTTATCCCTTACATTATTTGATTGTCCCCCATGCTTACCAAAGGAGGATGAATGTTATGTTCCTGTCGATTCTCTTGAAAAATCTACTATGGGTAAACTTGTGATAATAATTATTCTCCTGTTATCTATGATAATCCTTTATTAGTGCCTAACTTCGAAATGCATGGTACGAAAGAGCATTGCTTAGAAAATGTTTATGATAAATCTCTAGATGATGGTCTTATATTGGTTGATAATATTAATTCTACTCCTATTAAAAATGATATTGGTGGGGTCTTGACCTTATCTTGGAACCCCATACCTCTTGAGAAAGATCATTATAAAATTGTTAAAAGTGGGTTTGAAGGTTTTAATCCCATTATTTTTGAGCTTGATAAAATTATGTGTTTGCAGATCATGAAAAGCATGCTTTATGTGATAGTTATATTGTTGAGTTTATTCATGATGCTACTGAAAATTATTATGAGAGAGGAAAATACGGCTGTAGAAGTTTTCATGGTACTGAAACACCTCTCTATATGCTGAAAGTTTTGAAGTTACTCTTGTTTTATCTTCCTATGTCTGTCACTTTGTTATTTGTGAATTTATTTGCATACAAGATTCCTATGCATAGAAAGTGGGTTAAACTCAAATATGTTTTGAATTTGCTTCTTGATGCTCTCTTTTACTTCAATTCATATTTCTTATGTGAGCATCATCGAAATTATCATGCCTAACTTAAAGGCGTTAAAGAAAAGTACTTATTGGGAGATAACCCAAAAGTTTTAGTTGAGTCTTGTAAGTTATTGTTTCAGTAATAACCTCTCCTTATCCTTTTTATTTCCTTTTTTTGCCAAGAGTAACCTCTAATGAGAGAGAAGTAATGCTTGGGAAAGTTGCTGTCACGAAACTGATTTTTGTGCTTCGCTGTAAAAATTCGTGTTAAATCTCTGTACGTCGGTTTGAGCTGTAATTGTTTGTGCTTGTGCCCCAGGTTGTTATCCAACTTTAGTTAGTTCAACACTTTTCTATTTGAGCAACATAAGGTCTTCGAAAAAATTGGTTTTTACCTGTCGGTCTGTTTTGACAGATTTCTGCCATTATTTGCATTTGCTTCTTGTTGATTCCTTTTTGGGTTCTTTTTGGGGAATTGAGCTTTTTGAGGGAAGTGCTACAGTAGCTTTTGTTTTAATGGAAGTTTTATTAGTGTTGAAACTGAACCCAAAGACTTATTATCTTGAGTACACTAATGTTGCTAATAAAGATTGTGTGAAGTTTTGTATGAAGGAAAAATTTCGGGTGTAGGGAAAGAATGATGTAATGAGATGAAGAAAGGACTAAAGCTCAAGCTTGGGGATGCCACCCGTGTCACCCCAAGAAATACCCAAGAAGTACAAGAGTCAAAGCTTGGGGATGCCCTAGGCATCCCCTTCTTCATCAATAAAAATCTCAGGTTTCTTCCAAATACTTCATTTTTATTGTTCATGCACAGTTGTGTTGTTCATGGAGTATCTTCATTTTTTGTTTTTGGTTTTCGTTTTCTTGGTTTTATTAGTTTGCTTGAATAAATTGGTTGGACCCCCTCTTTCATAAATTAGTTTTCAAATAAGTTTGGTTTGGATTGGAAAAGAGTAGGAAAAGTCCATGCTTAAGTGGTAAAAGGAGCTTGTTTTTGACTGTGGCCTATGCTTTGCCATTTCACTTGATATTTTTTGTCGTTATGCTTAGTGATTTTTCTGTAGCATGACATGTTATACACAATTGAGATTTCTTAATGTGCCTTGAAAGAATCATGCGTTGTTTTAGCATATTAAAGAATAGTATTGTGGTATTCTCCTTTGATGCTTTATTTGGGTTGACTTGGCGCATGCTCACACCATGTTATGACTATCCCAAGTCACCATAGCCTTTATGATCCTCACTTAGGATTTAATCAGAAGTGGCTGGATTGGGTGACAGTCATTTTGACAACTGGAACTTCTTCGATCCTTTTGAACGGGATCCGTGGAAAGCAGTTCGTTTGTAAGCGTGGCGTCAGGCAGGGAGACCCCCTCTCCCCTTTGCTATACTTTTTCGGATCTAATCTGTTGCAGGTGGTGATCAATGATTTAATGCAGCAAGATCGCATTAGTAAACCCATTGATACACATGATACTGATTTTCCAACCATTAAGTATGTGGATGATACGGTTCTAGTTATGCCTGCAGATATTACACAGATAAGAGATCTAAAGGAAGTGTTGCATAAATATTCTTTGTCAACAGGATTGAAGATTAATTATAGCAAATCACAGCTAGTTTCAATCAATGTCTCCTCTGAACTTACCAAACAGTTGGCCATGGAATTTGGGTGTCAGATTGGGTCAATGCCCTTCGCGTATCTTGGTCTCCCACTTGGGATAACGAGGCCGGTGATTAGAGATCTATGCCACTAGTATGCCGCCTAGAAAGAAACAAAACATTGCTCTTTTGTTGAAATTCTTGGACAAGTTCTATAACCATGCCGATATACCCTGGGTATAGTTGGTTTGGACTTCGTATTATTCTAGTAAAGTGCCGCATGCAGAAAACCTATGTGGTTCCTTTTGGTGGCGTGATGTCATGAAACTAGTGGATAATTTCAGAGGAGTGGCGGTAATTAAGCTAGGCAGGGGAGACTCATTCTTGTTCTGGTTTGATGGTTGGATTCTAAATGATGTGCCTATGGTACCCAAAGATAAGTATCCTAGGTTGTTTTCATATGCTCAATGAAAACATTTGACAAGTATTCTCCATGAAAGATATATCAGCTTTATTTTATTTGCTCATGTCTCAGATAGCTTATGGAGAGCTCGTGGAACTACAGCAAATCATGCAGGCCAATCCTTTATCTGATCAGAATGACACTTGGTCTTTTTGTTGGGGAGAGAAATACACACCGTCCAATTTTTATGCATTCATCCACAAACACATTTTGGTACCTCCTGTTTACACATGGTTGTGGAAGTCTAGCTACACGATGAAAACTAAAGTATTTGCTTGGCTCTTGTTGAGAGATTGTTTGAATACAAGAGACTTGTTACAACGTCGTCACTGGAAAGTTACACAGGACACACATTGTGTTCTTTGTCCCCTTAGATCTTATGAAGATAGAGTGCATCTATTTTTTGAGTGCAATTTCAGTGTGCATGTATGGAACTATCTTCAGATTGACTGGGGTGGTAGCAATGGCGATATTCAACTTATGGTTGCAGCAGCACGCAAGAGTTTTAACTACCCCTTTTTCATGCAGGTGATGATCATTGCATGTTCGAATATATGGGTGATACGTAATGCTAACATCTTCGAGAGTGAGAGGACCACTTTCCCTAGGTGGAAATGCAATTTCATACATGATCTACATCTTCTCAAGCATAGGTTAAAATCAAATCATTTGGATAGTTTCAAAGTCTGGCTAGATTCTCTGCCCTAATTGGGTATGTACATAGGTAGGTTTTTATTTTCCCTATATCCTCCTTTGTATAGTAATTTTTGTTTATTTCAATAAAGTTACGTTGTGGGGTTGTTGCCTCACAATCCACGCTGTTGCCTCACAATCCACGGTCAAAAAATGATCCTTTAGTTTTCGACTTGTAATATCACTTTATGCTTTAGTTAATGATGTTTTGTCGCTTTGCATGATTATGGCCATTATTGCTCTCTTAATTGGTCGCTCCCAGTCTTTTGCTAGCCTCCATAACCAAGTATGAGTTCCACTCATGCATACAACTCCAAATAAAACCAAGTTATCCCAAAGAGTCCACCATACCTACCTATTAGCATTTGCTATTTCAAGTATATTCATGCTTTTATCGACCTTCCGAATTAAACTTGTTATGTGAAAATTAGTGATTAAAGCTCTCATGAACTTGATGGCACATTTTATTTTTTGCACTTAATAAACTTGAACCATTGTGTCCATCTTTGTTGCTTATATGCTTGCTCTTTATAAGTTGAAGTTAGCAGAACCATGTATCATGGGGAACGCTTTCAACATTGCACTTATATTCCGTTGATATCATGATTCTTTTGCTTATGGATCCCAGCAGTGTGAAATAAAAGGGGAACTTGTATGATCATGGAGTTTGTATGTGTTTTAGAGAAACGCCTGGGCCGCTAGCCTAAGCCATGCCTAATCATGGTGGAAACTTGCAGTATAACCATAATGAGCACTCTATGAAGCATCGTCTATAAAAACCTATGCAAATTGCAAATAAAAAGATCGCTGAGATGCTCATTATCTGCTTGCCTTATCATTTTGATTATGGGATAGCTCCTGTATCATGTGCAAGGGGTACCCCGTTGGCGGTTCTCTTGATACATATGTACTTACAATGACAAGAGCTTACTTGTGACTGAAGTTTAGTAGCATGGGTTCGGTACTCGTAAGTAAGGGGCATGAGATTTCAACTTATAACTTATCAAGCATATCCTCTTAGTTGTGTCACTTTAACCTTAACCACCTAAAGATGCTTATGATAGGGGCAATGAGAGCTGAAAGCTAATAAGCACCATAGTTTTTGGAAGCTCTTTATGCGACTAGCATCCCTGGTTCCTTCTATGAAGGACTTTCTTTTACTTTTATGTTGAGTCTCCATCTTCTATCTTTATGCACCTATTAAGAGATCATAGTGGCCATTCTTAGTTCTATGTGCATTGTCCCAGGACTTGTTGATTGATGCATAACTTTGATATTGCTTGTTCTTAAACTATTTGTATCTACTCACCCTTATGAACTTTGAAGGTGTCCTATGCATTTATGTTTTGCTACTCTATGAGGGACAAGCTGAATACCATTCTCATTATGCTTTCTTTATGTGAAAGAAACAAACGTCTTGCAAAGCATTGTTATTCATGAATCTTTTGTTTGTGCCTTTTCATGTTACAACATAGTTGTTATGTCTTATTGTTAGAACTATATCTTTCATGCTATGTTAAAGTACTATGATCCCAACTATCAGTGTTTTATAAATACTTTGATCAAGTCTATGATGGTGCATGTCACCTCAAAAATTATTCTTTCTTTTTATCACTTACCTACTCGAGGACGAGAAGGAGTTAAGCTTGGAGATGTAGATATGTTGCTAATGTATCTATAATTTTTGATGTTCCATGCTTGTCTTATATCTACTTTCTTATGTTTTGTCCACACTTTGGAGTATTTTTGTACACTTTCTTGGACTAACCTATTAACAAGATAACATAGTGCCAGCTGCCTGTTTTCTGCTGTTTTTGGTTCCAAGAAAGTCAAAAAATGAATATTATCGGAATTAGACAGGACAAAAGCCAAAGTTAATATTTCACCGAGGTGGACACGGGCAGAAGGCGAGGCAGAGAGAGGGCCGAGGCCGCCACACCACGGCCAGCGGCTGGCCTGACCCGCGCCAGGGGGTGGTGTGGCCGCCTATGGCAACCCCTCGCCCTCCCCTTTCACCTATAAGATGCCTCCGATACAGAAACCCTAAGTACCCGATCAAAATTCCATTAAAGAGTCTGTAGCCGCCGTCATCTCCATCCCTAGATCGGGAGGGATCTGAAGCTCTTCTCGGCACCCTGCCGGAGGGGAGAATTCACCCTGGAGGCCTTCGTCATCACCATGCAAGCCTCCGGCATGATGTGTGAGTAGTTCATCCTTGGACTACAGGTCCATGTAATAGCTAGATGGTTGGTTCTTCTCCTTTGTGCTATCATGTTTAGATCTTGTGAGCGTCGTTCATGATCAAGATCATTTATTTGTAATCATACATGTTGTGTTTGCGGGGATCCGATGGATATTGAGATGCTATTTCAGATTGATTATTGATTCTATCATGTCTTTGTTATTTGTGATATTGCATGCTCTCTGTTGTTAGTAGCTATCTTGGCCGAGTAGATGCTAGCAACTCCAAGAGAGAGTATTTATGCTCGATAGTGGGTTCATGCCTCTAGTAATCTGGGGAAGTGAAAGAAATCTCAAAGGTACTAGATGTGATGTTGCTACTAGGGCGAAAACAACAATCCTTTGTTCATAGAACAATCATATTGTTTACTTTGCACGCAATGCTTAATGCAATTACATGTTGCTTGCAACTTAATACTGGAGGGGGTTCGGATGATAACCTGAAGGTGGATTATTAGTCATAGATGAAGTTGGATTACGGTCTATGTATAATGTTGTAATGCCCAATCAAATCTCATAGGAGTCAAGATGATTAGTATATGCATGTATGCTTTCTTGATGTTTGTCAATTGCCCCGCTGTAATTTGTTCACCCAACATGTCATCTATCTTGAGAAGAATCACCACTAGTGCACTATGGACCCCGGTCCTTTCTTTTACCATCAATCTACAATTGTTTACAATTTTCTGTTTACTTTCTACAAGCTATTATTTTCTTCCACACAATACGTTTAATCCTTTGTTTTCAGCAAAACCGGTGAGATTGACAACCTCACTGTAAGTTGGGGACAAAGTTCTGTGGTTGTGTTGTGCAGGATTCCAAGTTGGAAACAACACCTTGGAGGTGTTTCCTTGCTCCTACTGGTTCGATAACCTTGGTTTCACAACTGAGGGAAAATTTGCTGCTGTGCTCATCATACCTTCCTCTTGGGGTTCCCAACGAGCTCATCGTATCTTGAGCCAACAAGCATATTTATGGTACCGTGGATTGAAGGAAAAGCAGCCATGTTAACCAGCAGTCGACATCCTCTGCTTCCTCAACTGGTCCGAGCAAAGCATCACCTGGAGTCGCCAAGACCACGTGCCCAGGATCGAGTATCCAGGGCGAGTCGCCCTGGTGGTCAGGCACAACGTGGCCGACTAATGGCTACCCAAGACGCTGATGGATGGTCGGAGCTCCATCAACATCATGTACTTGGACACATTCAAGAGGCTCCGCCTCCCGGAGTCAGCGATCGAGCCAACCCTCACAACCTTCCATGGCATCGTCCTCGGTCGGAAGGCGTACCCGATCGTCAAAGTGATGCTTCCAGTCACCTTCGGCACATCAGTGAACTACCGCACCGACCGGATCGTCTTCGAGCTCGTGAACTTCCATAGCCCCTACCACTGTGTCCTGGGGCGCCACGCCTTCGCTAAATTCATGGCGACCCCACACTACGCCTATAACATGATGAAACTCCCAGGGCCAAGCGGGGTCATCACCATCCACGGCGACCCCGACATGGCCATGCCATGCGAGAACAAAGGCGCCGAGCTCGCCGACACCGTCATCGCCGCGGACACTGACCATGCGGACGAGCTCGTGAAATACACGGCAGCATCAACAAGGATGACCCCACCATCTTGAAGAAGCCAACCACCGCACCATCGAGCTCGTCCCGAGCGACTCCAACCAGACGGTCACCATCGGGGCGCACATGAGCCCTGCATAGGAAAGCGCGCTCATCGGGTTCCTATGTGAGAATCGCGAAATCTTCGCATGGAAACCATTTGACATGCCTGGTGTCCCGAGGGAGCTCACTGAGCACAAACTCAACACCGACCCCAAAGTGCGACCAGTGAAGCAGTCACTGCGGCCCTTCAATGAAGACGCCGCCGATCAATCACCAAAGAAGTACAACGCCTACTTGCTGCATGCTTCATTCGGCCCATCAAGTACTCCAAGTGGCTGGCAAACCCAGTTCTGGTTCTGAAAAATAACAACACCTGGAGAATGTGTATAGACCACACGAAACTCAACAACGCCTACATGAAGAAGGAGTTCGTCCTACCGCGCATCGACCAGATCATCGACTCGACCACGGGATCAGAGTCACTGTGCTTCCTCGACGCGTACTCTGGCTACAACCAGATCAAAATGGCGGTCGAGGATGAGGAGAAGACGACGTTCATCACGCCTTTGGCCGCCTTCTGCTACACGGCCATGACGTTCGGCCTCAAGAACGCCGGCGCCACCTACCAAAGGTGTTGGGAATATGCCCTAGAGGCAATCATGTATGATGTTATTCCGAATGTATTCATAAAGTTATTGTCCATGTATGAGCTAAGGATATGTATCATTGGATATGTGATTCGATTGTGGAACTACATATTCATGTTGTTCATACTAGTTGTCCTTGGTCGTTGAGGTTGTGCTGGACACACAACTTAGACTAATGTGAAAGTTGGCTGGTGACTCGGTTCCACTTGTCATGGGCATGGTGATGCTATTCCGACTTACACTTATTCGGCTAAAGAGTTTAGCGAATCGGACTAACCCATAGTTGAGATGCAACGAGCATGTTCTCATTTGTAGTCTCAAGCAATGGAATCCTTCGACCTGAGGTGATCGCATGATCTGAGTTGTGGATCGCCAGCTTAGGTCCTATCAAACGTTGTTCCATAAATGAGCAGTTATAAAGGTAGGGTTCGGGTTGGTTGTGAAGCAAGTTGCGTGACGTGGATTACCAAGATGGGATTTGCCCCTCTATAATGGAGAGATATTCTCTGGGCCCTCTCGTGTGATATGATTAGAAAGAATGGCCATGCGTGACATGGTTAAGTGTTAACCAAGTAGTCGTACTATGTGTTAGTCCAGTGAATCGTATATCACGGAATGAGAAGAGAGAGTCGAGCTATTAAAGGGATGGCAACAACTCGCCTATAGCTTGACAAGATATATCGTGAGGCAAAGGGACTTGGATGAAAGTCACATTGAGAAAGGTTTGTCTTCTGACTTTACGGTGCTTTGCAATTGGCACGTCTTGGTAGAGGACGCTACCAGCTATCGACTCGGAATGGTGACTCGTGTCGTATCCAAGTGTACGTGAACCTACAGGGTCACACACTTAAGGGAAAGGAGCCCATGTGGATTCGGTCCATGTGGAGATTGGGGTGCGACCTAGATGGGCCTCAAGTGTTGAGCCTAGATAGGAGTGTATATAAGTGGAGTGACAAGGGATTGTCCCTGACCTAGCCGTCACTTTCTCCACTCCCATTTCGGGCTAGACAGGATCTAGCAGTCCTCTTCCTGGAGCTCCTTCCTGTACGTTTGGATACCGGTAGAGGCGTTGCACGTGCAGCGCTAGGGACAAGGAGGTCCGTGCGGATCTGGACATGTTGTACGGGGATCGTTCGGCACGGCATCAACTGATGCGCTTCATCAATCCACACCTGCACATCTAGTGGTAAATCTTGTGGCATATAACCTAAGCTGGATCTTGGGAGTACCACGTTAGGGAAAAAGTTTTGTTTATCTCTGTGGCCCAACAAAAGGTGCATGCAGGATTGCCTCGCGAGCCAAATTGGCCACATCCACGATGTGGTGGTAAGATGCACCCGCCAGGATGACCTGCTCGCCGACCTAGCCGAGACCTTCGCAAATCTGCAGAGGTACAACATCAAGCTCAATCCAGGGAAGTGCACCTTCGGCATCCCCACCGGACAGCTCTTGGAGTACATGGTCTCCAAGCGAGGCATCGAGGCAAACCCCACCAAGATCGACACCATCGCACGGCTCAGGAAACCCGAGTGCTTGCATGACATCCAAAAGTTGGCCGGGCGAGTCGCGGCTCTCAGCCACTTCATCCCCCGGCTCGGTGAGAAGGCAATGCCCATCTACCGCCTAATGTGCAAGAACCCCACGTTCCAATGGGACACAGAAGCAGACAACGCGCTCAAGGCACTCAAAGAAGTGCTACTCGCGAATCCATTACTCGCCACCCTAGTTGACAAAGAGACGATGCTCGTGTACGTTGCGGCCTCCACTCGAGTCGTCAGCGTCGTGATGGTCGTCATACGGCCTGAAGAGGGCAAGGAACGCCCCGTACAACGCCCCATTTACTACATCAGCGAGGTCCTGATGGACTCAAGGCAGCGCTATCCGCAATACGAGAAACTAGTATACGCGGTGTTCCGAGCCCAGCGGCGACTCCCCCACTACTTCCAGGAGCACCCAATCACGGTCGTTTCCTCCGCGCCACTTCAGGACATCATCCGCAATCACGAGGCGACCGGTCAAGTCACCAAGTGGGTCATCGAAATCAACGTCAACAACATCAAGTACGAGCCACGCAAAGCGATCAAATCGTAGGCCTTGGATGATTTCCTCGCCGACTGGGAAGAAGCATAGCAGCCAAAGAAGCTACCCTAGCTTCATTACTAGTCGCTCCACTTCGACGGTTCCAAGAATGCCGATTGCGTCGGGGTCAGGGTCATACTGGCCTCCCCCAAAGGCAACAAGCTCCGCTACGTGCTCCACCTTGACTTCAAGCCCTGCACCAACAACATGGCCGAGTACGAGGCCCTGCTCCATGGCATGAGGGCCACCATGGAGATGAACGTAAACTACCTAAGGTGCTACGGCGACTCTGAACTAGTCGACAGCCAAGTCGCGGGGACCTGTGATGCCATCTCCCCTATGATGATAGCTTACCGCCAAGCGGTAGACCAGCTGAGAGGACATTTCACGAGCTACTCAGTCGAGTGGATCGACATGTGCAAAAATGAGGAGGCCGACGCCCTCTCCCGTATCGGATCGGCCCAGCAAACGCCACCCGCAGGTATCTTCCTCGACATCATCCATAAGCCTTTGGTCTCCATGTCCAAGGAGATCGACATCGGGATACCCCCTACAACCCGAGCCCGCCCTAGTCGCCATGGTCGTCGAGCCCACCGACTTGACCGCACCATACATCGCCTTCCTCGAGCACAAGGTCCTTCCAAGCAACGAGACGAAAGCGCGAATGATCCGGCGCCGGTGCAAATCATTCGTCATCATCAACTGCGAGTTCCACAAATGCAGCATGACTAGCGTGTTCCAGCGCTTCCTACAGCCAGAAGAAGGACGCAAGATCCTCCAAGACATCCATGCCGGTGACTATGGCCATCACGCCGGCGCCAGGTCGTTCGTCGCCAAAGCCATGCGACATGGGTTCTACTGGCTCACCGCGCACGCCAAAGCCATCGACATCGTCCAACGATGCGTCGAGTGCCAGAAGTACGCCAACCAAACACATATCCCTGGTTCGGCACTCAAGGCCATCCCCATCACCTGGCCATTCACCATATGGGGCATGGACATGGTCGACCCGTCCAAGAAGGCCCCATCCGGCTTTACCCACCTTCTGGTCGCGGTAGACAAGTTCACCAAGTGGGTCGAAGCCAAACCAATCAAGAAGTGCGACGGCAAGACCGCCACCAAGTTCCTTCGCGAGCTCATGTATCGCTATGGCTACCCGCACAACATCATAACTGATAATGGAACCAACTTCGCCAAAGGCACCATGGCGGAATTCTGCGAGGAGCACGACATATGACTCGACCTCGCCTCAGTCGCCCACCTGGAGTCGAATGGCCAAGCAGAACGCGCTAATCAAAGTGTCCTCCACGGGCTCAAACTGCGACTTCAGGTGCCCCTCGAGCGAGAGAATATCATTCTGTGGCCCAAAAGTTGGGGTGGCCAGGCAACGTGGTACCCGAGTTCCCTGATATCAGCCGCGATGACTACATTTGGTGTGCCAAATACTCAGAGGGTCTTTTTCGGCACGAATTCAACTTTACGTTTCAATACAAAAAATCAGGCTAACGGCCGTCAAGTTGGGCCCCCCCTGTCAGCTTTCGCCGTTATGTCGCTGCCGTCGACGCTGCCATGCAGGCTTGCAGTGTTGGCGCATGCATCCTTTACGCGTCTTCTTCTTCCTCTGGGGCGGCAATCTGTGGTCGTGGCCATGGCGCGGAGCTAGGACTTGGACAAACCTGCTCGGCCCGTTCTCCTCCCCATCCCGAATCGGAGCTCGCCCTCACCATGACCGCACAATTGGCACAGCGCGGGGACGGGAATTCATTCCCGGGTGAGATTTGTCACCATGCCAACCATGCTTGGTCCTGTTGGTCTCCTCTAGAATCCGAGCTCGCCGTCTCCGTGGTTGCACACGCACCAGCCACGGTGCCTTCCTCTCCGAACCCCAAAGCCACATCCACCCAGTTCAGCACAATGCCAACAAGGTGAAAATGCATCAAGTTTTCTTCTTGTGATTGTAGAAAAAAATGTATGTACCGTGGCCATAGCATACTCTAACAATGTACACATATATTGTTTACTAGATTTTCATTTGAAATTAGTAGCTCCGTGATGACAAAACATAGAGAACCTAAATGGAATGACGATGACGACCATGTTCTGTACTTTGCATTGCATCAACAAGTGATCGCTGACGAAGCAAGTTACCAAGAGAGTGGAGTTCATCAGCCATTGCCAAAAAATATGTGAACAAATCAATGAGCGGTTCAATGCAAATAAGCGCAGAAAAGCTAGATCCATGTCATCAATCATCAATAGGTGGCACATTCTAGTGATGCGTTTAAATGCGTACACGATGTATCATTTGCTTGAAGTGGTTGTTATCCTGAGCAAAAATACCTCGTATGCACATTACATTTGTATGTTCTATGCTGCAATTCTGTTGTTATGGGCGTGGAAAGAAAAGCTGGGCTTCACTGAATATTACGCAGTTAGGCCTAACTTAGTCTTACACAAATAAGCACAGGTTAGTCTTTACACACATAAGCGTAACTACTGATAAAGATAAATACAAATGGTTCATTGGATCTGCCAGTATGAGCACTAGGTCCCTGGAGCTGGTGGTATCGTCGTAACGAACCAGAATGCTACGTTTGGCCATCTTTCATTCTCCTTCAAATAGTATGACCCCACTGATGAGCCAGTTGTAGGCCCCCTCCCCCCGACGTGGATTCGGCTCCAGGTCGGATCTGGAGTGTCAACATGATAGGAGCGTGAGTGTGCAGCAAACACACAGTCTGCTATCAACACTGGAAGTGCTGGCACCTCAGCAACAACACCAACATGTTCTTCCTAGACTCTGGCAGCAGCCTCAACAGGTACTTCGTCAGTTTCACCAGCAGCAGCATTAGAAAGTATTTCATCAGCTTCACCAGCAGCAGCATCACCAAGTATTTCGTCAGCTTCACCAGGAGCAGCAACAGCTAGTTCTTCGCCAGCTCGACCACCACCAACACCACCACCACCACTAGCAGCAGCATCAGGGACCAGGGCTGCCTGAGCAATTATAGGTTCAACATCTCCAGGGGCTCCGACAAAGAAAGGGTAGTTGATCCCAAGAAACACAAATTGTCCCTTCAGATTGTTGACTCTACAGGGTCTTCGGATGGGCATGCGGACCTCGAGAAAACGTGACACCGCAGCGATGGGTATGAAGAAAGTTGTGTTGCCATATGTTCTATTGTATCACCAACGTTGTTTAGTGCTCCCCTGATATGAATCCACAAGAGTTCATCATCCTGTTCCGTGTTGTCTCCGAGAGGTGCCAGGAACCAGTGCCGTGTCCCAAGTTCAGCATCTGCTACTGCATCTTCAATGACCGGAGCTGGAATGATGCGCGGGGCTGCGTGGGTACCTGCGTGTTACTAACAGTCAGTAAGCAGAATTTTGAATGGGATTTTACATGCTATATGACACCATGACTCACCACAAATGGACGGCTCCCAAACACGTGCGTTGCCGCTAGGTTCAGTGACCGCATAAATGCGTTGCGGTCTGTACGAAGAGTAGCCGTAGGTGAAGACGGCGTCAACATACTTCTCGGCCAGGAAGTCGCCGCAAGACTGTCCATTCCTTGTCTTTTGGGCATCTAATGAATGTGATTGCCTTGTCGAACACCGCTAAGAGGTCGTGATTCCAGCTTCTTCCACGCCTCCCGCGGTCTATGTGGGAGCTGTACCTTCACGAGGTCAAGTTCGCCATGTTGAACCTGTAGTTTAATTCGAAATGGGCGGCGGCCACCCGCTGTTGAATGCAGTAATGCCGACACCCTTCAAAGATGGCACTGCAAGTCTCTTCGATCTGTAGCCATTTTTTAGAGTCCAAGTACTGCCATCCTGTCATAAAAGGACCAGCCACTCGCCGTTGCCACCCACCCAGTTCTGGTCATCTTCCATTTACGTCTGTTCTTCTTCCTTGATATTCACCACTACTGATTCGGACCACTTATCTAGCAGCATCAGTTTTGCATGAATATTCTGCAGAGTTTGTTGTCAGTTGGTACAATAAACTAGCATGGATTCCATTGCAGATACAATTTGACAACTGGGCCTTCAGATTAAAGTACACAAAATATCGCCGAAATACGAGTGTCTCCTCAGATATCTCCTAAATTGTGCCTGTGTCACTACGAAGATACTCAATATATGGAGTAGTAGCCGAGCCCCCAGAACAAACTCCTGACGATGATCATAATTAAACAGCTTGGGGCATAACAACCTTAAATCGTCTAATCTGTTTGTTTTTATTTTAGGAAATAGAATATCACCTAGCATGCATTCCATTGCAAAATCGAAATTGACAACTCGTCTATCACCTAAAGTAAGACTGTGTCACTATGAAAATATCAGAATATCAGGTACGAGTAGAGCTACTGCATGTAATAGTCTTAAATGCTTCAATTTGTTCAAACCGCGCGTGCACACAACACGTTCGACGAAAGGAACATAGGATTCCGATGAGAGTTCAGCACATATGAATCAACGATATGACTGAACGAATAAGCTAGATACTGGAACTTACGTGGCCATCACGGTTGTCTGGCCATTTGCTGTTATCGGGGTAAAGAAGGCTGGGCGTGTTTAACGGTTGTTCGTCCATGTTCCGCATCGTCACGCTAGCTGTGGATGCAGCGAGCGAGGCGGCCGCTGAGATGATGTCCAACTCCGAGGCGATCGTGCACGTCATGGGCGCCGAGGTTCGCCATCCCAATCTCGCGGTAGCGTCGCCTGCCATCCACGCTGCCGTCGATGTTTTTCGCTTCAGCCTCCTGCTACCCCAAGCTCTACCCATAGCAGCAAATGGAGTCTGGAATCCGGTAGATTAATGGAGGCGTTGTGATAAGGAGGCAGATGGATTCGAGAGGGGGTGGAATCAGGGATGGGGACAATTGTTCGAGTGGGGACCGAATCTGCAAGGAACCGCCGCCGCCACTGGTTCTCGTCCGCGTGGAAGAAAATAATGGGGGGCATAATTATTAAGGGCGGGCACCGGAACCGTCTAGAGGAAGTGAAAAAATAAATCGTAAAAGGGAAATGTGCGGCCCGCCTGTCAGTGAGTGAAGGTCGGCACGCGCAAACGTGCCTACGTTTGAAGTGATTCCACCGCATGCAAGTGGCGTAGAACAAATTTTAGGAAGTGCTAGCGTCGACATGTAAAACCGCCGTTTTTCGCCACCTTCACCCTACTACGAACGGTCGTGCACCATTCCAGATATTGGTAAGGGCGGTTCCAATCTTTCACTTCTCCGTCTCATTTCCTCCTCCACGGCCGCATCGTCTTTATCCTCCACGGCCTCATCCATTTCCTCCACCACCGCATCACCCTCTTCCTACGTATCCTTTCCCTCTTGCCTATAGTCATGGACGCTCCGGACGTCCGAAACGACAGCAGGCAAGAAACTACGCACTTCGACATCGAAGTACATGGCGGTAAGAAGATCGATGTCGTCTACACCACCGACCCTCGGACGGTGAGGAACACTCTGAATAATTACACGAGTTTGCTGCAGTTTAAAGAAAACAGGTTCGTAGGTCTTGACCTCGAGTACAGCCGCGATCACCGTAGGATCGCCGTGGTGCAACTCTCCATGAAGGGGCACGTCCTTGTATATCAACCTTTTTGCGAGAAGGAGGCTGATGGGATCTGGTAGACTTTGCTGTCTTTTTGTTCCTGAACCGTCTGTTTGCAAAAGTTATTGCTATATTATTTGTCTGAATTCATTTTCATGCAGGTGGGGCGAAAGAATTAGGGGTCTGTTTCATGACTTTCTCGTGAACCAGCACATAACATTTACCAGTGTTGACATCACGAATGACAGTAAACTGCTTGAAAGCCCGACTATCAACATTAGAATCCCAAAGGAGTGCAGAGTGGACATCCAGGAAATTTACTGTATTCCAGGGACGAAGGGCGGCAAGACCGGGATGGCCGCTCTTGCCTCCGAACTCATAGACCCGTGGTACGCTAACATGAAGGATAGATTGCCGAGATGTTCGTCGAGGCGTTTAGGGCACGATTACTGGGAGGATAAGCCACTTTCTGAACCTAATCTGAAGTACGTTGCAATTGACGGGTATATTAGCCACGAGCTGTACCGCCAGATTGTAAAATCTCGTTCTAGGCATCGCATCATTGAACCACCACCAAGGCAGGTTGTTTGTCCCAGATTCCGGAGTGTAGATGAATCTACAAACCGGGGCAAGCGACCGAAGGCATCCTGGGATCAGTTGCCTTCTCCAACAGGTTGGGATGTAGACTATTAGTGCATGATTGTTGTGTTTATGAAAACACGTTATTTCATAAGTACACTATGTGAGCAATTACGAACTGATGTGTATTACCTTTGTCAAACTATAATCTGGTTTATGACTGTATCCTTCTCTATAATCTGGGTTTGGTTATGACTTATGACTGTATCACACCTTATGCATGTCAGTCCTGGATTCTTCCACATGCAAATGGCACAGACAGAATTTGTAAGAATGAATGTTGAGCATACAAAAGGGGGAACGTAATTCATACATGTTAAGTAGCTAATAGCACAGGGATCATACGAGCTTGGTTCTTACACACAGAATGCTTACAAAATACATGCGAGATAAAATACAGGCGAGATAAAACTAGGAACAAAATGCAAAACTAGTAGGTGTAAACATCACACTCACCCACCTACCAGATCCTGTTGAGCATCTCGTAGCAGACATACGCGTCCCTGGCTGCGTACTTGATCGCATCGTAATCCAGGTGCCTCCACTCCCATCACTCGTGCAAGTGCTTCGGGAACTCGATTTTCATGACGGCGTACTCGCGGTCGATGATGTCGGAAACGATTCTAGCCATGCCGGCTTTCCCTATACCGCCATCCGGGTACCTCCACAAACATTGGAGATCGACGTGATTGACGACATGAACAAGGAGATCCCGTTCTAGCTTCGGAGTGTTGTTCTTGATGTCGACACTAGCGAAGTAGATCTCCCTCCTGTGTAGGAACTCGTGAAGCTCCGGGCATACAGATTTGGCCCTACATACATGATATAGTAGGTAGTGGTTGCGATGGACAGCTGCAAAAGCGTCGTCCTCTTCCTATCTCTGGTATACTCGAGGTCAAGGCCGACGATCTTGTACCTGTCCATCGGCTCCTGTAGCCACCACTCATACATTGCGCTGACCTTGGCCACCTCCGCTAACGCATTTGTGTGGACGACCGTCATCTTGGTGGTGCCATGGGCGTGACGGCGCATTTGCCGGTGTAGTCGCCCCGCGCCATTTCTGCGTCCATGGCAACAGCTAATGCGGCGGCGGTGGCCTAGGGTCAGTAGCGGTGGCTGGGACTAGGCGTGGAGGTGGAGTGATCTGTTGCGGTGGTATGGCCAGATGGAGGCGGTGCCTGCGGCAGCGTCGATGGTTCTTGCGATGGCGGCGCCGGCGGAAGGAATGAGTTGGGGATTTTTGCACAGTGATGTGCTGAGGAGACAGAAGGTGATGCTTAAATTCCGTTTACCAATATTTCGGTCATACCCATGCGGAAGCAAGTTTGACCGGGCGAGCACCGATGGTTTCCAATCCTAGCGATTAAATTCGGCGTCCGTCCTGGTAGGCGATGGGACGGGTGTGGGACATGGCTTTGGCATGGCACAGACTGGTCACGTAGACCACCGTCCTGTTGCCGATCCGCAGCAGGTGCGCAGTGCTGACACGACGTAACATGACAGGACAGAAGGAAGTGTACAGTTATTATTAATTCCTAACAAGTTTAAGAAGTGTAAGCATAGACATGGACCTAGCATCCATGCATCCCAGGCAGCCAGCCGATCGATCAGGCCTGCCGATTGCACAAAGCTTGTCCCGAATTTGCCAAAATGAAGCTCGTTTGCCCATGCTTCTATAAGTTTCTCTGTAGGCCACTTGTGTAAGCATGCACAATCAAGCAACTTTGCAACACACATGTCGGTGGAAAAGCATTAGGTTTCAACACACCACATAGTTTAGGGATTTAGAATAGCTACATTGTGGAGCTCTAGCCAAATTGCATGGTGAAGCCAAATTCAGTTTTTTGTCAGATTTAGCTATAGCAACATTGTGTCTCGTTTGTCCTCACTTTTGCCTTCCCGATATTTCGAAGCCCTCACATGCGCTCAGAGGGGGGTGCCATCCGTCAAAGGCTTGACGTACGTGCCCATGACGCCTAAAGTGGAAGTTTTTTGTTATTTGGCCTTTTTAAGAGCGCATTTTCCCTCTTTCTCTAACAGCTTGTGTTTTTTGCCCAAAAGGTAGGGAATCAAGAGCTTCTCTCTTCATTCATTGTTCCTTTTGCATTGTTTTTCCCCAATCTGGTAGCAAACCTAGAGCAGCAAAACAAACCAGCACCATAAATAAATTCAGTAAACAGAGCAGATGTAGATAAAGTAGCTAATATAGGTTATATAGTACGGTACTTAACGAGGTTCGACAATTAGGCTACTCAGCAACAGCAGCGGACTGCTTCAACACAGACAAGACAAAAGGAGCTGCTTTGCAGCACTAGCTGATCAGTGGCCCCTCGTGGCCTCTGCCAGGAGGGCATCCGCCTCCTCCCTCTAGCGCCTCCTCTACTTATTTCTGCCCAGCCCCTTGACCTTGGGCACCTTGGGTCTGATCGGGGGCATGCGACCCTCCTCAATAGCCACCTTCTGGAGGTTGCGGAGGTGAACACCGAGCGCCTGGTGCTTGGCCCTGAAGCCGTGGACGTTCACGGACTCGCCACAGGTCCTCACGTCCTCGGCATGCTTCACGAGGGAGTTGAATTCCATGTCGCGGAGCCTCCTGGTGGGGCAGAAGGGGCACCTGTACACGTCGTCGGCGAAGAAGTTGTTGTACTGACCGGACTTTAGCCTCCTTAGCACATGATGAGTCTTGGTGTCCTCGACTGCCGTCAGCTGAGGTCGCTGCTATCCTCCTGTTGGAAAAAAACAGTAGAGTGAAATAAGGACATGATTGAGATACTTTGATTATCGGGATTGATTTTTTGCATAAATTAACCGAATGAGATCTCCCGATTATTCCCCAAATCTCAAACCAAATCGAATACTGATCCCAACTACGAACAGGGGGATTCATCGAAAATCGAGATCTAACACAATAGGATTAGCTACTGTAAAAAATACGAACAGCCGAGCCCTAATAACATACGATCTAGCATCCAACGATGGGAATGGGGGAAGAACAAGGGAAGGGGAGAAAACCCTGGTTACCTCAGACCACGGGTCGGCGATGCTGGTGTCGTAGGGGTTCTCCGGCCTTATGTAGACAACCTCCTCGTAGGGGTCCTAGCCGAGCGGGATCTGTCTGAGACCGGCGGGGGCCTCCTCGCCGGCGGCTACGGCGGATGCGGGGACGGGGACGGGGGGCTCCTCGCCGGCTGCCTTGGAGGCGCCGATGGCCACCGGGCCGATCTTCTCCATTGCCGGCATGGTTGGGCTTTTGTTGGGCGTTTGCAGAAGGTGATGGGACAGTGGAGACGGTTGAGTGAGTGAGTGTGCGATGAGTGGGAGTGGGGAGGACTCTTTTAAAGGAGAAGGGAAGCGGCGTTTCGTTGCACTACCGAGCACCGTGTATGCTAATGCACCGTGCATGGCCACACGTGTCCGCTACCGCCCCATGCGCCGCACACGCGTACCGTGAGTCACGTTTTTTCCCTCGTGTCTAACCATGGCGATTTTGTTGTACTCAGTTTTTCCCACCAACCGTTGATCATCTGTGATCTAGCGGACATGATAACCCTTATATCTGTCGGGGGCACCCCTCTCTCCATGCAAAATAACGAGTATGACACCGGAACTTTAACAACATAAACATATGAACTTGAATATATTTTGAGGGGTACGAAAATAGAAATCCCCATAGTTTAAGGGTCTAGATACGGTAAGAGAACTAAATATTATTAGTAGCCGGGCCAGACAAAGGATGTGGTTGGTCAGCTAGAAGTTGCTGATTCCTAAGTAAGGGGACACTAGGCCGGTCTTGACATACTCCCTCAGGAACTTTCCATAAGCAGCATGCTTAGCCTTGGTCGCTGACTTGTGTTTACTAGCCGGGCTTTTACTGATGCCAACTGCATGCGGAATCAAGCTAGGGCACCTGAGCTCCTTTCTTACAGAAAGTGCACCTGAGCTCCCCAAGTTGAGTGCGAAAAGGGATTATCCCGCTCTTGAGCTTCTTCATGACATGGCGGCTCTTGATGTCCCTGGTCTCCTTGCGAGAGTCCATCTCACTTGAATACACCTGTAATGTATGGAATACAAACCAAATGAGCAAAATAATAAATATATATTCCTTCCATCATTCCAAGTTACTGATGCAATAAAATGTCTATACAGGTTCAGAGTTCATTACGGTCGCCTCCCCACCGCTCCTAAATTAATGTGGTTTGTGTTCTTGGTAACTTATTAATAAATAAATAATATGGATTCATTCAGAACAGACTAGATCTCTCCATGTACCGGTTCGTACGTTGCATCTAATCATTAGGACTAGATTTTTTATGACGCGTGGATAGATTAAGCTCGAGCAGAAAATATGAAACATGTAGAAATAGATCTACCTCCGCACACGAGCGAGTGTGTTCGCCGAACTCCACGCCTCATCGGCTCCTCTGAAGTCGTTAGCACCGGGCGCCCATGGTCCCCAAGGGGTTGAACTGCATGTCCTCCTCGGCATGTGCTACGTGATGCTCCTCCAGACCGCCGCGTGAAGCACCACCCGGGCGATGCCCGACACTCACCCCACGCACTGGTTTCATGGAGAAGGTTGGGTTTTTAATGCGGGACGCTTAGTCCTCCTCGAGGGCCCCTGCTGACAGCTCTTCCGGCAAGGCAACCACATGGAAGGTTCGTGGTGGGGGCCTGATGGAAGTGAGCGCAGAGCACGCTGCATAGTAAAATGGTATAGCCGGTGGTCCGTGGATGACCAGTTGCCGTGTAGTAGACTTGTAGCCTTTGCAGACTAGATTAAACATGACATGACCACTCGACGACTTTTTCCATGGACGGCATCGTGTTCCTTCTTGTAGAAGTCTTATTGAGGGAGACGTCCGTGCTGTCTCGCGCTGTCCTGTGAAGGGCACGACGTGTGCAACGAGCCTCGTTGGATCACACAGGATCAACGGTTGGTGCGAACGATCCACGTGACAACTGTGATAACCAATCAGGGCGTAGCAGATAGAGTGGGCATAGGTTTGGGCTTCTACGAAAGAGAGAGAGAGGGGGGAGGGGGCAAAGCTGAGTAGTATAAAAATGGAAAGTGGGTGTCTTTTATGAAATGCATCATGGCATACATCAAATTATGCCAAGATAGATCCACTAGAGTCATTGCATGTGTGTTCTTTCCACAAACCACACATGGATCAACCAGTGTCATTGCATGTGTGTTCTTTCCACAAACCACATATGAACCCACTAGAGTCATTGCATGTGTGCTCTTATACTAAAACCAACACTAGAGTCATTGCATGTGAGTTCTTTTCACAAACCACACATTGATCCACCATTGTCATTGCATGTGTGTTCTTTCCACAAACCACATATGGATCCATTTGAATAATTGCATGTTTGTTCTTATACTAAAACCACAAACCAGCACTAGAGTCATTGCATGTGTGTTCTTTTCCACAAACCACACATGGATCCACTAGACTCATTGCATGTGTGTTCTTTCCACAAACAACTTATGGATCAACCAGTGGTCATTGCATGTGTGTTCTTTTCACAAACTACATGTGGACCCACTATTATCATTATAGTTGTGTTCTTATACTAAAACTACCACTAGAGTCATTGCATGTGTGTTATTTCCACAAACCACACATGGATCAACCAATAGAGTCATTGCATGTGTGTTCTTTCCACAAACCACACATGGATCCACCACTGTCATTGCATGTGTGTTCTTCCCACAAACCACATATTGATCAACCAGTGGTTATTGCATGTGTGTTATTTTCACAAACCACATATGGATCCATTTGAGTAATTGCATGTTTGTTCTTATACTAAAACCACAAACCAGCACTAGAGTCATTGCATGTGTGTTCTTTTCCACAAACCACACACGGATCCACTAGACTCATTGCATGTGTGTTGTTTTCCACAAACAACTTATGGATCAACCAGTGGTCATTGCATGTGTGTTCTTTTCACAAACTACATGGGGACCCACTAGAGTCATTGTATGTGTGTTCTTATACTAAAACTAGCACTAGAGTCATTGCAGGTGTGTTCTTTCCACAAACCACATATGGATCAACCAGTGGTCATTGCAGGTGTGTTCTTTTCCACAAACCACATATGGATCAACCAGTGATCATTGCATGTGTGTTCTTCCCACAAACCACACATGGATCAACCAGTGGTCATTGCATGTGTGTTCTTTCTACAAACTACATATGGATCAATCAGAGTCACTGCGTGTGTGTTCTTTCCACAAACCACATATGGATCCATTTGAGTAATTGCATGTTTGTTCTTATACTAAAACCACAAACCAGCACTAGAGTCATTGCATGTGTGTTCTTTTCCACAAATCACACACGGATCCACTAGACTCATTGCATGTGTGTTCTTTTCCACAAACAACTTATGGATCAACCAGTGGTCATTGCATGTGTGTTCTTTTCCACAAACTACATGTGGACCCACTAGAGTCATTGTATGTGTGTTCTTATACTAAAACTAGCACTAGAGTCATTGCATGTGTGTTCTTTCCACAAACCACATATGGATCAACCAGTGGTCATTACATGTGTGTTCTTTTCCACAAACCATATATGGACCAACCAGTGGTCATTGCATGTGTGTTCTTCCCACAAACCACACATGGATCAACCAGTGGTCATTACATGTGTGTTCTTTTCCACAAACTACACATGGATCAAGAAGTGTCATTGCATGTGTGTTCGTTCCACAAACCACATGTATAAACCTTTGTTCATTGCATGTGTATTCTTTTCACAAACCACATGTGAACCCACTAGAGTCATTGCATGTGTGTTCTTATACTAAAACCAACACTAGAGTCATTGCATGTCTGTTCTTTTCACAAACCACACATGGATCCACCACTGTCATTGCATGTGTGTTCTTTCCACAAACCACACATGGATCAACCAGTGGTCATTGCATGTGTGTTCTTTTCCACAAACCACATATGGATCAACCAGTGGTCATTTCATGTGTGTTCTTTCTACAAACCACATATGGATCAACCAGAGTCAGTCATTGCATGTGTGTTCTTTCCACAAACCACATATGGATCCATTTGAATAATTGCATGTTTGTTCTTATACTAAAACCACAAACCAGCACTAGAGTCATTGCATGTGTGTTCTTTTCCACAAACCACACATGGATCCACTAGACTCATTGCATGTGTGTTCTTTTCCACAAACAACTTATGGATCAACCAGTGGTCATCGCATGTGTGTTCTTTTCACAAACTACATATGGACCCACTAGTGTCATTGTATGTGTGTTGTGATACTAAAACTAACACTAGAGTCATTGCATGTGTGTTCTTTCCACAAACCACATATGGATCAACCAGTGGTCATTGCATGTGTGTTCTTTCCACAAACCACATATGGATCAACTAGTGGTCATTGCATGTGTGTTCTTTCCACAAACCACACATGGATCAACCAGTGGTCATTGCATGTGTGTTCTTTTCCACAAACCACACATGGATCAAGCAGTGTCATTGCATGTGTGTTCTTTGCACAAACCACATATGGATCAACCAGTGGTCATTGCATGTGTGTTCTTTTCACAAACCACATGTGAACCCACTAGAGTCATTGCATGTGTGCTCTTATACTAAAACCAACAATAGAGTCATTGCATGTGTGTTCTTTTCACAAACCACACATTGATCCACCATTGTCATTGCATGTGTGTTCTTTCCACAAACCACATATGGATCCATTTGAATAATTGCATGTTTGTTCTTATACTAAAACCACAAACCAGCACTAGAGTCATTGCATTTGTTCTTTTTCACAAACCACACATGGATCCACTAGACTCATTGCATGTGTGTTATTTTCCACAAACAACTTCTGGATCAACCAGTGGTCATTGCATGTGTGTTCTTTTCACAAACTACATATGGACCCACTAGAGTCATTGTATGTGTGTTCTTATACTAAAACTAGCACTAGAGTCATTGCATGTGTGTTCTTTCCACAAACCACATATGGATCAACCAGTGGTCATTGCATGTGTGTTCTTTTCCATAAACCACATGTGAACCCACAAGAGTCATTCCATGTGTGTTCTTATACTAAAACCAACACTAGAGTCATTGCATGTGTGTTATTTCCATAAACCACACATGGATCAACCACTAGAGTCATTGCATGTGTGTTATTTTCACAAACTACATGCCGACCCACTAGACTCATTGTATGTGTGTTCTTATACTAAAACTAGCACTAGAGTCATTGCTTGTGTGTTCTTTCCACAGACCACATATGGATCAACCAGTGGTCATTGCATGTGTGTTCTTTTCCAGAAACCACATATGGATCAACCAGTGCTCATTGCATGTGTGTTCTTTCCACAAACCACACATGGATCAACCAGTGGTCATTGCATGCGTGTTCTTTCCACAAACCACACATGGATCAACCAGTGGTCATTGCATGTGTGTTCTTTTCCACAAACCACACATGGATCAAGCAGTGTCATTGCATGTGTGTTCTTTCCACAAACCACATATGTATCAACCACTAGAGTCATTGCATGTTTGTTCTTATACTAAAACCACAAACCGGCACTAGAATCATTGCATGTGTGTTCTTTTCCACAAACCACACATGGATCCACTAGACTCATTGCATGTGTGTTCTTTTCCACAAAAAACTTATGGATCAACCAGTGGTCTTTGCATGTGTCTTCTTTTCCACAAACCACATATGGATCAACCAGTGGTCATTGCATGTGTGTTCTTTTCACAAACCACATATGGATTGATACATTACAAATGTATCTATAATTTTTTATGTTCCATGCTTGGTTTTATCCACTTTCTTGTGTTTTGTTCCAACTTTGGAGTACTTTTCATATGATTTCTTGGACTAACCTATTAACAAGAGCCACAGTGCCAGCTGCCTGTTTTCTGCTGTGTTTGGTTCTAGGAAAGTAAGAAAATGAATATTCTCGGAATTGGACGGGACAAAAGCTAAAGTGCCTATTTTTCCGGAAGGGATCAAGTGCCAGAATACGAGACGAAGAAGGGCCAGGGGCCGGCCACACCACCTGTCCGTGCGGCCAGGCCTGGCCCGCGCCAGGGGGTGGTGTGGTCGCTCCCGGTGCCCCCTCGGCCTCTCCTTCCGCCTATATATTGCCCTCGGGACAAAAACCTTAAGGACCGGATCAAAAATCCACGAAAGAGTGTAGCCGCCGTCATCTCCATCCCTAGATCGGGAGGGATCTGAAGCTCTTCCCGGCACCCTGCCGAGAGGGTAATTCACCCTGGAGGCCTTCTTCATCACCATTCAAGCCTCCGGTGTGATGCGTGAGTAGTTCATCCTTGGACTATGGATCCATGTAGTAGCTAGATGGCTGGTTTCTCCTCCTTTGTGCTTTCATGTTTAGATCTTGTGAGCTCCGTTCATGATCAAGATCATCTATTTGTAATTCATACATGCTGTGTTTGCGGGGATCCGATGGATATTGAGATGCTATTTCAGATTGATTATTGATTCTATCATGTCTTTGCTTTTTGAGATCTTGCATGCTTTCCGTTGTTAGTAGCTATCTTGGCCAAGTAGATGCTAGAAACTCCAAGAGTTAGTATTTATGCTCGATAGTGGGTTCATGCCTCTGGTAATCTGGGGAAGTGATAGAAATCTCTAAGGTACTAGATGTGTTGTTTCTACTAGGGAGAAAACAACAATCCTTTGTTCATAGAACAATCGTATTGTTTACTTTACACGCAGTTCAAAAAACAATAATCATTGCTTGCAACTTAATCGGAGGGGTTCGGATGATAACCTGAAGGTGGATTATTAGTCATAGATGCAGTTGGATGGCGGTCTATGTATTATGTTGTATTGCCCAATCAAGTATCAGAGGAGTCAAGATTATTAGTATATGAATGTATTGCTTTCTCGGTGTTTGTCAATTGCCCCGCTGTAATTTGTTCACCCAGCATGTTATCTATCTAAGGAGAGCCACCTCTAGTGAACTATGGATCCCGGTCCTTGTCTTTTACATACAATCTACAATGTTTTACTGCTTTGTG
The DNA here is from genome assembly GCA_023614405.1 of Avena insularis. Taxonomy (NCBI): domain Eukaryota; kingdom Viridiplantae; phylum Streptophyta; class Magnoliopsida; order Poales; family Poaceae; genus Avena; species Avena insularis. Next base: position 279,781,537 of record CM042690.1, read on the forward strand.
TTTACTTTCTACAAACTTTTACTTCTTTCCATTCGATACGTTTAATCCTTTGTTTTTCGCAAAACACGGTGAGATTGACAACCTCATCGCAAGTTGGGGACAAAGATCTGTGGTTGTGTTGTGCAGGTCTCCATCTTGCTACTAGCACCGGTAGTGCGCCCTGCCAAAGCTCAGCTAGTAACACCTTTGGGGTGTTTCCTTGCTCCTATTGGTTCGATCAAACCTTGGTTTCATAACTGAGGGAAAACTTACTGCTATATTAATCGTGCCTTCCTCTTGGGGTTGCCAACGAGCTCTACGTCGAAAGTCGAGCGCATCATGGATCAATCAGTGTCATTGCATGTGTGTTATTTTCACAAACCACACATGGATCAACCAATAGAGTCATTGCATGTGTGTTCTTTCCACAAACCACACATGGATCAACCACTAGAGTCATTGCATGTGTGTTCTTTCCACAAACCACACATGGATCAAGCAGTGTCATTGCATGTGTGTTCTTTCCACAAACCACATATGGATCAACCAGTGGTCATTGCATGTGTGTTCTTTTCCATAAACCACATGTGAACCCACTAGAGTCATTGCATGTGTGTTCTCATACTAAAACCAACACTAGAGTCATTGCATGTGTGTTATTTCCACAAACCACACATGGATCAACCACTAGAGTCATTGCATGTGTGTTCTTTCCATAAACCACACATGGATCCACCACTGTCAGTGCATGTGTGTTCTTCCCACACACCACATATGGATCAACCAGTGGTCATTGCATGTGTGTTATTTTCACAAACCACATATGGATCCATTTGAGTAATTGCATGTTTGTTCTTATACTAAAACCACAAACCAGCACTAGAGTCATTGCATGTGTGTTCTTTTCCACAAACCACACACGGATCCACTAGACTCATTGCATGTGTGTTCTTTTACACAAACAACTTATGGATCAACCAGTGGTCATTGCATGTGTGTTCTTTTCACAAACTACATGTGGACCCACTAGAGTCATTGTATGTGTGTTCTTATACTAAAACTAGCACTAGAGTCATTGCATGTGTGTTCTTTCCACAAAACACATATGGATCAACCAGTGGTCATTGCATGTGTGTTCTTTTCCACAAATCACATATGGATCAACCAGTGGTCATTGCATGTGTGTTCTTCCCACAAACCACACATGGATCAACCAGTGGTCATTACATGTGTGTTCTTTTCCACAAACTACACATGGATCAAGAAGTGTCATTGCATGTGTGTTCTTTCCACAAGCCACATATGGATCAACCAGTGGTCATTGCATGTGTATTCTTTTCACAAACCACATGTGAACCCACTAGAGTCATTGCATCTGTGTTCTTATACTAAAACCAACACTAGAGTCATTGCATGTTTGTTCTTTTAACAAACCACACATGGATCCACCACTGTCATTGCATGTGTGTTCTTTCCACAAACCACACATGGATCAACCAGTGGTCATTGCATGTGTGTTCTTTTCCACAAACCACATATGGATCAACCAGTGGTCATTGCCTTGTGTTCTTTCTACAAACCACATATGGATCAATCAGAGTCATTGCATGTGTGTTCTTTCCACAAACCACATATGGATCCATTTGAATAATTGCATGTTTGTTTTTATACTAAAACCACAAACCAGCACTAGAGTCATTGCATGTGTGTTCTTTTCCACAAACCACACATGGATCCACTAGACTCATTGCATGTGTGTTGTTTTCCACAAACAACTTATGGATCAACCAGTGGTCATTGCATGTGTGTTCTTTTCACAAACTACATGTGTACCCACTAGAGTCATTGTATGTGTGTTCTTATACTAAAACTAGCACTAGAGTGATTGCATGTGTGTTCTTTCCACAAACCACATATGGATCAACTAGTGGTCATTAAATGTGTGTTCTTTTCCACAAACCACATATGGATCAACTAGTGGTCATTGCATGTGTGTTCTTTCCACAAACCACACATGGCTCAACCAGTGGTCATTCATGTGTGTTCTTTTCAACAAACCACACATGGATCAAAGTGTCATTGCATGTGTGTTCTTTCCACAAACCACATATGGATCAACCAGTGGTCATTGCATGTGTGTTCTTTTCACAAACCACATGTGAACCCACTAGAGTCATTGCATGTGTGCTCTTATACTAAAACCAACACTAGAGTCATTGCATGTGTGTTCTTTTCACAAACCACACATTGATCCACCATTGTCATTGCATGTGTGTTCTTTCCACAAACGACATATGGATCCATTTGAATAATTGCATGTTTGTTCTTATACTAAAACCACAAACCAGCACTAGAGTCATTGCATGTGTGTTCTTTTCCACAAACCACACATGGATCCACTAGACTCATTGCATGTGTGTTCTTTTCCACAAACAACTTATGGATCAACCAGTGGTCATTGCATGTGTGTTCTTTTCACAAACTACATGTGGACCCACTAGAGTCATTATATGTGTGTTCTTATACTAAAACTAGCACTAGAGTCATTGCATGTGTGTTCTTTCCACAAACAACATATGGATCAACCAGTGGTCATTGCATGTGTGTTCTTTTCCACAAACCACATATGGACCAACCAGTGGTCATTTCATGTGTGTTCTTCCCACAAACCACACATGGATCAACCAGTGGTCATTACATGTGTGTTCTTTTCCACAAACTACACATGGATCAAGAAGTGTCATTGCATGTGTGTTCTTTCCACGAACCACATGGATCAACCAGTGGTCATTGCATGTGTATTCTTTTCACAAACCACATGTGAACCCACTAGAGTCATTGCATGTGTGTTCTTATACTAAAACCAACACTAGAGTCATTGCATGTCTGTTCTTTTCACAAACCACATGGATCCACCACTGTCATTGCATGTGTGTTCTTTCCACAAACCACACATGGATCAACCAGTGGTCATTGCATTTGTGTTCTTTTCCACGAACCACATATGGATCAACCAGTGGTCATTTCATGTGTGTTCTTTCTACAAACCACATATGGATCAATCAGAGTCATTGCATGTGTGTTCTTTCCACAAACCACATACGGATCCATTTGAATAATTGCATGTTTGTTCTTATACTAAAACCACAAACCAGCACTAGAGTCATTGCATGTGTGTTCTTTTCCACAAAGCACACATGGATCCACTAGACTCATTGCATGTGTGTTCTTTTCCACAAACAACTTATGGATCAACCATTGGTCATTGCATGTGTGTTCTTTTCACAAACTACATGTGTACCCACTAGAGTCATTGTATGTGTGTTCTTATACTAAAACTAGCACTAGAGTCATTGCATGTGTGTTCTTTCCACAAACCACATATGGATCAACCAGTGGTCATTACATGTGTGTTCTTTTCCACAAACCACATATGGATCAACTAGTGGTTATTGCATGTGTGTTCTTTCCACAAACCACACATGGATCAACCAGTGGTCATTGCATGTGTGTTCTTTTCCACAAACCACACATGGATCAAGCAGTGTCATTGCATGTGTGTTCTTTCCACAAACCACATATGGATCAACCAGTGGTCATTGCATGTGTGTTCTTTTCACAAACCACATGTGAACCCACTAGAGTCATTGCATGTGTGCTCTTATACTAAAACCAACAATAGAGTCATTGCATGTGTGTTCTTTTCACAAACCACACATTGATCCACCATTGTCATTGCATGTGTGTTCTTTCCAGAAACCACATATGGATCCATTTGAATAATTGCATGTTTGTTCTTATACTAAAACCACAAACCAGCACTAGAGTCAGTGTTTTTGTTCTTTACCAAAAACCACACATGGATCCACTAGACTCATTGCATGTGTGTTCTTTTCCACAAACAACTTCTGGATCAACCAGTGGTCATTGCATGTGTGTTCTTTTCACAAACTACATGTGGACCCACTAGAGTCATTGTATGTGTGTTCTTATACTAAAACTAACACTAGAGTCATTGCATGTGTGTTCTTTCCACAAACAACATATGGATCAACCAGTGGTCATTGCATGTGTGTTCTTTTCCACAAACCACATATGGATCAACTAGTGGTCATTGCATGTGTGTTCTTCCCACAAACCACACATGGATCAACCAGTGGTCATTGCATGTGTGTTCTTTTCAACAAACCACACATGGATCAAGCAGTGTCATTGCATGTGTGTTCTTTCCACAAACCACATATGGATCAACCACTGGTCATTGCATGTGTGTTCTTTTCACAAACCACATGTGAACCCACAAGAGTCATTGCATGTGTGCTCTTATACTAAAACCAACACTAGAGTCATTGCATGTGTGTTCTTTTCACAAACCACACATTGATCCACCATTGTCATTGCATGTGTGTTCTTTCCACAAACCACATATGGATCCATTTGAATAATTGCATGTTTGTTCTTATACTAAAACCACAAACCAGCAATAGAGTCATTGCATGTGTGTTCTTTTCCACAAACCACACATGGATCCACTAGACTCATTGCATGTGTGTTCTTTTCCACAAACAACTTATGGATCAACCAGTGGTCATTGCATGTGTGTTCTTTTCAGAAACTACATGTGGACCCACTAGAGTCATTATAGTTGTGTTCTTATACTAAAACTACCACTAGAGTCATTGCATGTGTGTTATTTCCACAAACCACACATGGATCAACCACTAGAGTCATTGCATGTGTGTTCTTTCCACAAACCACACATGGATCCACCACTGTCATTGCATGTGTGTTCTTCCCACAAACCACATATGGATCAACCAGTGCTCATTGCATGTGTGTTATTTTCACAAACCACATATGGATCCATTTGAGTAATTGCATGTTTGTTCATATACTAAAACCACAAACCAGCACTAGAGTCATTGCATGTCTGTTCTTTTCCACAAACCACACACGGATCCACTAGACTCATTGCTTGTGTGTTCTTTTCCACAAACAACTTATGGATCAACCAGTGGTTATTGCATGTGTGTTCTTTTCACAAACTACATGTGGACCCACTAGAGTCATTGTATGTGTGTTCTTATACGAAAACTAGCACTAGAGTCATTGCACGTGTGTTCTTTCCACAAACCACATGTGGATCAACCAGTGGTCATTACAGGTGTGTTCTTTTCTACAAACCACATATGGATCAACCAGTGGTCATTGCATGTGTGTTCTTCCCACAAACCACACATGGATCAACCAGTGGTTATTACATGTGTGTTATTTTCCACAAACTACACATGGATCAAGAAGTGTCATTGCATGTGTGTTCTTTCCACAAACCACATATGGATCAACCAGTGGTCATTGCATGTGTGTTCTTTCTACAAACCACATATGGATCAACCAGTGGTCATTACATGTGTGTTCTTTTCCACAAACCACATATGGATCAACTAGTGGTCATTGCATGTGTGTTCTTTCCACAAACCACACATGGATCAACCAGTGGTCATTGCATGTGTGTTCTTTTCCACAAACAACACATGGATCAAGCAGTGTCATTGCATGTGTGTTCTTTCCACAAACCACATATGGATCAACCAGTGGTCATTGCATGTGTGTTCTTTTCACAAACCACATGTGAACCCACTAGAGTCATTGCATGTGTGTTCTTTCCACAAACCACACATGGATCCACCACTGTCATTGCATGTGTGTTCTTCCCACAAACCACATATGGATCAACCAGTGGTCATTGCATGTGTGTTATTTTCACAAACCACATATGGATCCATTTGACTAATTGCATGTTTGTTCTTATACTAAAACCACAAACCAGCACTAGAGTCATTGCATGTCTGTTCTTTTCCACAAACCACACACGGATCCACTAGACTCATTGCATGTGTGTTCTTTTCCACAAACAACTTATGGATCAACCAGTGGTCATTGCATGTGTGTTCTTTTCACAAACTACATGTGGACCCACTAGAGTCATTGTATGTCTGTTCTTATACTAAAACTAGCACTAGAGTCATTGCACGTGTGTTCTTTCCACAAACCACATATGGATCAACCAGTGGTCATTGCAGGTGTGTTCTTTTCCACAAACCACATATGGATCAACCAGTGGTCATTGCATGTGTGTTCTTCCCACAAACCACACATGGATCAACCAGTGGTTATTACATGTGTGTTCTTTTCCACAAACTACACATGGATCAAGAAGTGTCATTGCATGTGTGTTCTTTCCACAAACCACATATGGATCAACCAGTGGTCATTGCATGTGTATTCTTTTCACAAACCACATGTGAACCCACTAGAGTCATTGCATGTGTGTTCTTATACTAAAACCAACACTAGAGTCATTGCATGTCTGTTCTTTTCACAAACCACACATGGATCCACCACTGTCATTGCATGTGTGTTCTTTCCACAAACCACACATGGATCAACCAGTGGTCATTGCATGTGTGTTCTTTTCCATAAACCACATATGGATCAACCAGTGGTCATTGCATGTGTGTTCTTTCTACAAACCACATATGGATCAATCAGAGTCATTGCATGTGTGTTCTTTCCACAAACCACATATGGATCCATTTGACTAATTGCATGTTTGTTCTTATACTAAAACCACAAACCAGCACTAGCGTCATTGCATGTGTGTTCTTTTCCACAAACCACACATGGATCCACTAGACTCATTGCATGTGTGTTCTTTTCCACAAACAACTTATGGATCAACCAGTGGTCATTGCATGTGTGTTCTTTTCACAAACTACATGTGGACCCACTAGAGTCATTGTATGTGTGTTCTTATACTAAAACTAGCACTAGAGTCATTGCATGTGTGTTCTTTCAACAAACAACATATGGATCAACCAGTGGTCATTGCATGTGTGTTCTTTTCCACAAACCACATATGGATCAACTAGTGGTCATTGCATGTGTGTTCTTCCCACAAACCACACATGGATCAACCAGTGGTCATTGCATGTGTGTTCTTTTCAACAAACCACACATGGATCAAGTAGTGTCATTGCATGTGTGTTCTTTCCACAAACCACATCTGGATCAACCAGTGGTCATTGCATGTGTGTTCTTTTGACAAACCACATGTGAACCCACTAGAGTCATTGCATGTGTGCTCATATACTAAAACCAACACTAGAGTCATTGCATGTGTGTTCTTTTCACAAACCACACATTGATCCACCATTGTCATTGCATGTGTGTTCTTTCCACAAACCACATATGGATCCATTTGAATAATTGCATGTTTGTTCTTATACTAAAACCACAAACCAGCACTAGAGTCATTGCATGTGTGTTCTTTTCCACAAACCACACATGGATCCACTAGACTCATTGCATGTGTGTTCTTTTCCACAAACAACTTATGGATTAACCAGTGGTCATTGCATGTGTGTTCTTTTCACAAACTACATGTGGACCCACTAGAGTCATTGTATGTGTGTTCTTATACTAAAACTAGCACTAGAGTCATTGAATGTGTGTTATTTCCACAAACCACACATGGATCAACCAATAGAGTCATTGCATGTGTGTTCTTTCCACAAACCACACATGGATCCACCACTGTCATTGCATGTGTGTTCTTCCCACAAACCACATATGGATCAACCAGTGGTTATTGCATGTGTGTTATTTTCACAAACCACATATGGATCCATTTGAGTAATTGCATGTTTGTTCTTATACTAAAACCACAAACCAGCACTAGAGTCATTGCATGTGTGTTCTTTTCCACAAACCACACACGGATCCACTAGACTCATTGCATGTGTGTTGTTTTCCACAAACAACTTATGGATCAACCAGTGGTCATTGCATGTGTGTTCTTTTCACAAACTACATGTGGACCCACTAGAGTCATTGTATGTGTGTTCTTATACTAAAACTAGCACTAGAGTCATTGCAGGTGTGTTCTTTCCACAAACCACATATGGATCAACCAGTGGTCATTGCAGGTGTGTTCTTTTCCACAAACCACATATGGATCAACCAGTGGTCATTGCATGTGTTTTCTTCCCACAAACCACACATGGATCCACCACTGTCATTGCATGTGTGTTCTTCCCACAAACCACATATGGATCAACCAGTGGTCATTGCATGTGTGTTATTTTCACAAACCACATATGGATCCATTTGAGTAATTGCATGTTTGTTCTTATACTAAAACCACAAACCAGCACTAGAGTCATTGCATGTCTGTTCTTTTCCACAAACCGCACACGGATCCACTAGACTCATTGCATGTGTGTTCTTTTCCACAAACAACTTATGGATCAACCAGTGGTCATTGCATGTGTGTTCTTTTCACAAACTACATGTGGACCCACTAGAGTCATTGTATGTGTGTTCTTATACTAAAACTAGCACTAGAGTCATTGCACGTGTGTTCTTTCCACAAACCACATATGGATCAACCAGTGGTCATTGCAGGTGTGTTCTTTTCCACAAACCACATATGGATCAACCAATGGTCATTGCATGTGTGTTCTTCCCACAAACCACACATGGATCAACCAGTGGTTATTACATGTGTGTTCTTTTCCACAAACCACATATGGATCAACTAGTGGTCATTGCATGTGTGTTCTTTCCACAAACCACACATGGATCAACCAGTGGTCATTGCATGTGTGTTCTTTTCCACAAACCACACATGGATCAAGCAGTGTCACTTCATGTGTGTTCTTTCCACAAACCACATATGGATCAACCAGTGGTCATTGCATGTGTGTTCTTCCCACAAACCACACATGGATCAACCAGTGGTTATTACATGTGTGTTCTTTTCCACAAACCACATATGGATCAACTAGTGGTCATTGCATGTGTGTTCTTTCCACAAACCACACATGGATCAACCAGTGGTCATTGCATGTGTGTTCTTTTCCACAAACCACACATGGATCAAGCACTAGAGTCATTGCATGTGTGTTCTTTCCACAAACCACATATGGATCAACTAGTGGTCATTGCATGTGTGTTCTTTTCACAAACCACATGGATCAACCCACTAGTGTCATTGCATGTGTGTTCTTTTTCACAACCCACACATGGATCCACCACTGTCATTGCATGTGTTTTCTTACCAGAAACAACACCTGGATCAACACGTTGTCATTGCATGTGTGTTCTTTCCACAAACCACATATGGATCCATTTGAGTAATTGCATGTTTGTTCTTATACTAAAACCACAAACCAGCACTAGAGTCATTGCATGTGTGTTCTTTTCCACAAACCACACATGGATCCACTAGACTCATTGCATGTGTGTTCTTTTCCACAAACAACTTATGGATCAACCAGTGGTCATTGCATGTGTGTTCTTTTCACAAACTACATGTGGACCCACTAGAGTCATTGTATGTGTGTTCTTATACTAAAACTAGCACTAGAGTCATTGCATGTGTGTTCTTTCCACAAACCACACATGGATCAACCACTGGTCATTGCATGTGTGTTCTTTTCCACAAAAACACATATGGATCAAGAAGTGTCATTGCATGTGTGTTCTTTCCACAAACCACATATGGATCAACCAGTGGTCGTTGCATGTGTATTCTTTTCACAAACCACATGTGAACCCACTAGAGTCATTGCATGTGTGTTCTTATACTAAAACCAACACTAGAGTCATTGCATGTCTGTTCTTTTCACAAACCACACATGGATCCACCACTGTCATTGCATGTGTGTTATTTCCACAAACCACACATGGATCAACCAGTGGTCATTGCATGTGTGTTCTTTTCCACAAACCACATATGGATCAACCAGTGGTCATTGCATGTGTGTTCTTTCTACAAACCACATATGGATCAATCAGAGTCATTGCATGTGTGTTCTTTCCACAAACCACATATGGATCCATTTGACTAATTGCATGTTTGTTCTTATACTAAAACCACAAACCAGCACTAGAGTCATTGCATGTGTGTTCTTTTCCACAAACCACACATGGATCCACTAGACTCATTGCATGTGTGTTCATTTCCACAAACAACTTATGGATCAACTAGTGGTCATTGCATGCGTGTTCTTTTCACAAACCACATGTGAACCCACTAGAGTCATTGCATGTGTGCTCTTATACTAAAACCAACAATAGAGTCATTGCATGTGTGTTCTTTTCACAAACCACACATTGATCCACCATTGTCATTGCATGTGTGTTCTTTCCACAAACCACATATGGATCCATTTGAATAATTGCATGTTTGTTCTTATACTAAAACCACAAACCAGCACTAGAGTCATTGCATGTGTTCTTTTCCACAAACCACGCATGGATCCACTAGACTCATTGCATGTGTGTTCTTTTCCACAAACAACTTCTGCATCAACCAGTGGTCATTGCATGTGTGTTCTTTTCACAAACTACATGTGGACCCACTAGAGTCATTGTATGTGTGTTCTTATACTAAAACTAGCACTAGAGTCATTGCATGTGTGTTCTTTCCACAAACAACATATGGATCAACCAGTGGTCATTGCATGTGTGTTCTATTCCACAAACCACATATGGATCAACTAGTGGTCATTGCATGTGTGTTCTTCCCACAAACCACACATGGATCAACCAGTGGTCATTGCATGTGTGTTCTTTTCAACAAACCACACATGGATCAAGTAGTGTCATTGCATGTGTGTTCTTTCCACAAACCACATATGGATCAACCAGTGGTCATTGCATGTGTGTTCTTTTCACAAACCACATGTGAACCCACTAGAGTCATTGCATGTGTGCTCATATACTAAAACCAACACTAGAGTCATTGCATGTGTGTTCTTTTCACAAACCACACATTGATCCACCATTGTCATTGCATGTGTGTTCTTTCCACAAACCACATATGGATCCATTTGAATAATTGCATGTTTGTTCTTATACTAAAACCACAAACCAGCACTAGAGTCATTGCATGTGTGTTCTTTTCCACAAACCACACAGGGATCCACTAGACTCATTGCATGTGTGTTCTTTTCCACAAACAACTTATGGATCAACCAGTGGTCATTGCATGTGTGTTCTTTTCAGAAACTACATGTGGACTCACTAGAGTCATTATAGTTGTGTTCTTATACAAAAACTACCACTAGAGTCATTGCATATGTGTTATTTCCACAAACCACACATGGATCAACCACTAGAGTCATTGCATGTGTGTTCTTTCCACAAACCACACATGGATCCACCACTGCCATTGCATGTGTGTTCTTCCCACAAACCACATATGGATCAACCAGTGGTCATTGCATGTGTGTTATTTTCACAAACCACATATGGATCCATTTGAGTAATTGCATGTTTGTTCTTATACTAAAACCACAAACCAGCACTAGAGTCATCGCATGTCTGTTCTTTTCCACAAACCACACACGGATCCACTAGACTCATTGCATGTGTGTTCTTTTCCACAAACAACTTATGGATCAACCAGTGGTCATTGCATGTGTGTTCTTTTCACAAACTACATGTGGACCCACTAGAGTCATTGTATGTGTGTTCTTATACTAAAACTAGCACTAGAGTCATTGCACGTGTGTTCTTTCCACAAACCACATATGGATCAACCAGTGGTCATTGCAGGTGTGTTCTTTTCCACAAACCACATATGGATCAACCAGTGGTCATTGCATGTGTGTTCTTCCCACAAACCACACATGGATCAACCAGTGGTTATTACATGTGTGTTCTTTTCCACAAACCACATATGGATCAACTAGTGGTCATTGCATGTGTGTTCTTTCCACAAACCACACATGGATCAACCAGTGGTCATTGCATGTGTGTTCTTTTCCACAAACCACACATGGATCAAGCAGTGTCACTGCATGTGTGTTCTTTCCACAAACCACATATGGATCAACCAGTGGTCATTGCATGTGTGTTCTTCCCACAAACCACACATGGATCAACCAGTGGTTATTACATGTGTGTTCTTTTCCACAAACCACATATGGATCAACTAGTGGTCATTGCATGTGTGTTCTTTCCACAAACCACACATGGATCAACCAGTGGTCATTGCATGTGTGTTCTTTTCCACAAACCACACATGGATCAAGCAGTGTCACTGCATGTGTGTTCTTTCCACAAACCACATATGGATCAACCAGTGGTCATTGCATGTGTGTTCTTTTCACAAACCACATGTGAACCCACTAGAGTCATTGCATGTGTGCTCTTATATTAAAACCAACACTAGAGTCATTACATGTGTGTTCTTTTCACAAACCACACATTGATCCACCATTGTCATTGCATGTGTGTTCTTTCCACAAACCACATATGGATCCATTTGAATAATTGCATGTTTGTTCTTATACTAAAACCACAAACCAGCACTAGAGTCATTGCATGTGTGTTCTTTTCCACAAACCACACATGGATCCACTAGACTCATTGCATGTGTGTTCTTTTCCACAAACAACTTATGGATTAACTAGTGGTCATTGCATGTGTGTTCTTTTCACAAACTACATGTGGACCCACTAGAGTCATTGTATGTGTGTTCTTATACTAAAACTAGCACTAGAGTCATTGAATGTGTGTTATTTCCACAAACCACACATGGATCAACCACTAGAGTCATTGCATGTGTGTTCTTTTCACAAACCACACATGGATCCACCACTGTCATTGCATGTGTGTTCTTCCCACAAATCACATATGGATCAACCAGTGGTTATTGCATGTGTGTTATTTTCACAAACCACATATGGATCCATTTGAGTAATTGCATGTTTGTTCTTATACTAAAACCACAAACCAGCACTAGAGTCATTGCATGTGTGTTCTTTTCCACAAACCACACACGGATCCACTAGACTCATTGCATGTGTGTTGTTTTCCACAAACAACTTATGGATCAACCAGTGGCCATTGCATGTGTGTTCTTTTCACAAACTACATGTGGACCCACTAGAGTCATTGTATGTGTGTTCTTATACTAAAACTAGCACTAGAGTCATTGCATGTGTGTTCTTTCCACACACCACATATGGATCAACCAGTGGTCATTGCAGGTGTGTTCTTTTCCACAAACCACATATGGACCAACCAGTGGTCATTGCATGTGTGTTCTTCCCACAAACCACACATGGATCAACCAGTGGTCATTACATGTGTGTTCTTTTCCACAAACTACACATGGATCAAGAAGTGTCATTGCATGTGTGTTCTTTCCACAAACCACATATGGATCAACCAGTGGTCGTTGCATGTGTATTCTTTTCACAAACCACATGTGAACCCACTAGAGTCATTGCATGTGTGTTTTATACTAAAACCAACACTAGAGTCATTGCATGTCTGTTCTTTTCACAAACCACACATGGATCCACCACTGTCATTGCATGTGTGTTCTTTCCACAAACCACACATGGATCAACCAGTAGTCATTGCATGTGTGTTCTTTTCCACAAACCACATATGGATCAACCAGTGGTCATTGCATGTGTGTTCTTTCTACAAACCACATATGGATCAATCAGAGTCATTGCATGTGTGTTCTTTCCACAAACCACATATGGATCCATTTGACTAATTGCATGTTTGTTCTTATACTAAAACCACAAACCAGCACTAGAGTCATTGCATGTGTGTTCTTTTCCACAAACCACACATGGATCCACTAGACTCATTGCATGTGTGTTCATTTCCACAAACAACTTATGGATCAACTAGTGGTCATTGCATGTGTGTTCTTTTCACAAACTACATGTGGACCCACTAGAGTCATTGTATGTGTGTTCTTTTCCACAAACCACACATGGATCAAGCAGTGTCATTGCATGTGTGTTCTTTCCACAGACCACATATGGATCAACCAGTGGTCATTGCATGTGTGTTCTTTCCACAAACCACATATGGATCAACCAGTGGTCATTGCATGTGTGTTCTTTCCACAAACCACATATGGATCCATTTGAATAATTGCATGTTTGATCTTATACTAAAACCACAAACCAGCACTAGAGTCATTGCATGTGTGTTCTTTTCCACAAACCACACATGGATCCACTAGACTCATTGCATGTGTGTTCTTTTCCACAAACAACTTATGGATCAACCAGTGGTCATTGCATGTGTGTTATTTTCACAAACTACATGTGGACCCACTAGAGTCATTGTATGTGTGTTCTTATACTAAAACTAGCACTAGAGTCATTGCATGTGTGTTCTTTCCACAAACAACATATGGATCAACCAGTGGTCATTGCATGTGTGTTCTTTTCCACAAACCACATATGGATCAACCAGTGGTCATTGCATGTGTGTTCTTTTCCACAAACCATATATGGATCAACCAGTGGTCATTGCATGTGTGTTCTTCCCACAAACCACACATGGATCAACCAGTGGTCATTACATGTGTTTTCTTTTCCACAAACTACACATGGATCAAGAAGTGTCATTGCATGTGTGTTATTTCCACAAACCACACATGGATCAACTAGTGGTCATTGCATGTGTGTTCTTTTCACAAACCACATGTGAACCCACTAGAGTCATTGCATGTGTGTTCTTATACTAAAACCAACAGTAGAGTCATTGCATGTCTGTTCTTTTCACAAACCACACATGGATCCACCACTGTCATTGCATGTGTGTTCTTTCCACAAACCACACATGGATCAACCAGTGGTCATTGCATGTGAGTTCTTTTCCACAAACCACATATGGATCAACCAGTGGTCATTGCATGTGTGTTCTTTCTACAAACCACATATGGATCAATCAGAGTCATTGCATGTGTGTTCTTTCCACAAACCACATATGGATCCATTTGAATAATTGCATGTTTGTTCTTATACTAAAACCACAAACCAGCACTAGAGTCATTGCATGTGTGTTCTTTTCCACAAAATACACATGGATCCACTAGACTCATTGCATGTGTGTTCTTTTCCACAAACAACCTATGGATCAACCAGTGGTCATTGCATGTGTGTTCTTTTCACAAACTACATGTGGACCCACTAGAGTCATTGTATGTGTGTTCTTATACTAAAACTAGCAGTAGAGTCATTGCATGTGTGTTCTTTCCACAAAACATATGGATCAACCAATGGTCATTACATGTGTGTTCTTTTCCACAAACCACATATGGATCAACTAGTGGTCATTGCATGTGTGTTCTTTCCACAAACCACACATGGATCAACCAGTGGTCATTGCATGTGTGTTCTTTTCCACAAACCACACATGGATCAAGAAGTGTCATTGCATGTGTGTTCTTTCCACAAACCACATATGGATCAACTAGTGGTCATTGCATGTGTGTTCTTTTCACAAACCACATGTGAACCCACTAGAGTCATTGCATGTGTGCTCTTATACTAAAACCAACACTAGAGTCATTGCATGTGTGTTCTTTTCACAAACCACACATTGATCCACCATTGTCATTGCATGTGTGTTCTTTCCACAAACCACATATGGATCCACTTGAGTAATTGCATGTTTATTCTTATACTGAAACCACAAACCAGCACTATAGTCATTGCATGTGTGTTGTTTTCCACAAAGCACACATGGATCCACTAGACTCATTGCATGTGTGTTATTTTCCACAAACAACTTATGGATCAACCAGTGGTCATTGCATGTGTGTTCTTTTCACAAAATACATGTGGACCCACTAGAGTCATTGCATGTGTGTTCTTATACTAAAACTACATCGTCAACCACTAGAGTCATTGCATGTGTGTTCTTTCCACAAACCACATATGGATCAACCAGTGGTCATTGCATGTGTGTTCTTTTCCACAAACCACATATGGATCAACCAGTGGTAATTGCATGTGCGTTCTTTCCACAAACCACACATGGATCAACCAGTGGTCATTGCATGTGTGTTCTTTCCCACAAACCACACATGGATCAAGCAGTGTCATTGTATGTGTGTTCTTTCCACAAAGCACATATGGATCAACCACTTGCATGTGTGTTATTTCCACAAACCACACATGGATCAACCACTAGAGTCATTGCATGTGTGTTCTTATACTAAAACCACAAACCGGCACTAGAGTCATTGCATGTGTGTTCTTTTCCACAAACCACACATGAATCCACTAGACTCATTGCATGTGTGTTCTTTTCCACAAACAACTTATGGATCAACTAGTAGTCATTGCATGTGTGTTCTTTTCACAAACTACATGTGGACTCACTAGAGTCATTGTATGTGTGTTCTTTCCATAAACCACTTATGGATCCATCAGTCATTGCATGTGTGTTCTTTCCACAAACCACACATGGATCCATTTGAGTCATTGCATGTGTGTTATTTCCTAAAACCACATGGATCAACCACTAGAGTCATTGCATGTGTGTTCTTTACACAAACCACTTATGGATCCATTATAGTCATTGCATGTGTGTTCTTTCCACAAACCACATATGGATCAACCAGTGGTCATTGCATGTGTGTTCTTTTCCATAAACCACATATGGACCCACTAGAGTCATTGCATGTGTGTTCTTATACTAAAACCAACACTAGAGTCATTGCATGTGTGTTATTTCCACAAACCACACATGGATCAACCACTAGAGTCATTGCATGTGTGTTCTTTTCACAAACCACATGTGAACCCACTAGAGTCATTGCATGTGTGTTCTTATACTAAAACCAACACTAGAGTCATTGCATGTGTGTTCTTTTCACAAACCACACATTGATCCACCATTGTCATTGCATGTGTGTCCTTTCCACAAACCACATATGGATCAACCAGTGGTCATTGCATGTGTGTTCTTTCCACAAACCACATATGGATCCATTTAAGTAATTGCATGTTTGTTCTTATAATAAAACCACAAACCAGAACTAGAGTCATTGCATGTGTGTTATTTTCCACAAACCACACATGGATCCACTAGACTCATTGCATGTGTGTTCTTTTCCACAAACAACTTATGGATCAACCAGTGGTCATTGCATGTGTGTTCTTTTCACAAACTACATGTGGACCCACTAGAGTCATTGTATGTGTGTTCTTATACTAAAACTAGCACTAGAGTCATTGCATGTGTGTTCTTTCCACAAACCACATATGGATCAACCAGTGGTCATTACATGTGTGTTCTTTTCCACAAACCACATATGGATCAACCAGTGGTCATTGCATGTGTGTTCTTTCCACAAACCACACATGGATCAACCAGTGGTCATTGCATGTGTGTTCTTTCCACAAACCACAAATGGATCAAGCAGTGTCATTGCATGTGTGTTATTTCAACAAACCACGTATGGATCAACCACTAGGTCATTGCATGTGTGTTCTTTCCACAAACCACATGGATCAACCACTAGAGTCGTTGCATGTGGGTTCTTATACTAAAACCACAAACCCACTAGATTCATTGCATGTGTGTTATTTCCACAAACCACACATGGATCAACCACTAGAGTCATTGCATGTGTGTTCTTTCCACAAACCACATATGGATCAACCAGTGGTCATTGCATGTGTGTTCTTTTCACAGACCACATGTGGACCCACTAGAGTCATCGCATGTGTGTTCTTATACTAAAACTAGCACTAGAGTCATTGCATGTGTGTTCTTTCCACAAACCACATATGGATGAACCATAGTCATTGCATGTGTGTTCTTTCCACAAACCACATACGGATCCACTAGACTCATTGCATGTGTGTTCTTTTCCACAAACAACTTATGGATCAACCACTAGAGTCATTGCATGTGTGTTCTTTCCACAAACCACACATGGATCAAGCAGTGTCATTGCATGTGTGTTCTTTCCACAAACCACATATGGATCAACCAGTGGTCATTGCATGTGTTTTCTTTTCCACAAACCACATATGGACCCACTAGAGTCATTGCATGTGTGTTCTTATACTAAAACCAACACTAGAGTCATTGCATGTGTGTTCTTTTCACAAACCACACATGGATCAACCACTAGAGTCCTTGCATGTGTGTTCTTTTCACAAACCACATGTGCACCCACTAGAGTCATTGCATGTGTGTTCTTATACTAAAACCAACACTAGAGTCATTGCATGTGTGTTCTTTTCACAAACCACACATGGATCCACCACTGTCATTGCATGTGTGTTCTTTCCACAAACCACACATGGATCAACCAGTGGTCATTGCATGTGTGTTCTTTTCCACAAACCACATATGGATCAACCAGTGGTCATTGCATGTGTGTTCTTTCCACAAACCACATATGGATCAACCAGAGTCATTGCATGTGTGTTCTTTCCACAAACCACATATGGATCCATTTGAGTAATTGCATGTGTGTTCTTATACTAAAACCACAAACCAGCACTAGAGTCATTGCATGTGTGTTCTTTTCCACAAACCACACATGGATCCACTAGACTCATTGCATGTGTGTTCTTTTCCACAAACAACTTATGGATCAACTAGTGGTCATTGCATGTGTGCTCTTTTCACAAACCACATGTGGACCCACTAGAGTCATTGCATGTGTGTTCTTTCCACAAACCACATATGGTTCAACTAGTGGTCATTGCATGTTTGTTCTATCCACAAACCACACATGGATCCACCACTAGAGTCATTGCATGTGTGTTATTTCCACAAACCACAACCAGCATGCCACTAGAGTCATTGCATGTGTGTTCTTTTCCACAAACCACACATGGATCAACTAGTGTCATTGCATGTGTGTTCTTTCCACAAACCACATATGGATCAACCAGTGGTCATTGCATGTGTGTTCTTTTCCATAAACCACATGTGAACCCACTAGAGTCTTTGCATGTGTGTTCTTATACTAAAACCAACACTAGAGTCATTGCATGTGTGTTATTTCCACAAACCACACATGGATCAACCACTAGAGTCATTGCATGTGTGTTCTTTTCAAAAACCACATGTGAACCCACTAGATTCATTGCATGTGTGTTCTTAAACCACACAACACTAGAGTCATTGCATGTGTGTTCTTTTCACAAACCACACATGGATCCACCACTGTCATTGCATGTGTGTTCTTTCCACAAACCACACATGGATCAACCAGTGGTCATTGCATGTGTGTCCTTTCCACAAACCACATATGGATCAACCAGTGGTCATTGCATGTGTGTTCTTTCTACAAACCACATATGGATCAATCAGAGTCATTGCATGTGTGTTCTTTCCACAAACCACATATTGATCAATTTGAGTAATTGCATGTTTGTTCTTATACTAAAACCACAAACCAGCACTAGAGTCATTGCATGTGTGTTCTTTTCCACAAACCACACATGGATCCACTAGACTCATTGCATGTGTGCTCTGTTCCACAAACAACTTATGGATCAACCAGTGGTCATTGCATGTGTGTTATTTTCACAAACTACATGTGGACCCACTAGAGTCATTTTATGTGTGTTCTTATACTAAAACTAGCAATAGAGTCATTGCATGTGTGTTCTTTCCACAAACCACATATGGATCAACCAGTGGTCATTGCATGTGTGTTATTTTCCACAAACCACATATGGATCAACCAGTGGTCATTGCATGTGTGTTCTTTCCACAAACCACACATGGATCAACAAGTGGTCATTGCATGTGTGTTCTTTTCCACAAACCACACATGGATCAAGCAGTGTCATTGCATGTGTGTTCTTTCCACAGACCACATATGGATCAACCAGTGGTCATTGCATGTGTGTTATTTTCACAAACCACACGTGAACCCACTAGAGTCATTGCATGTGTGTTCTTATACTTAAACCAACACTAGAGTCATTGCATGTGTGTTCTTTTCACAAACCACACATTGATCCACCATTGTCATTGCATGTGTGTTCTTTCCACAAACCACACATGGATCCACTTGAATCATTGCATGTGTGTTCTTATACTAAAACCACAAACCAGCACTAGAGTCATTGCATGTGTGTTCTTTATCACAAAACACACATGGATCCACCAGTGGTCATTGCATGTTTGTTCTTTCCACAAACAACTTATGGATCAACCAGTGGTCATTGCATGTGTGTTCTTTTCACAAACCACACATGGATCAACCACAAGAGTCATTGCATGTGTGTTCTTTTCACAAACCACACATTGATCCACCATTGTCATTGCATGTGTGTTCTTTCCACAAACCACATATGGATCCATTTGAATAATTGCATGTTTGATCTTATACTAAAACCACAAACCAGCACTAGAGTCATTGCATGTGTGTTCTTTTCCACAAACCACACATGGATCCACTAGACTCATTGCATGTGTGTTCTTTTCCACATACAACTTATGGATCAACCAGTGGTCATTGCATGTGTGTTCTTTTCACAAACTACATGTGGACCCACTAGAGTCATTGTATGTGTGTTCTTATACTAAAACCAACACTAGAGTCATTGCATGTGTGTTATTTCCACAAACCACACATGGATCCACCACTGTCATTGCATGTGTGTTCTTTTCACAAACCACACATGGATCAACCAGTGGTCATTGCATGTGAGTTCTTTTCCACAAACCACATATGGATCAACCAGTGGTCATTGCATGTGTGTTCTTTCTACAAACCACATATGGATCAATCAGAGTCACTGCATGTGTGTTCTTTCCACAAACCACATATGGATCCATTTGAATAATTGCATGTTTGTTCTTATACTAAAACCACAAACCAGCACTAGAGTCATTGCATGTGTGTTCTTTTCCACAAAGCACACATGAATCCACTAGACTCATTGCATGTGTGTTCTTTTCCATAAAGAACTTATGGATCAACCAGTGGTCATTACATGTGTGTTCGTTTCCACAAACCACATATGGATCAACCAGTGGTCATTGCATGTGTGTTCTTTCCACAAACCACACATGGATCAACCAGTGGTCATTCCATGTGTGTTCTTTTCCACAAACCACACATGGATCAAGCAGTGTCATTGCATGTGTGTTCTTTCCACAAACCACATGTGAACCCACTAGAGTCATTGCATGTGTGCTCTTATACTAAAACCAACACTAGAGTCATTGCATGTGTGTTCTTTTCACAAACCACACATTGATCCACCATTGTCATTGCATGTGTGTTCTTTCCACAAACCACATATGGATCAACTAGTGGTCATTGCATGTGTGTTCTTTCCACAAACCACATATGGATCCACTTGAGTAATTGCATGTTTATTCTTTCCACAAACCACATATGGATCAACTAGAGTCATTGCATGTGTGTTCTTTCCACAAACCACATATGGATCTTCTTTCCACAAACCACACATGGATCCACTAGACTCATGGCATGTGTGTTCTTATCACTAGACTCATGGCATGTGTGTTATTTTCCACAAACAACTTATGGATCAACCAGTGGTCATTGCATGTGTGTTCTTTTCACAAACTACATGTGGACCCACTAGAGTCATTGTATGTGTGTTCTTATACTAAAACTAGCACTAGAGTCATTGCATGTGTGTTCTTTCCACAAACCACATATGGATCAACCAGTGGTCATTGCATGTGTGTTCTTTTCCACAAACCACATATGGATCAACCAGTGGTCATTGCATGTGTGTTCTTTCCACAAACCACACATGGATCAACCAGTGGTCATTGCATGTGTGTTCTTTCCCACAAACCACACATGGATCAAGCAGTGTCATTGTATGTGTGTTCTTTCCACAAAGCACATATGGATCAACCACTAGAGTCATTGCATGTGTGTTATTTCCACAAACCACACATGGATCAACCACTAGAGTCATTGCATGTGTGTTCTTATACTAAAACCACAAACCGGCACTAGAGTCATTGCATGTGTGTTCTTTTCCACAAACCACACATGAATCCACTAGACTCATTGCATGTGTGTTCTTTTCCACAAACAACTTATGGATCAACTAGTGGTCATTGCATGTGTGTTCTTTTCACAAACTACATGTGGACTCACTAGAGTCATTGTATGTGTGTTCTTATACTAAAACTAGCACTAGAGTCATTGCATGTGTGTTCTTTTCCATAAACCACTTATGGATCCATCAGAGTCATTGCATGTGTGTTATTTCCACAAACCACACATGGATCAACCAATAGAGTCATTGCATGTGTGTTATTTCCACAAACCACACATGGATCAACCACTAGAGTCATTGCATGTGTGTTCTTTCCACAAACCACACATGGATCAAGGAGTGTCATTGCATGTGTGTTCTTTCCACAAACCACATATGGATCAACCAGTGGTCATTGCATGTGTGTTCTTTTCCATAAATCACATGTGAACCCACTAGAGTCATTGCATGTGTGTTCTTATACTAAAACCAACACTAGAGTCATTGCATGTGTGTTATTTCCACAAAGCACACATGGATCAACCACTAGAGTCATTGCATGTGTGTTCTTTTCAAAAACCACATGTGAACCCACTAGAGTCATTGCATGTGTGTTCTTATACTAAAACCAACACTAGAGTCATTGCATGTCTGTTCTTTTCACAAACCACACATGGATCCACCACTGTCATTGCATGTATGTTCTTTCCACAAACCACACATGGATCAACCAGTGGTCATTGCATGTGTGTTCTTTTCCACAAACCACATATGGATCAACCAGTGGTCATTGCATGTGTGTTCTTTCCACAAACCACATATGAATCAACCAGAGTCATTGCATGTGTGTTCTCTCCAGAAACCACATATGGATCCATTTGAGTAATTGCATGTTTGTTCTTATAATAAAACCACAAACCAGCACTAGAGTCATTGCATGTGTGTTCTTTTCCACAAACCACACATGGATCCACTAGACTCATTGCATGTGTGTTCTTTTCCACAAACAACTTATGGATCAACCAGTGGTCATTGCATGTGTGTTCTTTTCACAAACTACATGTGGACCCACTAGAGTCATTTTATGTGTGTTCTTTCCACAAACCACATATGGATCAACCAGTGGTCATTGCGTGTGTGTTCTTTTCCATAAACCACATGTGAACCCACTAGAGTCATTGCATGTGTGTTCTTATACTAAAACCAACACTAGAGTCATTGCATGTGTGTTATTTCCACAAACCACACATGGATCAACCACTAGAGTCATTCCATGTGTGTTCTTTTCACAAACTACATGTGGACCCACTAGAGTCATTGTATGTGTGTTCTTATACTAAAACTAGCACTAGAGTCATTGCATGTGTGTTCTTTCCACAGACCACATATGGATCAACTAGTGGTCATTGCATGTGTGTTCTTTTCCACAAACCACATACGGATCAACCAGTAGTCATTGCATGTGTGTTCTTTCCACAAACCACACATGGATCAACCAGTGGTCATTGCATGTGTGTTCTTTTCCACAAACCGCACCTGGATCAAGCAGTGTCATTGCATGTGTGTTCTTTCCACAAACCACGTATGGATCAACCACTAGAGTCATTGCATTTGTGTTATTTCCACAAACCACACATGGATCAACCACTAGAGTCATTACATGTGTGTTCTTATACTAAAACCAACACAAGAGTCATTGCATGTGTGTTCTTTTCACAAACCACACATGGATCCACCACTGTCATTGCATGTGTGTTCTTTCCACAAACCACATATGGATCAACTAGTGGTCATTGCATGTGTGTTCTTTCCACAAACCACTTATGGATCCACCAGTGTTCATTGCATGTGTGTGATTTTCACAAACAACATATGGATACACCAGTGGTCACTGCACGTGTGTTATTTCCACAAACCACTTATGGATCAACCAGTGGCCATTGCATGTGTGTTCTTTCCACAAACCACACATGGATCAACCAGTGCCATTGCATGTGTGTTCTTTCCACAAACCACTTATGGATCAACTAGTGGTCATTGCATGTGTCTTCTTTTCCACAAACCACACATGGATCCACTAGACTCATTGCATGTGTGTTCTTTTCCACAAACAACTTATGGATCAACCACTGGTCTTTGCATGTGTGTTGTTTTCCACAAACCACATATGGATCAACCAGTGGTAATTGCATGTGTGTTCTTTCCACAAACCACATATGGATCAACCAGTGGTCATTGCATGTGTGTTCTTTCCACAAACCACATATGGATCCATTTGAGTAATTTCATGTTTGTTCTTATACTAAAACCACAAACCAGCACTAGAGTCATTACATGTGTGTTCTTTTCCACAAACCACACATGGATCCACTAGACTCATTGCATGTGTGTTCTTTTCCACAAACAACTAATGGATCAACTAGTGGTCATTGCATGTGTGTTCTTTTCACAAACTACATGTGGACCCACTAGAGTCATTGTATGTGTGTTCTTATACTAAAACTACCACTAGAGTCATTGCATGTGTGTTCTTTCCACAAACCACATATGGATCAACCAGTGGTCATTGCATGTGTGTTCTTTCCACAAACCACATATGGATCAACCAGTGGTCATTGCATGTGTGTTCTTTTCCACAAACCACATATGGATCAACCAGTGGTCATTGCATGTGTGTTCTTTCCACAAACCACACATGGATCAACCAGTGGTCATTGCATGTGTGTTCTTTTCCACAAACCACACATGGATCAAGCAGTGTCATTGCATGTGTGTTCTTTCCACAAACCACATATGGATCAACCAGTGGTCATTGCATGTGTGTTCTTTTCCATAAATATGTGAACCCACTAGAGTCATTGCATGTGTGTTCTTATACTAAAACCAACACTAGAGTCATTGCATGTGTGTTATTTCCACAAACCACACATGGATCAACCACTAGAGTCATTGCATGTGTGTTCTTTTCAAAAACCACATGTGAACCCACTAGATTCATTGCATGTGTGTTCTTATACTAAAACCAACACTAGAGTCATTGCATGTCTGTTCTTTTCACAAACCACACATGGATCCACCACTGTCATTGCATGTATGTTCTTTCCACAAACCACACATGGATCAACCAGTGGTCATTGCATGTGTGTTCTTTTCCACAAACCACATATGGATCAACCAGTGGTCATTGCATGTGTGTTCTTTCCACAAACCACATATGGATCAACCAGAGTCATTGCATGTGTGTTCTTTCCACAAACCACATATGGATCCATTTGAGTAATTGCATGTTTGTTCTTATAATAAAACCACAAACCAGCACTAGAGTCATTGCATGTGTGTTCTTTTCGACAAACCACACATGGATCCACTAGACTCATTGCATGTGTGTTCTTTTCCACAAACAACTTATGGATCAACCAGTGGTCATTGCATGTGTGTTCTTTTCACAAACTACATGTGGACCCACTAGAGTCATTTTATGTGTGTTCTTATACTAAAACTAGCACTAGAGTCATTGCATGTGTGTTCTTTCCACAAACCACATATGGATCAACCAGTGGTCATTGCATGTGTGTTCTTTTCCATAAACCACATGTGAACCCACTAGAGTCATTGCATGTGTGTTCTTATACTAAAACCAACACTAGAGTCATTGCATGTGTGTTATTTCCACAAACCACACATGGATCAACCACTAGAGTCATTCCATGTGTGTTCTTTTCACAAACTACATGTGGACCCACTAGAGTCATTGTATGTGTGTTCTTATACTAAAACTAGCACTAGAGTCATTGCATGTGTGTTCTTTCCACAGACCACATATGGATCAACTAGTGGTCATTGCATGTGTGTTATTTTCCACAAACCACATACGGATCAACCAGTGGTCATTGCATGTGTATTCTTTCCACAAACCACACATGGATCAACCAGTGGTCATTGCATGTGTGTTCTTTTCCACAAACCGCACATGGATCAAGCAGTGTCATTGCATGTGTGTTCTTTCCACAAACCACGTATGGATCAACCACTAGAGTCATTGCATGTGTGTTATTTCCACAAACCACACATGGATCAACCACTAGAGTCATTGCATGTGTGTTCTTATACTAAAACCAACACAAGAGTCATTGCATGTGTGTTCTTTTCACAAACCACACATGGATCCACCACTGTCATTGCATGTGTGTTATTTCCACAAACCACACATGGATCAACCAATAGAGTCATTGCATGTGTGTTATTTCCACAAACCACACATGGATCAACCACTAGAGTCATTGCATGTGTGTTCTTTCCACAAACCACACATGGATCAAGGAGTGTCATTGCATGTGTGTTCTTTCCACAAACCACATATGGATCAACCAGTGGTCATTGCATGTGTGTTCTTTTCCATAAATCACATGTGAACCCACTAGAGTCATTGCATGTGTGTTCTTATACTAAAACCAACACTAGAGTCATTGCATGTGTGTTATTTCCACAAACCACACATCGATCAACCACTAGAGTCATTGCATGTGTGTTCTTTTCACAAACCACATGTGAACCCACTAGAGTCATTGCATGTGTGTTCTTATACTAAAACCAACACTAGACTCATTGCATGTCTGTTCTTTTCACAAACCACACATGGATCCACCACTGTCATTGCATGTGTGTTCTTTTCACAAACCACACATGGATCAACCAGTGGTCATTGCATGTGAGTTCTTTTCCACAAACCACATATGGATCAACCAGTGGTCATTGCATGTGTGTTCTTTCTACAAACCACATATGGATCAATCAGAGTCATTGCATGTGTGTTCTTTCCACAAACCACATATGGATCCATTTGAATAATTGCATGTTTGTTCTTATACTAAAACCACAAACCAGCACTAGAGTCATTGCATGTGTGTTCTTTTCCACAAAGCACACATGGATCCACTAGACTCATTGCATGTGTGTTCTTTTCCACAAACAACTTATGGATCAACCAGTGGTCATTGCATGTGTGTTCTTTTCACAAACTACATGTGGACCCACTAGAGTCATTGTATGTGTGTTCTTATACTAAAACTAGCACTAGAGTCATTGCATGTGTGTTCTTTCCACAAACCACATATGGATCAACCAGTGGTCATTACATGTGTGTTCGTTTCCACAAACCACATATGGATCAACTAGTGGTCATTGCATGTGTGTTCTTTCCACAAACCACACATGGATCAACCAGTGGTCATTGCATGTGTGTTCTTTTCCACAAACCACACATGGATCAAGCAGTGTCATTGCATGTGTGTTCTTTCCACAAACCACATATGGATCAACCAGTGGTCATTGCATGTGTGTTCTTTTCACAAACCACATGTGAACCCACTAGAGTCATTGCATGTGTGCTCTTATACTAAAACCAACACTAGAGTCAGTGCATGTGTGTTCTTTTCACAAACCACACATTGATCCACCATTGTCATTGCATGTGTGTTCTTTCCACAAACCACATATGGATCCATTTGAATAATTGCATGTTTGATCTTATACTAAAACCACAAACCAGCACTAGAGTCATTGCATGTGTGTTCTTTTCCACAAACCACACATGGATCCACTAGACTCATTGCATGTGTGTTCTTTTCCACAAACAACTTATGGATCAACCAGTGGTCATTGCATGTGTGTTCTTTTCACAAACTACATGTGGACCCACTAGAGTCATTGTATGTGTGTTCTTATACTAAAACCAACACTAGAGTCATTGCATGTGTGTTATTTCCACAAACCACACATCGATCAACCACTAGAGTCATTGCATGTGTGTTCTTTTCACAAACCACATGTGAACCCACTAGAGTCATTGCATGTGTGTTCTTATACTAAAACCAACACTAGAGTCATTGCATGTCTGTTCTTTTCACAAACCACACATGGATCCACCACTGTCATTGCATGTGTGTTCTTTTCACAAACCACACATGGATCAACCAGTGGTCATTGCATGTGAGTTCTTTTCCACAAACCACATATGGATCAACCAGTGGTCATTGCATGTGTGTTCTTTCTACAAACCACATATGGATCAATCAGAGTCATTGCATGTGTGTTCTTTCCACAAACCACATATGGATCCATTTGAATAATTGCATGTTTGTTCTTATACTAAAACCACAAACCAGCACTAGAGTCATTGCATGTGTGTTCTTTTCCACAAAGCACACATGGATCCACTAGACTCATTGCATGTGTGTTCTTTTCCACAAACAACTTATGGATCAACCAGTGGTCATTGCATGTGTGTTCTTTTCACAAACTACATGTGGACCCACTAGAGTCATTGTATGTGTGTTCTTATACTAAAACTAGCACTAGAGTCATTGCATGTGTGTTCTTTCCACAAACCACATATGGATCAACCAGTGGTCATTACATGTGTGTTCGTTTCCACAAACCACATATGGATCAACTAGTGGTCATTGCATGTGTGTTCTTTCCACAAACCACACATGGATCAACCAGTGGTCATTGCATGTGTGTTCTTTTCCACAAA
The DNA here is from genome assembly GCA_023614405.1 of Avena insularis. Classification (NCBI taxonomy): domain Eukaryota; kingdom Viridiplantae; phylum Streptophyta; class Magnoliopsida; order Poales; family Poaceae; genus Avena; species Avena insularis. The sequence continues at coordinate 279,809,893 of CM042690.1, forward strand.
CCACACATGGATCAAGCAGTGTCATTGCATGTGTGTTCTTTCCACAAACCACATATGGATCAACCAGTGGTCATTGCATGTGTGTTCTTTTCACAAACCACATGTGAACCCACTAGAGTCATTGCATGTGTGCTCTTATACTAAAACCAACACTAGAGTCATTGCATGTGTGTTCTTTTCACAAACCACACATTGATCCACCATTGTCATTGCATGTGTGTTCTTTCCACAAACCACACATGGATCAACCAGTGGTCATTGCATGTGTGTTCTTTTCCACAAACCACATATGGATCAACTAGTGGTCATTGCATGTGTGTTCTTTCCACAAACCACATATGGATCCACTTGAGTAATTGCATGTTTATTCTTATACTAAAACCACAAACCAGCACTAGAGTCATTGCATGTGTGTTCTTTTCCACAAACCACACATGGATCCACTAGACTCATGGCATGTGTGTTATTTTCCACAAACAACTTATGGATCAACCAGTGGTCATTGCATGTGTGTTCTTTTCACAAACTACATGTGGACCCACTAGAGTCATTGTATGTGTGTTCTTATACTAAAACTAGCACTAGAGTCATTCATGTGTGTTCTTTCCAGAAACCACATATGGATCAACCAGTGGTCGTTGCATGTGTGTTCTTTTCCACAAACCACATATGGATCAACCAGTGGTCATTGCATGTATGTTCTTTCCACAAACCACTCATGGATCAACCAGTGGTCATTGCATGTGTGTTCTTTTCGACAAACCACACATGGATCAAGAAGTGTCATTGTATGTGTGTTCTTTCCACAAAGCAGATATGGATCAACCACTAGAGTCATTGCATGTGTGTTATTTCCACAAACCACACATGTATCAACCACTAGAGTCATTGCATGTGTGTTCTTATACTAAAACCACAAATCGGCACTAGAGTCATTGCATGTGTGTTCTTTTCCACAAACCACACATGAATCCACTAGACTCATTGCATGTGTGTTCTTTTCCACAAATAACTTATGGATCAACTGGTGGTCATTGCATGTGTGTTCTTTTCACAAACTACATGTGGACTCACTAGAGTCATTGTATGTGTGTTCTTATACTAAAACTAGCACTAGAGTCATTGCATGTGTGTTCTTTTCCATAAACCACTTATGGATCCATCAGAGTCATTGCATGTGTGTTATTTCCACAAACCACACATGGATCAACCAATAGAGTGATTGCATGTGTGTTATTTCCACAAACCACACATGGATCAACCACTAGAGTCATTGCATGTGTGTTGTTTCCACAAACCACACATGGATCAAGGAGTGTAATTGCATGTGTGTTCTTTCCACAAACCACATATGGATCAACCAGTGGTCATTGCATGTGTGTTCTTTTCCATAAATATGTGAACCCACTAGAGTCATTGCATGTGTGTTCTTATACTAAAACCAACACTAGAGTCATTGCATGTGTGTTATTTCCATAAACCACACATGGATCAACCACTAGAGTCATTGCATGTGTGTTCTTTTCAAAAACCACATGTGAACCCACTAGAGTCATTGCATGTGTGTTCTTATACTAAAACCAACACTAGAGTCATCGCATGTCTGTTCTTTTCACAAACCACACATGGATCCACCACTGTCATTGCATGTATGTTCTTTCCACAAACCACACATGGATCAACCAGTGGTCATTGCATGTGTGTTCTTTTCCACAAACCACATATGGATCAACCAGTGGTCATTGCATGTGTGTTCTTTCCACAAACCACATATGGATCAACCAGAGTCATTGCATGTGTGTTCTTTCCACAAACCACATATGGATCCATTTAAGTAATTGCATGTTTGTTCTTATAATAAAACCACAAACCAGCACTAGAGTCATTGCATGTGTGTTCTTTTCCACAAACCACACATGGATCCACTAGACTCATTGCATGTGTGTTCTTTTCCACAAACAACTTATGGATCAACCAGTGGTCATTGCATGTGTGTTCTTTTCACAAACTACATGTGGACCCACTAGAGTCATTTTATGTGTGTTCTTATACGAAAACTAGCACTAGAGTCATTGCATGTGTGTTCTTTCCACAAACCACATATGGATCAACCAGTGGTCATTGCGTGTGTGTTCTTTTCCATAAACCACATGTGAACCCACTAGAGTCATTGCATGTGTGTTCTTATACTAAAACCAACACTAGAGTCATTGCATGTGTGTTATTTCCACAAACCACACATGGATCAACCACTAGAGTCATTCCATGTGTGTTCTTTTCACAAACTACATGTGGACCCACTAGAGTCATTGTATGTGTGTTCTTATACTAAAACTAGCACTAGAGTCATTGCATGTGTGTTCTTTCCACAGACCACATATGGATCAACTAGTGGTCATTGCATGTGTGTTCTTTTCCACAAACCACATACGGATCAACCAGTGGTCATTGCATGTGTGTTCTTTCCACAAACCACACATGGATCAACCAGTGGTCATTGCATGTGTGTTCTTTTTCACAAACCGCACCTGGATCAAGCAGTGTCATTGCATGTGTGTTCTTTCCACAAACCACGTATGGATCAACCACTAGAGTCATTGCATTTGTGTTATTTCCACAAACCACACATGGATCAACCACTAGAGTCATTGCATGTGTGTTCTTATACTAAAACCAACACAAGAGTCATTGCATGTGTGTTCTTTTCACAAACCACACATGGATCCACCACTGTCATTGCATCTGTGTTCTTTTCACAAACCACACATGGATCAACCAGTGGTCATTGCATGTGAGTTCTTTTCCACAAACCACATATGGATCAACCAGTGGTCATTGCATGTGTGTTCTTTCTACAAACCACATATGGATCAATCAGAGTCATTGCATGTGTGTTCTTTCCACAAACCACATATGGATCCATTTGAATAATTGCATGTTTGTTCTTATACTAAAACCACAAACCAGCACTAGAGTCATTGCATGTGTGTTCTTTTCCACAAAGCACACATGGATCCACTAGACTCATTGCATGTGTGTTCTTTTCCACAAACAACTTATGGATCAACCAGTGGTCATTGCATGTGTGTTCTTTTCACAAACTACATGTGGACCCACTAGAGTCATTGTATGTGTGTTCTTATACTAAAACTAGCACTAGAGTCATTGCATGTGTGTTCTTTCCACAAACCACATATGGATCAACCAGTGGTCATTACATGTGTGTTCGTTTCCACAAACCACATATGGATCAACTAGTGGTCATTGCATGTGTGTTCTTTCCACAAACCACACATGGATCAACCAGTGGTCATTGCATGTGTGTTCTTTTCCACAAACCACACATGGATCAAGCAGTGTCATTGCATGTGTGTTCTTTCCACAAACCACATATGGATCAACCAGTGGTCATTGCATGTGTGTTCTTTTCACAAACCACATGTGAACCCACTAGAGTCATTGCATGTGTGCTCTTATACTAAAACCAACACTAGAGTCATTGCATGTGTGTTCTTTTCACAAACCACACATTGATCCACCATTGTCATTGCATGTGTGTTCTTTCCACAAACCACATATGGATCCATTTGAATAATTGCATGTTTGATCTTAAACTAAAACCACAAACCAGCACTAGAGTCATTACATGTGTGTTCTTTTCCACAAACCACACATGGATCCACTAGACTCATTGCTTGTGTGTTCTTTTCCACAAACAACTTATGGATCAACCAGTGGTCATTGCATGTGTGTTCTTTTCACAAACTACATGTGGACCCACTAGAGTCATTGTATGTGTGTTCTTATACTAAAACCAACACTAGAGTCATTGCATGTGTGTTATTTCCACAAACCACACATGGATCAACCACTAGAGTCATTGCATGTGTGTTCTTTTCACAAACCACATGTGAACCCACTAGAGTCATTGCATGTGTGTTCTTATACTAAAACCAACACTAGAGTCATTGCATGTCTGTTCTTTTCACAAACCACACATGGATCCACCACTGTCATTGCATGTGTGTTCTTTTCACAAACCACACATGGATCAACCAGTGGTCATTGCATGTGAGTTCTTTTCCACAAACCACATATGGATCAACCAGTGGTCATTGCATGTGTGTTCTTTCTACAAACCACATATGGATCAATCAGAGTCATTGCATGTGTGTTCTTTCCACAAACCACATATGGATCCATTTGAATAATTGCATGTTTGTTCTTATACTAAAACCACAAACCAGCACTAGAGTCATTGCATGTGTGTTCTTTTCCACAAAGCACACATGGATCCACTAGACTCATTGCATGTGTGTTCTTTCCACAAACAACTTATGGATCAACCAGTGGTCATTGCATGTGTGTTCTTTTCACAAACTACATGTGGACCCACTAGAGTCATTGTATGTGTGTTCTTATACTAAAACTAGCACTAGAGTCATTGCATGTGTGTTCTTTCCACAAACCACATATGGATCAACCAGTGGTCATTACATGTGTGTTCGTTTCCACAAACCACATATGGATCAACTAGTGGTCATTGCATGTGTGTTCTTTCCACAAACCACACATGGATCAACCAGTGGTCATTGCATGTGTGTTCTTTTCCACAAACCACACATGGATCAAGCAGTGTCATTGCATGTGTGTTCTTTCCACAAACCACATATGGATCAACCAGTGGTCATTGCATGTGTGTTCTTTTCACAAACCACATATGGAGCAACTAGTGGTCATTGCATGTGTGTTCTTTCCACAAACCACATATGGATCCATTTGAGTAATTGCATGTTTGTTCTTATACTAAAACCACAAACCAGCACTAGAGTCATTGCATGTGTGTTCTTTTCCACAAACCACACATGGATCCACTAGACTCATTGCATGTGTGTTCTTTTCCACAAACAACTTATGGATCAACCAGTGGTCATTGCATGTGTGTTCTTTTCACAAACCACATGTGGACCCACTAGAGTCATTGTATGTGTGTTCTTATACTAAAACTAGCACTAGAGTCATTGCATGTGTGTTCTTTCCACAAACCACATATGGATCAACCAGTGGTCATTGCATGTGTGTTCTTTTCCATAAACCACATGTGAACCCACTAGAGTCATTGCATGTGTGTTCTTATACTAAAACCAACACTAGAGTCATTGCATGTGTGTTATTTCCACAAACCACACATGGATCAACCACTAGAGTCATTGCATGTGTGTTCTTTTCACAAACTACATGTGGACCCACTAGAGTCATTGTATGTGTGTTCTTATACTAAAACTAGCACTAGAGTCATTGCATGTGTGTTCTTTCCACAAACCACATATGGATCAACCAGTGGTCATTGCATGTGTGTTCTTTCCACAAACCACATATGGATCAACCAGTGGTCATTGCATGTGTGTTCTTTCCACAAACCACACATGGATCAACCAGTGGTCATTGCATGTGTGTTCTTTCCACAAACCACACATGGATCAAGCAGTGTCATTGCATGTGTGTTCTTTCCACAAACCACATATGGATCAACCACTAGAGTCATTGCATGTGTGTTATTTCCACAAACCACACATGGATCAACCACTAGAGTCATTGCATGTGTGTTCTTATACTAAAACCAACACTAGAGTCATTGCATGTGTGTTCTTTTCACAAACCACATGGATCCACTAGAGTCATTGCATGTGTGTTCTTTTCATAAACCACATGGATCAACCAGTGGTCATTGCATGTGAGTTCTTTTCCACAAACCACATATGGATCAACCAGTGGTCATTGCATGTGTGTTCTTTCTACAAACCACATATGGATCAATCAGAGTCATTGCATGTGTGTTCTTTCCACAAACCACATATGGATCCATTTGAATAATTGCATGTTTGTTCTTATACTAAAACCACAAACCAGCACTAGAGTCATTGCATGTGTGTTGTTTTCCACAAAGCACACATGGATCCACTAGACTCATTGCATGTGTGTTCTTTTCCACAAACAACTTATGGATCAACCAGTGGTCATTGCATGTGTGTTCTTTTCACAAACTACATGTGGACCCACTAGAGTCATTGTATGTGTGTTCTTATACTAAAACTAGCACTAGAGTCATTGCATGTGTGTTCTTTCCACAAACCACATATGGATGAACCAGTGGTCATTACATGTGTGTTCGTTTCCACAAACCAAATATGGATCAACTAGTGGTCATTGCATGTGTGTTCTTTCCACAAACCACACATGGATCAACCAGTGGTCATTGCATGTGTGTTCTTTTCCACAAACCACACATGGATCAACCAGTGTCATTGCATGTGTGTTCTTTCCACAAACCACATATGGATCAACCAGTGGTCATTGCATGTGTGTTCTTTTCACAAACCACATGTGAACCCACTAGAGTCATTGCATGTGTGCTCTTATACTAAAACCAACACTAGAGTCAGTGCATGTGTGTTATTTTCACAAACCACACATTGATCCACCATTGTCATAGCATGTGTGTTCTTTCCACAAACCACATATGGATCCATTTGAATAATTGCATGTTTGATCTTATACTAAAACCACAAACCAGCACTAGAGTCATTGCATGTGTGTTGTTTTCCACAAAGCACACATGGATCCACTAGACTCATTGCATGTGTGTTCTTTTCCACAAACAACTTATGGATCAACCAGTGGTCATTGCATGTGTGTTCATTTCACATACTACATGTGGACCCACTAGAGTCATTGTATGTGTGTTCTTATACTAAAAACAACACTAGAGTCATTGCATGTGTGTTATTTCCACAAACCACACATCGATCAACCACTAGAGTCATTGCATGTGTGTTCTTTTCACAAACCACATGTGAACCCACTAGAGTCATTGCATGTGTGTTCTTATACTAAAACCAACACTAGAGTCATTGCATGTCTGTTCTTTTCACAAACCACACATGGATCCACCACTGTCATTGCATGTGTGTTCTTTTCACAAACCACACATGGATGAACCAGTGGTCATTGCATGTGAGTTCTTTTTCACAAACCACATATGGATCAACCAGTGGTCATTGCATGTGTGTTCTTTCTACAAACCACGTATGGATCAATCAGAGTCATTGCATGTGTGTTCTTTCCACAAACCACATATGGATCCATTTGAATAATTGCATGTTTGTTCTTATACTAAAACCACAAACCAGCACTAGAGTCATTGCATGTGTGTTCTTTTCCACAAAGCACACATGGATCCACTAGACTCATTGCATGTGTGTTCTTTTCCACAAAGAACTTATGGATCAACCAGTGGTCATTGCATGTGTGTTCTTTTCACAAACTACATGTGGACCCACTAGAGTCATTGTATGTGTGTTCTTATACTAAAACTAGCACTAGAGTCATTGCATGTGTGTTCTTTCCACAAACCACATATGGATCAACCAGTGGTCATTACATGTGTGTTCTTTTCCACAAACCACATATGGATCAACTAGTGGTCATTGCATGTGTGTTCTTTCCACAAACCACACATGGATCAACCAGTGGTCATTGCATGTGTGTTCTTTTCCACAAACCACACATGGATCAAGCAGTGTCATTGCATGTGTGTTCTTTCCACAAACCACATATGGATCAACCAGTGGTCATTGCATGTGTGTTCTTTTCACAAACCACATGTGAACCCACTAGAGTCATTGCATGTGTGCTCTTATACTAAAACCAACACTAGAGTCATTGCATGTGTGTTCTTTTCACAAACCACACATTGATCCACCATTGTCATTGCATGTGTGTTCTTTCCACAAACCACACATGGATCAACCAGTGGTCATTGCATGTGTGTTCTTTCCACAAACCACATATGGATCAACTACTGGTCATTGCATGTGTGTTCTTTCCACAAACCACATATGGATCCACTTGAGTAATTGCATGTTTATTCTTATACTAAAACCACAAACCAGCACTAGAGTCATTGCATGTGTGTTCTTTTCCACAAACCACACATGGATCCACTAGACTCATGGCATGTGTGTTATTTTCCACAAACAACTTATGGATCAACCAGTGGTCATTGCATGTGTGTTCTTTTCACAAACTACATGTGGACCCACTAGAGTCATTGTATGTGTGTTCTTATACTAAAACTAGCACTAGAGTCATTCATGTGTGTTCTTTCCAGAAACCACATATGGATCAACCAGTGGTCATTGCATGTGTGTTCTTTTCCACAAACCACATATGGATCAACCAGTGGTCATTGCATGTGTGTTCTTTCCACAAACCACACATGGATCAACCAGTGGTCATTGCATGTGTGTTCTTTTCGACAAACCACACATGGATCAAGAAGTGTCATTGTATGTGTGTTCTTTCCACAAAGCAGATATGGATCAACCACTAGAGTCATTGCATGTGTGTTATTTCCACAAACCACACATGGATCAACCACTAGAGTCATTGCATGTGTGTTCTTATACTAAAACCACAAATCGGCACTAGAGTCATTGCATGTGTGTTCTTTTCCACAAACCACACATGAATCCACTAGACTCATTGCATGTGTGTTCTTTTCCACAAATAACTTATGGATCAACTAGTGGTCATTGCATGTGTGTTCTTTTCACAAACTACATGTGGACTCACTAGAGTCATTGTATGTGTGTTCTTATACTAAAACTAGCACTAGAGTCATTGCATGTGTGTTCTTTTCCATAAACCACTTATGGATCCATCAGAGTCATTGCATGTGTGTTATTTCCACAAACCACACATGGATCAACCAATAGAGTCATTGCATGTGTGTTATTTCCACAAACCACACATGGATCAACCACTAGAGTCATTGCATGTGTGTTCTTTCCACAAACCACACATGGATCAAGGAGTGTCATTGCATGTGTGTTCTTTCCATGAACCACATATGGATCAACCAGTGGTCATTGCATGTGTGTTCTTTTCCATAAATATGTGAACCCACTAGAGTCATTGCATGTGTGTTCTTATACTAAAACCAACACTAGAGTCATTGCATGTGTGTTATTTCCACAAACCACACATGGATCAACCACTAGAGTCATTGCATGTGTGTTCTTTTCAAAAACCACATGTGAACCCACTAGAGTCATTGCATGTGTGTTCTTATACTAAAACCAACACTAGAGTCATCGCATGTCTGTTCTTTTCACAAACCACACATGGATCCACCACTGTCATTGCATGTATGTTCTTTCCACAAACCACACATGGATCAACCAGTGGTCATTGCATGTGTGTTCTTTTCCACAAACCACATATGGATCAACCAGTGGTCATTGGATGTGTGTTCTTTCCACAAACCACATATGGATCAACCAGAGTCATTGCATGTGTGTTCTTTCCACAAACCACATATGGATCCATTTGAGTAATTACATGTTTGTTCTTATAATAAAACCACAAACCAGCACTAGAGTTATTGCATGTGTGTTCTTTTCCACAAACCACACATGGATCCACTAGACTCATTGCATGTGTGTTCTTTTCCACAAACAACTTATGGATCAACCAGTGGTCATTGCATGTGTGTTCTTTTCACAAACTACATGTGGACCCACTAGAGTCATTTTATGTGTGTTCTTATACGAAAACTAGCACTAGAGTCATTGCATGTGTGTTCTTTCCACAAACCACATATGGATCAACCAGTGGTCATTGCGTGTGTGTTCTTTTCCATAAACCACATGTGAACCCACTAGAGTCATTGCATGTGTGTTCTTATACTAAAACCAACACTAGAGTCATTGCATGTGTGTTATTTCCACAAACCACACATGGATCAACCACTAGAGTCATTCCATGTGTGTTCTTTTCACAAACTACATGTGGACCCACTAGAGTCATTGTATGTGTGTTCTTATACTAAAACTAGCACTAGAGTCATTGCATGTGTGTTCTTTCCACAGACCACATATGGATCAACTAGTGGTCGTTGCATGTGTGTTCTTTTCCACAAACCACATACGGATCAACCAGTGGTCATTGCATGTGTGTTCTTTCCACAAACCACACATGGATCAACCAGTGGTCATTGCATGTGTGTTCTTTTCCACAAACCGCACCTGGATCAAGCAGTGGCATTGCATGTGTGTTCTTTCCACAAACCACGTATGGATCAACCACTAGAGTCATTGCATTTGTGTTATTTCCACAAACCACACATGGATCAACCACTAGAGTCATTGCATGTGTGTTCTTATACTAAAACCAACACAAGAGTCATTGCATGTGTGTTCTTTTCACAAACCACACATGGATCCACCACTGTCATTGCATGTGTGTTCTTTCCACAAACCACATATGGATCAACCAGTGGTCATTGCATGTGTGTTCTTTCCACAAACCACTTATGGATCCACCAGTGTTCATTGCATGTGTGTTATTTTCACAAACAACATATGGATACACCAATGGTCACTGCACGTGTGTTCTTTCCACAAACCACTTATGGATCAACCAGTGGCCATTGCATGTGTGTTCTTTCCACAAACCACACATGGATCAACCAGTCCCATTGCATGTGTGTTCTTTCCACAAACCACTTATGGATCAACTAGTGGTCATTGCATGTGTCTTCTTTTCCACAAACCACACATGGATCCACTAGACTCATTGCATGTGTGTTCTTTTCCACAAACAACTTATGGATCAACCACTGGTCTTTCCATGTGTGTTGTTTTCCACAAACCACATATGGATCAACCAGTGGTCATTGCATGTGTGTTCTTTCCACAAACCACATATGGATCAACCAGTGGTCATTGCATGTGTGTTCTTTCCACAAACCACATATGGATCCATTTGAGTAATTTCATGTTTGTTCTTATACTAAAACCACAAACCAGCACTAGAGTCATTGCATGTGTGTTCTTTTCCACAAACCACACATGGATCCACTAGACTCATTGCATGTGTGTTCTTTTCCACAAACAACTTATGGATCAACCAGTGGTCATTGCATGTGTGTTCTTTTCACAAACTACATGTGGACCCACTAGAGTCATTGTATGTGTGTTCTTGTACTAAAACTAGCACTAGAGTCATTGCATGTGTGTTCTTTCCACAAACCACATATGGATCAACCAGTGGTCATTACATGTGTGTTCGTTTCCACAAACCACATATGGATCAACTAGTGGTCATTGCATGTGTGTTCTTTCCACAAACCACACATGGATCAACCAGTGGTCATTGCATGTGTGTTCTTTTCCACAAACCACACATGGATCAAGCAGTGTCATTGCATGTGTGTTCTTTCCACAAACCACATATGGATCAACCAGTGGTCATTGCATGTCGTTCTTTTCACAAACCACATGTGAACCCACTAGAGTCATTGCATGTGTGCTCTTATACTAAAACCAACACTAGAGTCATTGCATGTGTGTTCTTTTCACAAACCACACATTGATCCACCATTGTCATTGCATGTGTGTTCTTTCCACAAACCACACATGGTTCAACCAGTGGTCATTGCATGTGTGTTCTTTTCCACAAACAACATATGGATCAACTAGTGGTTATTGCATGTGTGTTCTTTCCACAAACCACATATGGATCCACTTGAGTAATTACATGTTTATTCTTATACTAAAACCATTAACCAGCACTAGAGTCATTGCATGTGTTATTTTCCACAAACCACACATGGATCCACTAGACTCATGGCATGTGTGTTATTTTCCACAAACAACTTATGGATCAACCAGTGGTCATTGCATGTGTGTTCTTTTCACAAACTCATGTGGACCCACTAGAGTCATTGTATGTGTGTTCTTATACTAAAACTAGCACTAGAGTCATTCATGTGTGTTCTTTCCAGAAACCACATATGGATCAACCAGTGGTCATTGCATGTGTGTTCTTTCCACAAACCACATATGGATCAACCAGTGGTCATTGCATGTGTGTTCTTTCCACAAACCACACATGGATCAACCAGTGGTCATTGCATGTGTGTTCTTTTCGCCAAACCACACATGGATCAAGAAGTGTCATTGTATGTGTGTTCTTTCCACAAAGCAGATATGGATCAACCACTAGAGTCATTGCATGTGTGTTATTTCCACCAACCACACATGGATCAACCACTAGAGTCATTGCATGTGTGTTCTTATACTAAAACCACAAATCGGCACTAGAGTCATTGCATGTGTGTTCTTTTCCACAAACCACACATGAATCCACTAGACTCATTGCATGTGTGTTCTTTTCCACAAATAACTTATGGATCAACTAGTGGTCATTGCATGTGTGTTCTTTTCACAAACTACATGTGGACTCACTAGAGTCATTGTATGTGTGTTCTTATACTAAAACTAGCACTAGAGTCATTGCATGTGTGTTCTTTTCCATAAACCACTTATGGATCCATCAGAGTCATTGCATGTGTGTTATTTCCACAAACCACACATGGATCAACCAATAGAGTCATTGCATGTGTGTTATTTCCACAAACCACACATGGATCAACCACTAGAGTCATTGCATGTGTGTTCTTTCCACAAACCACACATGGATCAAGGAGTGTCATTGCATGTGTGTTCTTTCCATGAACCACATATGGATCAACCAGTGGTCATTGCATGTGTGTTCTTTTCCATAAATATGTGAACCCACTAGAGTCATTGCATGTGTGTTCTTATACTAAAACCAACACTAGAGTCATTGCATGTGTGTTATTTCCACAAACCACACATGGATCAACCACTAGAGTCATTGCATGTGTGTTCTTTTCAAAAACCACATGTGAACCCACTAGAGTCATTGCATGTGTGTTCTTATACTAAAACCAACACTAGAGTCATCGCATGTCTGTTCTTTTCACAAACCACACATGGATCCACCACTGTCCATTGCATGTATGTTCTTTCCACAAACCACACATGGATCAACCAGTGGTCATTGCATGTGTGTTCTTTTCCACAAACCACATATGGATCAACCAGTGGTCATTGGATGTGTGTTCTTTCCACAAACCACATATGGATCAACCAGAGTCATTGCATGTGTGTTCTTTCCACAAACCACATATGGATCCATTTGAGTAATTGCATGTTTGTTCTTATAATAAAACCACAAACCAGCACTAGAGTCATTGCATGTGTGTTCTTTTCCACAAACCACACATGGATCCACTAGACTCATTGCATGTGTGTTCTTTTCCACAAACAACTTATGGATCAACCAGTGGTCATTGCATGTGTGTTCTTTTCACAAACTACATGTGGACCCACTAGAGTCATTTTATGTGTGTTCTTATACGAAAACTAGCACTAGAGTCATTGCATGTGTGTCCTTTCCACAAACCACATATGGATCAACCAGTGGTCATTACGTGTGTGTTCTTTTCCATAAACCACATGTGAACCCACTAGAGTCATTGCATGTGTGTTCTTATACTAAAACCAACACTAGAGTCATTGCATGTGTGTTATTTCCACAAACCACACATGGATCAACCACTAGAGTCATTCCATGTGTGTTCTTTTCACAAACTACATGTGGACCCACTAGAGTCATTGTATGTGTGTTCTTATACTAAAACTAGCACTAGAGTCATTGCATGTGTGTTCTTTCCACAGACCACATATGGATCAACTAGTGGTCATTGCATGTGTGTTCTTTTCATAAACCACATGGATCAACAAGTGGTCATTGCATGTGTGTTCTTTCCACAAACCACACATGGATCAACCAGTGGTCATTGCATGTGTGTTCTTTTCCACAAACAACAAATGGATCAAGCAGTGGCATTGCATGTGTGTTCTTTCCACAAACCACGTATGGATCAACCACTAGGGTCATTGCATTTGTGTTATTTCCACAAACCACACATGGATCAACCACTAGAGTCATTGCATGTGTGTTCTTATACTAAAACCAACACAAGAGTCATTGCATGTGTGTTCTTTTCACAAACCACACATGGATCCACCACTGTCATTGCATGTGTGTTCTTTCCACAAACCACATATGGATCAACCAGTGGTCATTGCATGTGTGTTCTTTCCACAAACCACTTATGGATCCACCAGTGTTCATTGCATGTGTGTTATTTTCACAAACAACATATGGATACACCAATGGTCAGTGCACGTGTGTTCTTTCCACAAACCACATATGGAACAACCAGTGGCCATTGAAGTTGTGTTCTTTCCACAAACCACACATGGATCAACCAGTGGTCATTGCATGTGTGTTCTTTCCACAAACCACTTATGGATCAACTAGTGGTCATTGCATGTGTCTTCTTTTCCACAAACCACACATGGATCCACTAGACTCATTGCATGTGTGTTCTTTTCCACAAACAACACATGGATCAACCAATGGTCTTTCCATGTGTGTTGTTTTCACAAACCACATATGGATCAACCAGTGGTCATTGCATGTGTGTTCTTTCCACAAACCACATATGGATCAACCAGTGGTCATTGCATGTGTGTTCTTTCCACAAACCACATATGGATCCATTTGAGTAATTTCATGTTTGTTCTTATACTAAAACCACAAACCAGCACTAGAGTCATTGCATGTGTGTTCTTTTCCACAAACCACACATGAATCCACTAGACTCATTGCATGTGTGTTCTTTTCCACAAATAACTTATGGATCAACTAGTGGTCATTGCATGTGTGTTCTTTTCACAAACTACATGTGGACCCACTAGAGTCATTGTATGTGTGTTCTTATACTAAAACTACCACTAGAGTCATTGCATGTGTGTTCTTTCCACAAACCACATATGGATCAACCAGTGGTCATTGCATGTGTGTTCTTTTCCACAAACCACATATGGATCAACCAGTGGTCATTGCATGTGTGTTCTTTCCACAAACCACACATGGATCAACCAGTGGTCATTGCATGTGTGTTCTTTTCCACAAACCACACATGGATCAAGCAGTGTCATTGCATGTGTGTTCTTTCCACAAACCACATATGGATCAACCAGTGGTCATTGCATGTGTGTTCTTTTCCATAAATATGTGAACCCACTAGAGTCATTGCATGTGTGTTCTTATACTAAAACCAACACTAGAGTCATTGCATGTGTGTTATTTCCACAAACCACACATGGATCAACCACTAGAGTCATTGCATGTGTGTTCTTTTCAAAAACCACATGTGAACCCACTAGATTCATTGCATGTGTGTTCTTACACTAAAACCAACACTAGAGTCATTACATGTCATTCTTTTCACAAACCACATGGTTCCACCAGTGTCATTGCATGTATGTTCTTTCCACAAACCACACATGGATCAACCAGTGGTCATTGCATGTGTGTTCTTTTCCACAAACCACATATGGATCAACCAGTGGTCATTGCATGTGTGTTCTTTCCACAAACAACAGATGTATCTCACAGGGTCATGGGAGGTGGGTTCTTTCCACAAACCCCATATGGATCCAGTTGAGTAATTGCATGATTGTTATTATAATAAAACCACAAACCAGCACTAGAGTCATTGCATGTGTTTTATTTTCCACAAACAACACATGGAACAACTAGACTCAGTGCATGTGTGTTCTTTTCCACAAACAACTTATGGATCAACCAGTGGGCAGGGCATGTGTGTTCTTTTCACAAACTACATGTGACCCACTAGAGTCATTTTATGTGTGTTCTTATACGAAAACTAGCACTAGAGTCATTGCATGTGTGTTCTTTCCACAAACCACATATGGATCAACCAGTGGTCATTACGTGTGTGTTCTTTTCCATAAACCACATGTGAACCCACTAGAGTCATTGCATGTGTGTTCTTATACTAAAACCAACACAAGAGTCAATGCAAGTGTTATATTTACAAAAAACAAACAAGGATCAACCACTAGAGTCATTCCATGTGTGTTCTTTTCACAAACTACATGTGGACCCACTAGAGTCATTGTATGTGTTCTTATACTAAAACTAGCACTAGAGTCATTGCATGTGTGTTCTTTCCACAGACCACATATGGATCAACTAGTGGTCATTGCATGTGTTATTTTCCACAAACCACATACGGATCAACCAGTGGTCATTGCATGTGTATTCTTTCCACAAACCACACATGGATCAACCAGTGGTCATTGCATGTGTGTTCTTTTCCACAAACCGCACATGGATCAAGCAGTGTCATTGCATGTGTGTTCTTTCCACAAACCACGTATGGATCAACCACTAGAGTCATTGCATGTGTGTTATTTCCACAAACCACACATGGATCAACCACTAGAGTCATTGCATGTGTGTTCTTATACTAAAACCAACACAAGAGTCATTGCATGTGTGTTCTTTTCACAAACCACACATGGATCCACCACTGTCATTGCATGTGTGTTATTTCCACAAACCACACATGGATCAACCAATAGAGTCATTGCATGTGTGTTATTTCCACAAACCACATGGATCAACCACTAGAGTCATTGCATGTGTGTTCTTTCCACAAACCCCACATGGATCAAGGAGTGTCATTGCATGTGTGTTCATTCCACAAACCACATATGGATCAAACAGTGGTCATTGCATGTGTGTTCTTTTCCATAAATCACATGTGAACCCACTAGAGTCATTGCATGTGTGTTCTTATACTAAAACCAACACTAGAGTAATTGCATGTGTGTTATTTCCACAAACCACACATCGATCAACCACTAGAGTCATTGCATGTGTGTTCTTTTCACAAACCACATGTGAACCCACTAGAGTCATTGCATGTGTGTTCTTATACTAAAACCAACACTAGACTCATTGCATGTCTGTTCTTTTCACAAACCACACATGGATCCACCACTGTCATTGCATGTGTGTTCTTTTCACAAACCACACATGGATCAACCAGTGGCCATTGCATGTGAGTTCTTTTCCACAAACCACATATGGATCAACCAGTGGTCATTGCATGTGTGTTCTTTCTACAAACCACATATGGATCAATCAGAGTCATTGCATGTGTGTTCTTTCCACAAACCACATATGGATCCATTTGAATAATTGCATGTTTGTTCTTATACTAAAACCACAAACCAGCACTAGAGTCATTGCATGTGTGTTCTTTTCCACAAACCACACATGGATCCACTAGACTCATTGCATGTGTGTTCATTTCCACAAACAACTTATGGATCAACTAGTGGTCATTGCATGTGTGTTCTTTTCACAAACTACATGTGTAGCCACTAGAGTCATTGTATGTGTGTTCTTATACTAAAACGAGCAATAGAGTCATTGCATCTGTGTTCTTTCCACAAACCACATATGCATCAACTAGTGGTCATTGCATGTGTGTTCTTTCCACAAACCACACATGGATCAACCAGTGGTCATTGCATGTGTGTTCTTTTCCACAAAACACACATGGATCAAGCAGTGTCATTGCATGTGTGTTTTTTCCACAAACCACATATGGATCAACCAGTGGTCACTGCATGTGTGTTCTTTTCACAAACCACATGTGAACCCACTAGAGTCATTGCATGTGTGCTCTTATACTAAAACCAACACTAGAGTCATTGCATGTGTGTTCTTTTCACAAACCACACATTGATCCACCATTGTCATTGCATGTGTGTTCTTTCCACAAACCACATATGGATCCATTTGAATAATTGCATGTTTGATCTTATACTAAAACCACAAACCAGCACTAGAGTCATTGAATCTTTGTTCTTTCCACAAACCACACGTGGATCCACTAGACTCATTGCATGTGTGTTCTTTTCCACAAACAACTTATGGATCAACCACTGGTCATTGCATGTGTGTTCTTTTCACAAACTACATGTGGACCCACTAGAGTCATTGTATGTGTGTTCTTATACTAAAACTAGCACTAGAGTCATTGCATGTGTGTTATTTCCACAAACCACACATGGATCAACCACTAGAGTCATTGCATGTGTGTTCTTTTCACAAACCACATGTGAACCCACTAGAGTCGTTGCATGTATGTTCTTATAATAAAACAAACACTAGAGTCATTGCATGTGTGTTCTTTTCACAAACCACACATGGATCCACAACTGTCATTGCATGTGTGTTCTTTCCACAAACCACACATGGATCAACCAGTGGTCATTGCATGTGTGTTCTTTTCCACAAACTACATATGGATCAACCAGTGGTCATTGCATGTGTGTTCTTTCCACAAACCACATATGGATCAACCAGAGTCATTGCATGTGTGTTCTTTCCACAAACCACATATGGATCCATTTGAATAATTGCATGTTTGTTCTTATACTAAAACCACAAACCAGCACTAGAGTCATTGCATGTGTGTTCTTTTCCACAAAGCACACATGGATCCACTAGACTCATTGCATGTGTGTTCTTTTCCACAAACAACTTATGGATCAACTAGTGGTCATTGCATGTTTGTTCTTTTCACAAACTAAATGTGTACACACTTGAGTCATTTTATGTGTGTTCTTATACTAAAACTAGCACTAGAGTCATTGCATGTGTGTTCTTTCCACAAACCACATATGGATCAACCAGTGGTCATTGCATGTGTGTTCTTTTCCATAAACCACATGTGAACCCACTAGAGTCATTGCATGTGTGTTCTTATACTAAAACCAACACTAGAGTCATTGCATGTGTGTTATTTCCACAAACCACACATGGATCAACCACTAGAGTCATTCCATGTGTGTTCTTTTCACAAACTACATGTGGACCCACTAGAGTCATTGTATGTGTGTTCTTATACTAAAACTAGCACTAGAGTCATTGCATGTGTGTTCTTTCCACAGACCACATATGGATCAACTAGTGGTCATTGCATGTGTGTTATTTTCCACAAACCACATACGGATCAACCAGTGGTCATTGCATGTGTATTCTTTCCACAAACCACACATGGATCAACCAGTGGTCATTGCATGTGTGTTCTTTTCCACAAACCGCACATGGATCAAGCAGTGTCATTGCATGTGTGTTCTTTCCACAAACCACGTATGGATCAACCACTAGAGTCATTGCATGTGTGTTATTTCCACAAACCACATGGATCAACCACTAGAGTCATTGCATGTGTGTTCTTATACTAAAACCACACACTAGAGTCATTGCATGTGTGTTCTTTTCCACAAACCACATGGATCCACTAGCCTCATTGGCTGGGTGGTCTTTTCCACACACCACTTATGGATCAACTAGTGGTCATTGCATGTGTGTTCTTTTCCACAAACCACATGGATCACTAGAGTCATTGTATGTGTGTTCTTATACTAAAACTAGCACTAGAGTCATTGCATGTGTGTTCTTTCCACAAACCACTTATGGATCCATCAGAGTCATTGCATGTGTGTTCTTTCCACAAACCACATATGGATCAACCAATAGAGTCATTGCATGTGTGTTATTTCCATAAACCACACATGGATCAACCACTAGAGTCATTGCATGTGTGTTCTTTCCACAAACCACACATGGATCACTAGACTCATTGCATGTGTGTTCTTTCCACAAACCACATATGGATCAACCAGTTGTCATTGCATGTGTGTTCTTTTCCACAAAACCACATGTGAACCCACTAGAGTCATTGCATGTGTGTTCTTATACTAAAACCAACACTAGAGTCATTGCATGTGTGTTCTTTCACAAACCACACATGGATCAACCACAGGAGTCATTGCATGTGTGTTCTTTCCACAAACCACACATGGATCAACCAGTGGTCATTGCATGTGTGTTCTTTCCACAAACCACACATGGATCGACCAGTGGTCATTGCATGTGTGTTCTTTCCACAAACCACACATGGATCAACCAGTGTCATTGCATGTGTGTTCTTATACTAAAACTAGCACTAGAGTCATTGCATGTGTGTTCTTTCCACAAACCACATATCGATCCATCAATGGTCATTGCATGTGTGTTCTTTCCACAAACCACATATGGATCAACAAGTGGTCATTGCATGTGTGTTCTTTCCACAAACCACACATGGATCAACCAGTGTCATTGCATGTGTGTTCTTTTCAACAAACACATGGATCACTAGTGTCATTGCATGTGTGTTCTTTCCACAAACCACGTATGGATCAACCACTAGAGTCATTGCATGTGTGTTATTTCCACAAACCACATATGGATCAACCACTAGAGTCAGTGCATGTGTGTTCTTATAAACCAACACAATCTAGAGTCATTGCATGTGTGTTCTTTCCACAAGCCACACATGGATCAACCACTCGAGTCATTGCATGTGTGTTCTTTCCACAAACCACACATGGATCAAGCAGTGTCATTGCATGTGTGTTCTTTCCACAAACCACATATGGATCAACCAGTGGTCATTGCATGTGTGTTCTTTTCCATAAATATGCGAACCCACTAGAGTCATTGCATGTGTGTTCTTATACTAAAACCAACACTAGAGTCATTGCATGTGTGTTCTTTCCACAAACCACAAATGGATCAACAACTAGTCATTCCATGTGTGTTCTTTTCAACAAAAACCACATGTGAACCCACTAGAGTAATTGCATATGTGTTCTTATACTGAAACCAACACTAGATTCATTGCATGTGCGTTCTTTTCACAAACCACAAATGGATCCACCACTGTCATTGCATATGTGTTATTTCCACAAACCACACATGGATCAACCAGTGGTCATTGCATGTGTGTTCTTTTCCACAAACCACATATGGATCAACGAGTGGTCATTGCATGTGTGTTCTTTCCACAAACCACATATGGATCAACCAGAGTCATTGCATGTGTGTTCTTTCCACAAACCACATATGGATCCATTTGAGTAATTGCATGTTTGTTCTTATAATAAAACCACAAACCAGCACTAGAGTCATTGCATGTGTGTTCTTTTCCACAAACCACACATGGATCCACTAGACTCATTGCATGTGTGTTCTTTTCCACAAACAACTTATGGATCAACCAGTGGTCTTTGCATGTGTGTTCTTTTCACAAACTACATGTGGACCCACTAGAGTCATTTTATATGTGTTCTTTCCACAAACTACATATGGATCAACCAGTGGTCATTGCGTGTGTGTTCTTTTCCATAAACCACATGTGAACCCACTAGAGTCATTGCATGTGTGTTCTTATACTAAAACCAACACTAGAGTCATTGCATGTGTGTTATTTCCACAAACTACACATGGATCAACCACTAGAGTCATTGCATGTGTGTTATTTTCACAAACTACATGTGGGCCCACTAGAGTCATTGTATGTGTGTTCTTATACTAAAACTAGCACTAGAGTCATTGCATGTGTGTTCTTTCCACAGACCACATATGGATCAACCAGTGGTCATTGCATGTGTGTTCTTTTCCACAAACCACATATGGATCAACCAGTGGTCATTGCATGTGTGTTCTTTCCACAAACCACACATGGATCAACCAGTGGTCATTGCATGTGTGTTCTTTTCGACAAACCACACATGGATCAAGAAGTGTCATTGTATGTGTGTTCTTTCCACAAAGCAGATATGGATCAACCACTAGAGTCATTGCATGTGTGTTATTTCCACAAACCACACATGGATCAACCACTAGAGTCATTGCATGTGTGTTCTTATACTAAAACCAACACTAGAGTCATTGCATGTGTGTTCTTTCCACAGACCACATATGCATCAACTAGTGGTCATTGCATGTGTGTTCTTTTCCACAAACCACATACGGATCAACCAGTGGTCAATGCATGTGTGTTCTTTCCACAAACCACACATGGATCAACCAGTGGTCATTGCATGTGTGTTCTTTTCCACAAACCGCACCTGGATCAAGCTGTGTCATTGCATGTGTGTTCTTTCCACAAACCACGTATGGATCAACCTCTAGAGTCATTGCATTTGTGTTATTTCCACAAACCACACATGGATCAACCACTAGAGTCATTGCATGTGTGTTCTTATACTAAAACCAACACAAGAGTCATTGCATGTGTGTTCTTTTCACAAACCACATATGGATCAACCAGTGGTCATTGCATGTGTGTTCTTTTCACAAACCACATATGGATCAACCAGTGGTCATTGCATGTGTGTTCTTTTCACAAACCACTTATGGATCCACCAGTGTTCATTGCATGTGTGTGATTTTCACAAACAACATATGGATACACCAGTGGTCCTTGCTGCGTGTGTTCTTTCCACAAACCACTTATGGATCAACCAGTGGCCATTGCATGTGTGTTCTTTCCACAAACCACACATGGATCAACCAGTGCCATTGCATGTGTGTTCTTTCCACAAACCACTTATGGATCAACTAGTGGTCATTGCATGTGTCTTCTTTTCCACAAACCACACATGGATCCACTATACTCATTGCATGTGTGTTCTTTTCCACAAACAACTTATGGATCAACCACTGGTCTTTGCATGTGTGTTGTTTTCCACAAACCACATATGGATCAACCAGTGGTAATTGCATGTGTGTTCTTTCCACAAACCACATATGGATCAACCAGTGGTCATTGCATGTGTGTTCTTTCCACAAACCACATATGGATCCATTTGAGTAATTTCATGTTTGTTGTTATACTAAAACCAATTAACAGCAATAGAGTCATTGCATGTGTGTTCTTTTCCACAAACCACACATGGATCCACTAGACTCATTGCATGTGTGTTCTTTTCCAAACAAGTTATGGATCAACTAGTGGTCATTGTGTGTTCTTTTCACAAACTACATGTGGACCCACTAGAGTCATTGTATGTGTGTTCTTATACTAAAACTAGCACTAGAGTCATTGCATGTGTGTTCTTTCCACAAAGCACATATGGATCAACCAGTGGTCATTGCATGTGTGTTCTTTTCCACAAACCACATATGGATCAACCATGGTCATTGCATGTGTGTTCTTTCCATAAACCACACATGGATCAACATGGTCATTGCATGTGTGTTCTTTTCCACAAACCACACATGGATCAAGAAGTGTCATTGTATGTGTGTTCTTTCCACAAAGCACATATGGATCAACCACTAGAGTCATTGCATGTGTGCTATTTCCACAAACCACACATGGATCAACCACTAGAATCATTGCATGTGTATTCTTATACTAAAACCACAAACCGGCACTAGAGTCATTGCATGTGTGTTCTTTTCCACAAACCACACATGAATCCACTAGACTCATTACATGTGTGTTCTTTTCCACAAATAACTTATGGATCAACTAGTGGTCATTGCATGTGTGTTCTTTTCACAAACTACATGTGGACTCACTAGAGTCATTGTATGTGTGTTCTTATACTAAAACTAGCACTAGAGTCATTGCATGTGTGTTCTTTTCCATAAACTATTATGGATCCATCAGAGTCATTGCATGTGTGTTATTTCCATAAACCACACATGGATCAACCAATAGAGTCATTGCATGTTTGTTATTTCCACAAACCACACATGGATCAACCACTAGAGTCATTGCATGTGGGTTCTTTCCACAAACCACACATGGATCAAGGAGTGTCATTGCATGTGTGTTCTTTCCACAAACAACATATGGATCAACACTAGAGTCATTGCATGTGTGTTATTATACTAAAACCAACACTAGAGTCATTGCATGTGTGTTATTTCCACAAAGCACAAATGGATCAACCACTAGAGTCATTGCATGTGTGTTCTTTTCACAAACCACATGTGAACCCACTAGAGTCATTGCATGTGTGTTCTTATACTAATACCAACACTAGAGTCATTGCATGTCTGTTCTTTTCACAAACCACACATGGATCCACCACTGTTATTGCATGTGTGTTCTTTCCACAAACCACACATGGATCAACCAGTGGTCATTGCATGTGTGTTCTTTTCCACAAAACACATATGGATCAACCAGTGGTCATTGCATGTGTGTTCTTTGCACAAACCACATATGGATCAACCAGAGTCATTGCATGTGTGTTCTTTCCAGAAACCACATATGGATCCATTTGAGTAATTGCATGTTTGTTCTTATACTAAAACCACAAACCAGCCCTAGAGTCATTGCATGTGTGTTCTTTTCCACAAACCACACATGGTTCCACTAGACTCATTGCATGTGTGTTCTTTTCCAAAAACAACTTATGGATCAACCAGCGGTCATTGCATGTGTGTTCTTTTCACGAACTACATGTGGACCCACTAGAGTCATTGTGTGTGTTCTTATACTAAAACTAGCACTATAGTCATTGCATGTGTGTTCTTTCCACAGACCACATATGGATCAACTAGTGGTCATTGCATGTGTCTTCTTTTCCACAAACCACATGTGAACCCACTAGAGTCATTGCATGTGTGTTCTTATACTAAAAACAACACTAGAGTCATTGCATGTGTGTTATTTCCACAAACTACACATGGATCAACCACTAGAGTCATTGCATGTGTGTTCTTTTCACAAACTACATGTGGACCCACTAGAGTCATTGTATGTGTGTTCTTATACTAAAACTAGCACTAGAGTCATTGCATGTGTGTTCTTTTCACAAACCACACATGGATCCACCACTGTCATTGCATGTGTCTTCTTTCCATAAACCACACATGGATCAACCAATGGTCAGCTGCATGTGTGTTCTTTCCACAAACCACTTATGGATCCACAGGTGTTCATTGCATGTGTGTTATTTTCACAAACAACATATGGATACACCAGTGGTCCTTGCATGTGTGTTCTTTCCACAAACCACTTATGGATCAATGATGACCCACAAGTATGGATACACGGTGGTCCTTTGCATGAGTGTCGAACCCAACGAGGAGGAAGGTCTTTGGCTAGTGGTATGGATCAGAATTCTCTGCAAATACTTGCAAGCGGATTTTAGGGTTTTCGATAAAGCAAGTAAATAAAATACGAGTAAATAAAAGACATTAAGAATGAATGCAGCAAGTGGCCCAATCCTTTATGCAGCAAAGGACAAGCCGGTTGTATTTCTATAGATGACCAAACGTTCTCGAGGACACATGGGAAAGGCATAAGTGCTTTCGCTTCATATAGTCGATTAATCTTCTCTAGCTTGCTAAGTGTTGTGTGGGTGAACTTTGCTAATGTACCGTCCCATCCAAGACTTAATACATACTTGTGATTAAACCCCCTTGCAAACATCCATAAGTACAAGAAAGTAATTAAGGTAAAACCTAACCACAGCTTTAAACTCTAAGACCCTTACGTCCCTTGTGCAATGGTTTCCTAACGGGGGTTCAGGTTTACATCGCTGGCAGCCCCTACGATTAGTAGCCAAATACACAATGCATTCCCTAGGCCCATATAGGTGAAGTGTCATGTAGTCGACATTCACATGACACCACTAGAAGAAGTACACCAACTCTTAAATAACAATCTATTGAATCTTTCTCAGCATAGCTCCACTACTAACAATCGAGACTTCTCCCATGTCCTCAAGAACAAAGCAGACTACTCACAAGACATCATATGGATCATGATAAAAGATGGAATAATGATGTATAACGATCTGAACATAAACAATAATTCAATGGTTCACTCAATAGCATCAACTACAAAGAGTAATCAACACCGGGAAAGTTTCCCCTATGAACTATAGCAAGATTCAACCAATTGTTACAGCAATATGGAGATGGTCATGAGGTGATGATGGTGATGATGATGATGATGATCCCGATGAAGTCCAGCTTGATGGTGGTGTTGATGGCGACGATCTCCCTCTCAGGAAGGAAATTCCCTAGAAATCATGCGCCGGAGATCTTTCTCTCGGTGTTTTTACGCCTTGAGGCGGAATCTTTCTATGCTCGCCCTTGAGTATTAGGGTTTCATGGGATGATATATGCCATAGGGAGAGGCTGGAGTGGGCAGGTGGCCACACCACTCCTGGCCCAGCCTAGGCCTGCAGCGCCATGGGGTGGTGTGGGCCCTGGCCCACCTCCACTCCATCTTCAGGCATCTTGAGTCTTCGGAAAAATAGAATTTTCCGTATATTTTCGGATTTTCTAATCTTGGCAATTTTGCCTCCAAACAGCGCCTTTTCCATCAGAATCTGACAGCGGTCCATGCTCCAAAAGTCATCAACCATGCAAAACAGATGAAATAACATAAGTATCACCTCTCAATCTGAAATATATCAATGAATAATAGTGAATTAAGACATAGAATAGTGATGCAAAATGGACGTATCAACTCCCCAGCTTAGACTCGCTTATCCCCAAGCGAAAATGGCTCAATAAACATGACCTCAAGTTTATGGGTGAAGAGTCGATAAAGGATACGGACAAGAAGCATCACATTCATCAAATACATAGATCATAATAGAAGACAACTCACTATTATACAACTCAACTTGCAATGATTAAAGGAAACACAATAAAGATACATAGAGTGAATCATAATTGGTAATGGCAAACTTAGCTCTTGGTCGAAGAATAGTTGATAATTTGCTGGAGTTCACAAATAGCTGGTTTTCAAAGAAAGCTTTCAAAGTAGTAAACTTCAAGATAAGAGCAATGTGCAAAACAAGGAACATAAGACACATGATTGAATAAATCATCATATGAATGAATGAAACACATCAACTCAAAATACTTGCTGAGATAGAAGGGAATAGGTTCTTGACTCAACTACAAAGTAAAAGAAAGGGCCCTTCAAAGAGGGAAGCAGGGATTACAAGTCTCATAAAGAGCTCCCAAAAATTATGATACTTACTAGCTTTCAGCTCTCATTGCCCCTATCATAGGCATCTTTAGGTGATTAAGGTTAAAGTGACACAACCAAGAGGATATGCTTGACAAGTTATAAGTTGAAATCTCATGCCCCTTACTTATGAGTACCGATCCTCATGCTACTCAAATTCAGTCACGAGCAAGCTCTTGTCATTGTAAATACATGTGTATCATTAAGAACCGCCAATGGGGTACCCCTTGCACATGGCACAGGAGCTATCCCATAATCAAAATGACAAGGCAAGCAGACAGTGAGCATCTCAGCGATCTTTTTATTTGCTATTTGCATAGGTTTTTATTGAGGATGCTTCATAGAATGCTCACTATAGTTATGCTGCAAGTTTCCACCATGATTAGGCATGGCTTAGGCTAGCGGCCCAGGCGTTTCTCTAACACACATATAAACTCCATGATCTTACAAGTTCCACTTTTATTTCACACCGACGAGATCCATAAGCAAAATAACATGATATCAACTAGGTACAAGTACCAATGAAGTGTTGAAAGCGGTCCCCATGATACATGGTTCTGCTAACTTCAACTCATAAAGCGCAAGCATATATGCAACAAAGAAGGACCCAATGGTTCAAGTTTATTAAATGCAAGAAAATAAAGTGTGCCATCAAGTTCGTGAGAGCTTTAATCACTAATTTTCACATAACAAGTTTAATTTGGGAGGTAGATAAAACAGGAATTTCCTTGGAATAGCAATAATGCTACTAGGTAGGTATGGTGGACACAAATGGCAAAGGTTTTGGTTTAAAGGAGGTGGATGCACGAGAAGAATACCCTCTCAGTACAGGTTTTTGGCTAGCAAGGCTGGGTAGCAAGTATAAGAGTTGAAGGATACAACCAGACATACAAGTGGTAAAGGCAAACATGCAATCTTCCTTGGAAGCACAAAAGATCTTAACTAGAGAATACTAGACTTATGAGCAAATCAAGAAAGAAAGATGATGAAATTATTTTTTCTCTCGACTACTTGTATGTTTTTCTTTTCAACTCTCAAAAGGGGTGTTGCTACTAACCGAGCCAGGTTTGCCAAAACCAACTAAATTAACTCAATGATACCAAAGTGATACCAATACTAACAACAAGATCAATCATATAACCACGAATTGAAAACTAATATAAGTTATGCAAAAGAGTGAATGATAGAACTTATCATTAATATTCCATAACGGAAACTCACACCAAGGGATACAAATCTAACGAGAGAGGGGACACTTCCATAATGCAAACCATACTACATAATAACTCCTCTATTCATGATATGACTCTACTAAAAGGTAAAAGATAGAAGATAGTTATGTGATACCGCGGCACTCCCCCAAGCTTGGAACAAACCAAGGGGATGCCAAACCTGATGACGAATTACTCCTTTGGTGGTGGTGATATCTTCTCATCTTCGTCCGTCTTCCAGGGTAAAGGCTTCCCATCAACAAAGGACATCATGGTTTCCAACATCCTGAAACTTGCAGCAGCACTTATGTGTTTAAATCTAGCCTCATACTCACAGTTTTGATTTTGAACGTCATAGAACTGTGCTTGCAGTTCGTTGGTTGTTTGGCGGAGTGAAAAGACTTCATCCTTGAGTTTAGAAGTCTCCTTTTGGTGCTCGGCGATGAGTTCGGAACAAATCTTGTGGATGATGTCCACTTCGTGCTCCGCCATCTTCCTGTACCTAAAGACTTCTTGCTCCAATGCTTCCATCCTGTCCTCCATATTTCCTTCACCTTTAGGGCCTTGAACCTCCTTAATCCGGACCTCCCCACCTTCGAGCAACAACTCCTTGGGATGAATCTTCAATTCTCTCATTATGGGTTGATGATATCTTCTAAGGGATCTCCCTTGGATGTTCCAGAGGAAGACATTGTGCCTCCAAATATGAGATTACACCTGCAAACAGATCAAACAAAAACACAACAAAAACATGATATCTGAACCTCGGAAGATCCGGGGTTATATATTAAGTTTCATATCAAAAGGAAGGTCTTGGGAGAAAGCGGGTGGAGGCGGAGTCTGGGTGGCCTCACCACCTGGTGGCGGCAGGGGTTGGCCAGCGCCATGGGGTGGTGTGGGCCACCACGGCTCGATTCCCCCTTTTTCACTTCGTAGCTTTCCTTATTGACTGAAAACTGCAAAAATATAGTTGGATTGTATTTTCGTGGAACTTTTCTTACCAGAACTGTTACCTAGTTGGAAACAGACTCTGCAGGTCTCTGAATTTGGTCCTCAATGAATTTCTCTAGAGTTATAACTTGAAAGGCATCAACATCCTCATTGTAAGAATCTCCAGTAATATAGTGTCCATTTACTACTTGTGTAGTATTATCTTTTAGAGAAGAAATCTTTATTGCTCCTGAACGGTATACTTCTTCAATGATGAAAGGTCCTTCCCATTTTGATAGTAGCTTACCTGCAAAAAATCTGAGACGAGACCTATACAATAGAACTTTCTCACCAACATGAAATTCTCTCTTAAGTATTCTCTTGTCATGCCATCTTTTAAGTTTTTCTTTAAAGAGCCTAGCATTATCATAGGCTTCACTCCTCCATTCATCTAAAGAGCTTAAGTCAAAAAGTCTTTTCTCACCAGCTAGCTTACAATCTCTATTTAGTTCTTTCACTGCCCAGTAAGCTTTGTGTTCTAATTCTAAGGGTAAGTGGCAAGCTTTCCCATAAACCATTTTATAAGGAGACATTCCCATGGGATTCTTATAAGCAGTTCTATAAGCCCATAAAGCATCATTCAACTTCTTATCCTAGTTTTTCTAGACCTATTAACAGTCTTTTGCAAGATAGATTTAATTTCTCTATTTGATAACTCTACTTGCCCGCTAGTTTGGGGGTGATAAGCTGAAGCAATTCTATGATTAACATCATACTTAGCGAGGGTCTTCCTAAAACCGCCATGAATGAAATGAGAACCCCCATCGGTCATGAGATACCTAGGCACTCCAAACCTAGGAAAGATAACATCCTTAAGCATTTTTACAGAGGTTTCCCCGTCAGCACTTTTTGTAGGAATGGCTTCTACCCACTTAGTAACATAATCAACGGCAACAAGAATATGAGTGTAACCCTTCGAAGGAGGGAAAGGACCCATAAAGTCGAATCCCCAACAATCAAAAGGTTCAATAACTAGAGAGTAATTCATAGACATTTCATTGCGTCTAGAAATATTACCAACACGTTGACATTCATCACAAGATAAAACAAATTTTCTTGCATCTTTAAAAAGGGTAGGCCAGTAGAAACCTAATTGTAGTACCTTTTGTGCAGTTCTATCTCCTGCATGATGTCCTCCATAGGCGCTCCCGTAACATTTATGCAATATCTCTTTTTGTTCATACTCTGGAACACATCTTCGCATAATACCATCAACCCCTTCTTTGTATAAGTGTGGGTCATCCCAAAAATAATGCCTCAAATCATAAAAGAACTTTCTTCTTTGCTGAGTTGTAAAAGTTGGAGGAAAATACTTGGAGACAATAAAGTTAGCATAATCAGCATACCAAGGGTTTCCTCGCGAGTTCACCCTTACTGCGGCTAATTGCTCATTTGGAAAACTATCATTAACAGGCATAGGATCAAAAGAGATGTTTTCCAAGAGCTTGATAAATTATCAGCTACAGGATTTTCAGCACCCTTTCTATCTACTATATGTAGATCAAACTCTTGTAAAAGTAGTACTCATCTAATAAGCCTAGGCTTAGCGTCCTTCTTTGTCATAAGATATTTAATAGCAGCATGATCAGTATGAATAGTTACTTTTGAGTCCACAATATAGGGCCTAAACTTATCACAAGCACAAACAACAGCTAGAAATTCCTTTTCAGTAGTAGCATAATTCCTTTGAGCAGCGTCTAAAGTCTTACTAGCATAGTGGATAACGTTTAGCTTTTTATCAATACGTTGCCCAAGGACAGCACCTACAGCAAAATCACTAGCATCACACATTATTTCAAAGGGTAAACTCCAATTAGGTGGTTGAACAATAGGCGCCGTAGTTAAATCCTTCTTAAGAGTTTCAAAAGCTTCCTTACAATCATCATCAAAAACGAAAGGTACATCTTTTTGAAGAAGATTAGTAAGGGGTTTTGATATCCTAGAAAAGTCTTTAATAAACCTTCTATAGAAACCAGCATGACCAAGGATACTACGAATACCTTTGGTGTCTCTTGGGCATGGCATCTTCTCAATTGCCTCAACCTTAGCTCTATCAACTTCTATGCCTCTTTCAGAAACTTTATGCCCAAGAACAATCCCTTCGTTAACCTTGAAGTGGCATTTCTCCCAATTAAGAACAAGATTAGTTTCTTCACATCTCTGCAAAACTTTATCAAGGTTGTGCAGACAATTATGAAAAGAAGTTCCATAGACAGAAAAGTCATCCATGAACACTTCTACAATTTCCTCACAAAAGCCATGAAAGATAGCAGACAAGTACCTTTGGAAAGTAGCAGGAGCATTACATAAACCAAAAGGCATATGTCTATAAGCATAAGTTCCATAAGGGCAAGTAAAGGTAGTTTTTTCTTGGTCTTGTTGTTTAACAGCAATTTGAGAGAAACCAGAATAACCATCAAGAAAACAAAAATGGGTCTTTTTAGACAATCTTTCCAACATTTGATCAATAAAAGGAAGCGGGTAATGGTCTTTCTTAGTAACTTTATTGACTTTCCTAAAATCGATGCACATCCTATAGCCTACTACTATTCTTTGAGGAATAAGCTCATCGTTATCATTAGGGACAATGGTAATACCTCCCTTTTTAGGAACACAATGAACAGGACTAACCCATTCACTATCAGCAATAGGGTAAATAATACCAACATCAAGGAGTTTCAATACCTCATTACCTACCACTTCCTTCATCTTAGGATTTAAACGTCGTTGGTGCTCCACTACTGGCTTCGCATCTGGTTCTATGTTGATAGAATGCTGACATATAGTAGGTGAAATCCCTTTCAAATCATCCAGAGTATAGCCCATAGCTCCTCGGTGTTTCTTCAAAACTTCCAATAATCTTTCTTCTTCCTCCCCTGAAAGTTTAGCGCTAATAATAACAGGGTATATCTTTTTATCATCAATAAAAGCATATTTAAGATCATCAGGGAGAGGTTTTAGATCGAAGACCGGATCCTTTTTAGGTGGCATCATGGTACCCAAGTCTTCTATAGGCAGGTCATCCTTAAGCATCACTGGTTGATCACGGAGAATCATGTCAATCTCATTTCTTTCTTCCATGAAGATTTCACTTTCATGTTCCTCCATAAATTGCTGCAAAGCATTGTTAGGAGCAAGAGAAAT
Source organism: Avena insularis (assembly GCA_023614405.1). Taxonomy (NCBI): domain Eukaryota; kingdom Viridiplantae; phylum Streptophyta; class Magnoliopsida; order Poales; family Poaceae; genus Avena; species Avena insularis. The sequence goes on from CM042690.1 coordinate 279,841,909, forward strand.
AGAAGCAAGTTGTTCAACCCTAAAATCCTCATTATGGGTTTCCTCTTCGCAAGGTTCTTTAGCAAATTTCGAAAAATTAAACTCATAGGATTCCCCATCAAACTTAGTCAAGATTTTCTCCCTCTTGCAATCAATAATAGCACCACAAGTACTCAAGAAAGGTCTACCAAAAATGATAGGATAAGTTTTACTAGCGGCTGAACCAAGTACTAGAAAATCAGCAGGGTACTTAATCTTACCACAAAGAACTTCCACGTCTCGAACAATACCAATTGGAGAGATGGTCTCTCTATTAGCAAGGTGAATAACCACATCAATCTCCTCCAACTCGCAAGGACTGATTTCATGCATAATTTCTCTGTAAAGTTCATAAGGAATAGCACTAGAACTTGCACCAATATCACATAAACCATAATAGCAATGATCACCTATCCTAACAGAAAGCACAGGAACACTAGCCTTTTTAGACCTATTGGGATGTGAAACAATATTAGAAGCATCCTCACAAAAGACTATGTGCCCATCTTCTACGCTTTTAGTGACAAGGTCTTTCACAATTGCTACCACAGGTTCAATGTTTATTTTTTCATCAGGTTTTACAGTTCTTTTTTCACTTTTGGTGATTACATTAGTTATCATAGGATGGTCCTTAACCTTTTCGGGAAAGGGAATCTTCTCGATATAAGGCTCGGGTAAGATGGGATCAATAATGCAATACTCACCACTTCCAATAGGAGCATAGTCTACAATATCTGTGTAAGGTGCATGGTAATTGTTCCATCCCCTTTTTGGAATTTCGATATAGGAAGCAAAATCTCTAAAGCAATTCGTAATAACTTGTAAATCAAGACCATAAAGATTACTAATATTTTGAAAGTCACCAGTTCCCATAAAAGATTCAATGCATTCATAATCATAATTTATACCTGACTTTCTACCTTTGTCATTTTCCCAAGCTTCAGCATTGTCTTGAATACGATCTAGAAGGTCCCATTTATTTTCTTCTTCCATACGAGTGAATGATCCAGCACAAGAAGCATCCAATAAATCTTTATCATGTAGAGGGAGCCTTGCATAAAAGTTATTGATAATAATATTGTTGGGGAGCTCATGAATGGGACATTTGAGCATTAGTGACTTCAATCTCCCCCAAGCTTGAGCAGTACTCTCTCCATCAAGAGGCCAAAAGTTGTATATTTGATTTCGATCTTTATGAATCTCACTAGGAGGATAAAACTTTGAATAAACGAGAGGCACTATTTCCTCCCATTCTAGAGCTTGACCATTCTTCAGCAGCTTATACCATTCCTCAGCTCTTCCTTTTAGTGATAATGAGAATAACTTCTCCTTAACTTGATCTGTAGTAATACCTGCACACTTGAACAACCCGCATAATTCGTGTATAAAGAGTAAATGATCACCGGGTGTAGTGACCTCGGATCGGTAAGGATCCTAAGTCCCTGTGATTAACATGCTAGTCCCTGGATCATTAGCTAGCACTCACAGTCGATGAAATATCATGTAAAACACAAGTCTTTATTACATGAATCGAGTAATCCAGAGTTTACATTATTACAACAGAAGTGATATAAATACAACTTGGAGTCCCATCAATGCCACAGGCAGGTTGAGTGAAGACCCGCGATCCTAGCGCACCTTTCAACGATCTCTGAAATTCTCCACATGAAACATGCAGCCAACAAGTTGGGTCAATACTTTGAATGTATTGGCAAATTACACCAAGGAAAGGAAAGACTAACTCTACATGCAAGGCTAGTTTAGGCTTTGGAGTTCATTTGCATAAAGCTAGTTTTCTTAAGTAGAGAGAAAAGAAGATTGTCCTACTTTGTAAACATTTGCTTAGATAAAATAAGGTCGAGTGGCACACGAGGATATTACACACCAAGTGTCCAAACAACCAAACACTTGGATATTACGCACCAAGCGTCACTTGGATATTACACACCAAGTTCCCAAATTCCCACCCACTAGCGATATTACGCACGCCATGGGGTTTCAAAACTTTGTTTTAGAAAAGAGAGAGGAAGATCCTTCAGAGGCTCCATCCTTCAGACGCTCATTGTTGTTACATATCGTGAACACGGCTGATCGATCAGATTGCAATACTCTCGAGAGTTTGTGCACTTTACCCACAATCCACGATCAAGTCCTTTACAGACAAGACCATGGCGAGGCTTTCCTTAGTAGCCCTCTACCTTCCGGATCCAACCGTGCCAAGAACCTCCAAATGTTGGTACCGTGAGGTTTCCCACTAAGTACTAGGCCAAGACAGAGCCCATAATGTATTGTGGTTGCACCTGGAAGCTTGAATTCAAACATGGCGGACTTCTTTGATTCTGGGCCGTCCTCCACCAAAATCACACTCGTTGACCTGACAACCATTCCGCCCAGAAGAAAACTTAGTTTTATTTTGAAGTGGATTTGAGGAGAAAAAGTTTGCTCTAGAGAGCCTTTATACTTAGAAAAATTCTTTGTCTTTCGAACCCCCCAACGGTACTTTGTATATATAGCATAGCAAGCAATACTTAGCAAAACAGGGGTAACCTATTAGGATGGAAATCCTAAGAATAGAGCTACTCATGGCATACTACAAAATCATCGCACTTGCAAAATAATACTAAGGAAAAATTCTACTAGAATATCCTACACATGCATACTACAGAATTTTGAAGATCACATGCATAGAATCAAAACTGGGACAAAAGTTATGAACAAGTGGTGTAACTTGCCTTATGTTGATAATATGGGTCTTAGATTGTATTTCTCCGTAGCAATCGCACTCTCCGAACAATCTAATACGAGGACAAGGTAGTTCCAATCAAAACAATTGCAAACATAGCAAACACAACAAAGATGATCAAAAACATGCATGACGATTTAACATGACACAATGGTTATAATTAGTTTTATGAACATTACTATATCATATGATGCATGTATGAGTTCATTTAATGCAATAGGGTACTTGTTATTAATAATTACTTGCCAATATAAGGGTTTTGATAGTTCTGTTGAAACTTCTGTACTAATTGCCGTATTAAATTTGTATCTAAAGTGTACTGGATAGAGGGCATTAATATGAACCAGTAGTAATTGGATTCAACTTAATCGGAGTTACAAATATTTTCTTATGATTTAAATAGTGTTTAATGGAGTTTAAATCATTTAAACAATTTCTATTGTCTAAAATTCAAACTAAAAACAGATCTGTAATCTACATTATAATGTGATTCCAGAGACATATTAGTCATATTTTTCTGAGTTATAAATTATTTACTATGAATTTAATACTCTAAAAGTCCATTAAAACTATTTAAATCACTACAGCAATTTTACACTGCAAAATTTGGATCTAACAGCATATTAATGTTTTATATGAAATTATGAATCCATAGACACCTTTTTTGTATTTTTAGGATCTACAGATAATTTACTATGATTTAGTATGTCTAAAAATCTCATTAAACCATTTAATTTATTACAGTAAATATGTACTATAAAAGTTATATCTAATCTTGTATTATTGTTCTACACAATTTTATGAATCCAACCATATATTATTTATAATTTTTGGACATGTATTCAATTTTATATGAATTTTACAAGATTGGACATAATTCTGGCTATTTTAAATATTAAAATCAAATAACTTCATGGTAGGCTCACCTGGGTTCAATTGCCGACCCGCGATGACGGTTACGCGACGAGCTACTGACGAGGCGTGTGCCACGCGGCGCGATCCTAGCGGACGATACCTCTTCGCGGCTGGGTTTAATCTAGACCACCGGATGGAATCTGATGGTCTGGATCAAGCTCCACAGGACTCACCGGAGGTGACGTCACCGGCGGCGGAGCGTCTCGGAGGTGATGGCTGGCGGCGATTCTGGTGGTCACTGGAGACGGAGGGTAGTCTACGGGGTGAGGCGCGTCCTGTACAACCCGATGGCGTGCTCGGTGTCGGTGTTCGCTTCCTGGAACAGCGATGGGAGGCGGCTGGAGGCGGTGGCCATGGTGCTTATCCGGCGAGCAATTCGAGGGTGGTTCGGCGATCTGCGCAAGGGGAAAGTACAGTGAGGAGACGCGGTAGAGGATGGGGAAGAGGATAGGAGGAACATCAGGGAGTGGGGCGACAGGATTCGTCGGGCTCGAGGTCGACCTGAGGGCTCCTGGCGGCGGAGGATCAGAACCTCGATGGTGGGACTAGGGTTTGTCAAAACACGAAAATAATCGAGGGGGTGGATGCCGAAGATTTATGGGGGCGCTTTGCGTGGAGTATCGGCAACAAACTCGAACAAAACCGTGCGGATTGGATCGGGATCAATACAGCGTGGTCGCGTCGGTCTCTGGCTGGAGGTTAAAGACGAGGTGCGGGCCCCATCTGTCGATGGCATGGTCGGTACAGGCGGGTCCAGCGATGAGAGAGAGAGCAAGGCAGTGCGGGCTGGCGTTCGGGCTGGTGTATGGGTGGCTGCTGCCACTGATGGTGGAGAGGAGGAGGGTGCTCTTGCTGGGCTGGGCAGTTAGGTTAGTTGTTTACCTTTTTTTTCTGTAGTCTTTTTCTTTTATTCTTTTTCTGTTTTTCCTTTATAACTTTTGTTTTAGGGCTCCAAATTAGTCCATTCAAATTTCTAGAAATTTATAAATTGAAAACACACCTTTAAGGATGTATAAAATATGGTTTTACCAAAGTTTAAAATATCCATAATGCCATTTGCTTACAAGGCATTACAGGGCTAGTTGCATTAATAAGGAATTTGGGTTTAGAATTTTTAGGAAAATATCCCAAATTTATTTCAGGACATACAGGGAATACTTTTTATCAATTTTAATATATACCCAAACAATGGGTCATGTAGTACTTAAGAATTGGGAAATCCCATAAAGGGTAGTGGATAATCCCTTTTGGACAATACTATTTCCTTCTTAGGGTTTATATGCAATGATGGTCATGCATGCTTAATGATTTTGAATTTTTTAAATCTTGCACTCCAATTCTACAATCCATAATCAATCCATGCCCTTTTGCTTATATGGCTACCTAGGTCATAACAAAAGAATATAAGATTTTGAATTCAAGGTTGAGAGGATTTTCTATTCAAAAAGTTTCTTCTCTTTGAGAATTTTCAACAAAGTCAAACAATCAATCAAGCTATTGATTTTATTTATAACATCCCAAAATAGGAAAAATTTTGGGATGTTACACCGGGATGGACAGTTCCATCCCCAACATAGTAGTTATCCATAACACGATCAATAATTCTTGTAGGTATTCTGAAAACATCTTTCTCAGCAGGCGGTGGCTTATCTACTACCTTAGCAGTGGTAGTAGCATTACCAAATAAGAAACTCGGCGAATTATCCATAACGAAAATAAAGCAACTAGCGATAAACAATCGACGTAGAAGTTTCCATTACCAGTTCCACTCTCCAATAGCGCTTCACTCCCCGGCAACGGCGCCAGAAAATAGTCTTGATGACCCACAAGTATAGGGGTGTATCGCAGTATTTTCGATAAGTAAGAGTGTCGAACCCAACGAGGAGCAGAAGGTGCTGGCTAGTGGTATGGATCAGGAATTCTCTGCAAATACTTAGCAAATGGATTTTTAGGGGTTTTCGATAAAGCAAGTAAACAAAGTACGAGTAAATAAAAGACAGTAAGAATGAATGCAGCAAGTGGCCCAATCCTTTATGCAGCAAAGGACAAGCCGGTTGTATTTCTATAGATGACCAAATGTTCTCGAGGACACATGGGAAGACTGTCAAGTGCTTTCGCTTCATATAGTCGATTAATCTTCTCTAGCTTGCTAAGTGTTGTGTGGGTGAACCTGTGCTAATGTACCGTCCCATCCAAGACTTAATACATACTTGTGATTAAACCCCCTTGCAAACATCTGTAAGTACAAGAAAGTAATTAAGGTAAAACCTAACCACGTCTTTAAACTCTAAGACCCTTACGTCCCTTGTGCAATGTCCTAACGGGGGTTCAGGTTTCTGTCACTCCGGCAACCCCTACCATTAGTAGCCAAATACACAATGCATTCCCCTAGGCCCATATAGGTGAAGTGTCATGTAGTCGACGTTCACATGACACCACTAGAAGAAGTACACCACAACTTAAATAACAATCTATTGAATCTTTCTCAACACAACTCCACTACTAACAACAAGACTTCTCCCATGTCCTCAAGAACAAAACGAACTACTCACAAGACATCATATGGATCATGATCAAAGATGGAATAATGATGTATAACAATCTGAACATAAACAATAATTCAATGGTTCACTCAATAGCATCAACTACAAAGAGTAATCAACATCGGGAAAGTTTCCCCTATGAACTATAGCAAGATTCAACCAATTGTTACAGAAATATGGAGATGGTGATGAGGGTGCTGATGGTGATGATGGTGGTGACGATGATGATGATGATCCCGATGAAGTCCAGCTTGATGGTGGTGTTGATGGCGACGATCTCCCCTCTCCGGGAAGGAATTCCCCCGGCAGAAATCTGTCTGCCAGAGAGATCTTTCTCTCTCGGTGTTTTCCGCCCCGCAGAGGCGGCGGAATCTTTCTGTGGTCGCCCTTTGAGTCTTAGGGTTTCGTGGGGATGATATCGCCCGGAGTGGAGTGGGCCAGGGTGGCCACACCACTCCCTGGCGCGGCCTAGGCCTGCCCGCGCCATGAGGTGGTGTGGGCCCCCTGTGGCCCACCTCCACTCCATCTTCTGGCATCTTGAGTCTTCTGGAAAAATAGAATTTTCCGTATATTTTTCCGGATTTTCTCATCTTCGCGAATTTTGCCTCCAAACTGCACCTTTTCCATCAGAATCCTGACTATAGTGGTCCATGCTCCAAAAGTCATCAACCATGCAAAAACAGATGAAATAACATAAGTATCACCTCTCAATACGAAATATATCAATGAATAATAGAGAATAAAGACATAGAATAGTGATACAAAATGGACGTATCAATCAACTAGTGGCCATTTTATGTGTGTTCTTTCCACAAACCACACATGGATCAACCAGTGGCCATTGCATGTGTGTTCTTTCCACAAACCATTTATGGATCAACCAGTGGTCATTGCATGTTTCTTCTTTTCCACAAACCACACATGGATCCACTAGACTCATTGAATGTGTGTTCTTTTCCACAAACAACTTATGGATCAACCACTGGTCTTTGCATGTGTGTTCTTTTCCACAAACCACATATGGATCAACCGGTGGTCATTGCATGTGTGTTCTTTCCACAAACCACATATGGATCAACCAGTGGTCATTGCATGTGTGTTCTTTCCACAAACAACATATGGATCCATATGAGTAATTGCATGTTTGTTCTTATACTAAAACCACAAACCAGCACCAGAGTCATTGCATGTATGTTCTTTTCCACAAACCACACATGGATCCACTAGACTCATTGCATGTGTGTTCTTTTCCACAAACAACTTATGGATCAACCAGTGGTCATTGCATGTGTGTTCTTTTCACAAACTACATGTGGACCCACTAGAGTCATTGTATGTGTGTTCTTATACTAAAACTAGCACTAGAGTCATTGCATGTGTGTTCTTTCCACAAACCACATATGGATCAACCAGTGGTTATTGCATGTGTGTTCTTTTCCACAAACCACATATGAATCAACCAGTGGTCATTGCATGTGTGTTCTTTCCACAAACCATACATGGATCAACCAGTGGTCATTGCATGTGTGTTCTTTTCCACAAACCACACATGGATCAAGCAGTGTCATTGCATGTGTGTTCTTTCCACAAACCACATATGGATCAACCACTAGAGTCATTGCATGTGTGTTATTTCCACAAACCACACATGGATCAACCACTAGAGTCATTGCATGTTTGTTCTTATACTAAAACCACAAACCGGCACTAGAGTCATTGCATGTGTGTTCTTTTCCACAAACCACACATGGATCCACTAGACTCATTGCATGTGTGTTCTTTTCCACAAACAACTTATGGAACAACCCGTGGTCTTTGCATATGTGTTCTTTTCCACAAACCACATATGGATCAACTAGTGGTCATTGCATGTGTGTTCTTTCGACAAACCACATATGGATCAACCAATGTCATTGCATGTGTGTTATTTTCAGAGACCACACATGGATCAACCAATAGAGTCATTGCATGTGTTTTCTTTCCACAAACCACACCTGGATCAACCACTAGAGTCATTGCATGTGTGTTCTTTCCACAAACCACACATGGATCAAGCAATGTTATTGCATGTGTGTTCTTTCCACAAACCACATATGGATTAACCAGTGGTCATTGCATGTGTGTTCCTATCCATAAACCACATGTGAACCCACTAGCGTCATTGCATGTGTGTTCTTATACTAAAACCAACACTAGAGTCATTGCATGTGTGTTATTTCCACAAACCACACATGGATCAACCACTAGAGTCATTGCATGTGTGTTCTTTCCACAAACCACACATGGATCCACCATTGTCATTGCATGTGTGTTCTTCCCAGAAACCACATATGGATCAACCAGTGGTCATTGCATGTGTGTTATTTTCACAAACCACATATGGATCCATTTGAGTAATTGCATGTTTGTTCTTATACTAAAACCACAAACCAGCACTAGAGTCATTGCTTGTGTGTTCATTTCCACACATGGATCCACTAGACTCATTGCATGTGTGTTCTTTTCCACAAACAACTTATGGATCAACCAGTGGTCATTGCATGTGTGTTCTTTTCACAAACTACATGTGGACCCACTAGAGTCATTGTATGTGTGTTCTTATACTAAAACTAGCACTAGAGTCATTGCATGTGTGTTCTTTCCACAAACCACATATGGATCAACCAGTGCTCATTGCATGTGTGTTCTTTCCCACAAACCACATATGGATCAACCAGTGGTCATTGCATGTGTGTTCTTTCCACAAACCACACATGGATCAACCAGTGGTCATTGCACGTGTGTTCTTTTCCACAAACCACACATGGATCAAGTAGTGTCATTGCATGTGTGTTCTTTCCACAAACCACATATGGATCAACCAGTGGTCATTACATGTGTGTTCTTTTCACAAACCACATGTGAACCCACTAGATTCATTGCATGTGTGCTCTTATACTAAAACCAACACTAGAGTCACTGCATGTGTGTTCTTTTCACAAACCATACATGGATCCACCACTGTCATTGCATGTGTGTTCTTTCCACAAACCACACATGGATCAACCAGTGGTCATTGCATGTGTGTTCTTTTCCACAAACCACATATGGATCAACCAGTGGTCATTGCATGTGTGTTCTTTCCACAAACCACATATGGATCCATTTGAGTAATTGCATGTTTGTTCTTATACTAAAACCACAAACCATCACTAGAGTCATTGCATGTGTGTTCTTTTCCACAAACCACACATGGATCCACTAGACTCATTGCATGTGTATTCTTTTCCACAAACAACTTATGGATCAACCAGTGGTCATTGCATGTGTGTTCTTTTCACAAACTACATGTGGACCCACTAGAGTCATTGTATGTGTGTTCTTATACTAAAACTACCACTAGAGTGATTGCATGTGTGTTATTTCCACAAACCACATATGGATCAACCAGTGGTCATTGCATGTGTGTTCTTTTCCACAAACCACATATGGATCAACCAGTGGTCATTGCATGTGTGTTCTTTCCACAAACCACACATGGATCAACCAGTGGTCATTGCATGTGTGTTCTTTTCCACAAACCACACATGGATCAAGCAGTGTCATTGCATGTGTGTTCTTTCCACAAACCACATATGGATCAACCACTAGATTCATTGCATGTGTGTTATTTCCACAAACCACACATGGATCAACCACTAGAGTCATTGCATGTGTGTTCTTATACTAAAACCACAAACCGGCACTAGAGTCATTGCATGTGTGTTCTTTTCCACAAACCACACATTGATCCACTAGACTCATTGCATGTGTGTTCTTTTCCACAAACAACTTATGGATCAACTAGTGGTCATTGCATGTGTGTTCTTTTCACAAACTACATGTGGACCCACTAGAGTCATTGTATGTGTGTTCTTATACTAAAACTAGCACTAGAGTCATTGCATGTGTGTTATTTCCACAAACCACACATGGATCAACCAATAGAGTCATTGCATGTGTGTTATTTCCACAAACCACACATGGATCAACCACTAGAGTCATTGCATGTGTGTTCTTTCCACAAACCACACATGGATCAAGGAGTGTCATTGCATGTGTTTTCTTTCCACAAACCACATATGGATCAACCATTGGTCATTGCATATGTGTTCTTTTCCATAAACCACATGTGAACCCACTAGGGTCATTGCATGTGTGTTCTTATACTAAAACCAACACTAGAGTCATTGCATGTGTGTTATTTCCACAAACCACACATGGATCAACCACCAGAGTCATTTCATGTGTGTTGTTTCCACAAAACACACATGGATCCACCACTGTCATTGCATGTGTGTTCTTCCCACAAACCACACATGGATCAACAAGTGGTCATTGCATGTGTGTTATTTTCACAAACCACATATGGATCCATTAGAGTCATTGCATGTGTGTTCTTATACTAAAACTAGCACTAGAGTCATTGCATGTGTGTTCTTTCCACAGACCACTTATGGATCCACCAGTGTTCATTGCATGTGTGTTCTTTTCACAAACCACATATGGATCAACTAGTGGTCATTGCATGTGTGTTCTTTCCACAAACCACACATGGATCAACCAGTGGTCATTGCGTGTGTGTTCTTTTCCACAAACCACACATGGATCAACCAGTGGTCATTGCATGTGTGTTCTTTCCATGAACCACACATGGATCAACCAGTGGTCATTGCATGTGTGTTCTTTTCGACCAACCACATATGGATCAACCAGTGGTCATTTCATGTGTGTTCTTATACTAAAACTAGCACTGCCCCCCTCAATGGATCCACCGTTATACTGAGTATTCTAGAAGGCATGCCCTAACACAGTTGTTTTGCTTGACGATTGTAATATACCGTTCGATTGGGGCGCTTTGACGATTGGGATGGTCTTCGCGAGAGCGATCCTCGAGTAGGCTATTCTGCGGCATGATTGGCCACGCTTGCTCTGGACAAACTGGCATGTTGCGAGTGTTACGACTCACGAGTTCAGTGGGCCATATCCCAGTGTCACGTCCCCGTTACTTCTCTTCCTCCCCGTACTTATCTTCCTTCCCCTCAAAGCCAGTTTCCCACTTCACTTCCATCCTGCCGTAGCCGCAAGCCGATGACATCCGCCAATTCTCCGGTCGCTACCTTCATGGTAAGAGATCATTTTACAAGCTTTTGAACTTATCCTACATATTCCTGCTATTCGCCAATCTAACTGCTGATCTTTTTTCCGATTTCTCGACGAACTTCAGATGTGGCAGATGTTGCAGCCCAAGAATCTAGAGATCCTCGCGTGCAACTTCGCAGCAGCGTTCCCGCTCGTGTGCTCCCACCCAGGATACTTTCGTCGTTACTCCTACCGCGAGCTCCCGCTCCACGAGCTCGTGTGCCGCTGCGCGCGTGCTCTGCACACCGCCAGCAGAGCTCGTCGTCCACCTTGCAGATGGGCACTTGATCGAAGTGATTAGGATCTCGGACGGGCAATCCCAACTTCTCCAAGAGCAGGTGTCGTTCACTGACTCGGCACGCCTCCAGCTAATTTTCCAGGGGGGCGGCTCTGTTTTTCGACCATCACGCCCGGTGTTCGGGAACGTAGTCGGGCCCACCATCGTGGGTGCCGTATCGTCAGTCGGTCTCGTCTTTGGATCGTATACACGGTGCGCATGTGGGCGAACGCCCAGCCGCCGTCGTCGGATAGCATTCTTGTGCTAGCCGAGGCGCCGAGCTGGCCGACGCTGCGGGAGGTGGAGTATGTGGACCTAAGGTCGATCTATGCGTGCCATCTCAGTACCTTGTCGGTGCTAGACCAAATAGGCAGATGCATTTCTACATTTGTATCGAGAAGACCGACAGGCAAATGTAGTACTTGTGTTGCCGTTACTGTTAGACTTAAGCGATGCTTCTCAGGTGCGTAGAGAATACGTGTTGTGCGAATGTACCCCAGTTGTATTTTTCAGTACTCCTTAATACTTCGACGAGTTATTATATTGGTCCAATCAGCTTGCTGTTGTCACGTTGCAAAGTCCGCTTGCTCTGGACAGACCGGCAATACCGTGTGCTCCCGCTCCCGCATGTCAGTGTCACGTGTTTCGAGGGCCCACCTGCCAGTGTCACGCCCCCCCTCTTCCTTCCCGTCGAAGCCACTGTCCCAACTTCTCTTCCATCCTGCCACTCCCGTCCGATGGTTGTAATCTGATGATTTTCATTGGATTGTTTACAAGTAATCTACGTTGATAATGCAACATGCAAATGGCACAGACACAATTTCTAAAGTGGAAGCACTCACACGCTGCTATTGCACATATTTCTCAATATAGCTCGACAAACACATTACAATAATTGTACTCGCATTAAACACAACCGAAATTGCAACCATCCTAAACAACATCTAAATCCACATCACACCGCTATCGTCGGAGTCCACCTCGATTGGTGACACCGCCTTTCCCTTCTCGGCGACATCCACTCCTGCCCGTGGCTTGCCCTTCGCCAAGGAGGCAACAATGGCGTTCTGCATAGCTTCGTCCCCGCCGTCCTCCACATCGGAATCGACAATGACGAAGGTGACAGGGTTGGCGTGGACCGAGCGCCGTCGCGCCTAGCGGCTCCTGCTCGAGCTCGACGCCGCATCAGTCCTTCTACAGGTAGGAGGGTCCGAGCTCGCATACGTAGCATCGTCGCTCCTCTCAAGAAACCATGGTCATTTGATACTGCGACGGTAGGATCTTGGGGTGCATTCGCCGCGGCGAGCCCTACCGGAAGCGGTGGAGCGGATGGATCTGCCGGCACGAGCCATGACAAGTTCCTAGGAGGGAGTAAGATTGTGGGCCAGGCGTGTCTGGTTCCTGAGCAAGACCTCCCAGTGATATGTACGCGGGCAAGGTACCAAAAATTTTCGTCCAATGCGCGCGACAGGGCTTTTGAACCACGAAGGCGCGAGTTTTTTTGACAAGTCCACACGCTAGGTCCCCCACTTGTCAGCCGAATGTGGACAGTAGGATTCTGCCCGAGTTATTAAGTAGGGATAAATCACGCTTCACCACTACCCTGACATCCAAAGGCTCCTCTTTCCTCTGCCCTCGCTCCCCTCGCTCATGGCTCGCAGCTCGTGCAGTTCGTCTCGGGCGGAATCAGGGACGGCTCAACGCCATCCGGCGGGTGCCCCCATCAGGTACTGGAGGGCGCCCTATGATTACTACCCCGATATGTTGTGTTTCTGCGGTGAGAAGATGCCGAGATGGATTTCGTGGACCGACGAAAATACTGCAGGAAAATTCAGCAACTGCAGCATCAGAGCGGTAAGTTCCTACTATAGGTACAATCGCAACCCGGATCCGGAAAGCGTATTGTAATTCTTTTTTTTGTTTCCTTCGATCTACTACGCAGGAAGGGATGGGGACTGGTTGTGACAAGTTTGTGTGGATCGAAAAGCCACTGACAGGTTTTCACAGAGAGCTTGTTCAGGATCTGCGTGATGCTGTGTGGGACAAGAAAGAGGAGATTCGTGCGATGGAGCGAGAGATCCGGGAGCTTCGCTAGGTGCAGGGGAGGCAGGGGCAGGGAGGTGGTGAGACAGACGGGCTCAAGATTAGGCCAGATAGTGGACACAATTTCCTCATTATCTGGGCATTATCTGTTGCATTTGCAGTTTATGTTGCCATGTCGTTGTCCAGCAGCTGAAATAAGTTGCTGCTTCGTGGAGTGTAGCAGCCAGCTTAAGAAATTGTTTTCCAGCCCAAAAACTTATCATAAGTGTAATGCCAACAGCAGGGATTTATTAAGCATGTCTGTGCCACTAACACCCATCGATTTTGGAGAGGATTTAACCGCTCAGCTATTGCAATTGTTCAGATAGTAGTGGCACAGTCACAGTTTTGGATTCAACTAGTGGCCTCGGCCGTATAAAATCCTAAAGTCGTGATACATTTTACTCCGAGTATGGGAGGCAGATTGTTTCGCTCGACAAGTTCCACGCACACAGCTCCAGAGTTTAACCGAACTACATATATAGGTTCAAATTCAATACATCATTAGGCTGCTACACTGCTAGCCCTCTTTCTCTGCTTGGGTGCCAACTTTCTTCCTCTTTCCTTCACGTCCACTGGCTTCTTTATCTCCTGCCTTCTTCCTCTTCCTCGGTGCCAATTTTCTTACCTTCACGTACCCTGCATCTCCGGGCCGAGGGAAGGCAGGCCAATCAGCACCAGAATCTTGTCTGGCATCATCACTCCACTCGTTTTGGTTTTCTTCCCGCAGCAAAATCACTGAGTCGTCTGTCTTGTTTCTTACCTTGCGCTTCCTGTAAAAAAACAGTATGTGGATTACTACCTTATATCTACAGACTATAAACAATTTTTTTGTGTGAATGTACCATCTCATACCTAGGTCTGGGAGCATTAAGGGGACATCCAGCTGCTCTATGGCCTATAAGATGGCAGGTCTTACATCTGTTTTTGCCCTTCTTTGTAGCACAAAAGGCCAAACCCTTCTTCTCGAGAAAATTCTTAAACCTATTCACCTGGGGTCTTCCTCTGCCCCTTTTTGTAACTGGCTGTCAAAGCTCGAAAGACAGTTGGACTTGAGGCCATTGAGATGGGTCTGTACATGGCTCGACGGATCCAGCGTACGCAGTTCTGAACTTTTCCATAGAGTAGTAGTCTGACAAATACTGATCCAAATGTGGTAGAGTTCTTTTCTTCACCAAGAAGTCCAAGGTGTGGTCGCAAGGTTTCCCGGTATGCTTCCACTCTAAGCAGGTGCATTCTCGCAGCTGGATGTTCACAACATCCCTTTTGCCACTCTTGGACATATCGACCACCTCATAGCTTCTGCTGGTTGACGGGAGAACCTTAAGAGTGAGCAAGTCCTCGGCTTATCTTGTGCAGTTGCTATACAACTGGCGGTAGCATATGTCCTCTAAGTCTCCTACCGATCTCTCTCCTTATATTTAACAGCTTCATGATCATACCACGTATGTTGTCCATCAAGATATGAACAGGACGCACTTTTATGTCCTTCACCGAGTTATTCAGGCATTCTGTAAGGTTGTTGTTTATGTAATCAACTTTGATGTCAGGGTTGAATTGACTCCTCTTCCATAGCTGCGAATGATGGATGGCTAAGTACTCTGGAAGTTCAGGGCTTGCAAAATCTTGCTCATGAAATAATCGCTGCTACTAGGTTTGTAAACTCTAGCAGCAGGAAACATGTAACAAAATACGCTGCCTGCGTAGTGTGAGTACAAGTTGAGCATCATATGGGCATGGCATTCTCTACCTTTAGCTCACGGGAACACCTCCTTCACTGCATTCCTTAGCCCTTTGCATGCATCCGTGGATATAGCCAATGGATCCATATGGCCTATTGATCTACTGAGCTGCCTCATAAACCAGACCCAGTTTTCCAACGTTTCTATTTCAAACAGCCTGAATGCCACTGGGAACATCCAGTTATGACCATCAAGTGCTGTGGCAGATGGCAGGTAGCCTTTCCATTTGCCAGTTAGGACAGTGTTGTCTACACTCAGATACGGCCTACAGCTGTCCTTGAATCCCTCGATGCAAGTTTTAAGCGCCATGAAAAATCTTTTGAAATATATTTTACCACCTTCTGATTCGGTGTCAATCTCCACAACACTCCCCGGACACCTAGCGTGTACCTCCGCCTTGAAGTTGTACAGCATCCTGAAGCTATTGGTCCAATCCCCATGCAAGACCCCCAGAGCTTTCTCTTTACCTTTCCAAACCGTGTAATACGGAAGGACAATGTTGTATTTAGAACCGAGGCTAGTCTGAATATTCTTCGCGGTCTCCTTAGGGTTATCCTTTAGTATGGACATAGATTGCATAGCCACCCACTCCGTATAAGCCATTGAGGATTTCAGTTTGCTGCCTATCAGACACATGTGTGGAGGGCCCATTTTGTTCACCTGCAACACAGATTCATTTAAAAGATAAGCAGAGTCGACTAGTTGCCAGAAAGATATCGCACATCAATTGTAGTTATAGAGTGAAAAGAGAGAGAGAGTTCTAATGGTTTGCTGCATTCATTTCCCCAATACCCTAATTGTAGTCGACGCAGGTAAGGATCTTGTTGTGATCCTCCATGGACAATGTACCTCGGCCCGTCCATTCATCCACGTTAACTTGCAAACGGCCTCATACCTCTCGGCAGAGTTCTTCAGTCGATAAACGCCGAACTCCCCCTTGATACAAAAAGGCCGGAACGACATCCTGAACTCATGCATGCTCCTGAACTCGTTGCCGACCAAAATTATAGGATACTCGTGGTCATGTTTCATTTCTTCTACTTCAACACCCAAATCATCGACTGGAATACCAGCCTCATCGTTAAGTTCCTCGTCTATTTCATCATCACCAGAGTCTTGATCCTCTACAGTGCCTTCTTGTTCATCTGATTCAGAATCTTCGCCATCGTCTCTAATGCCTAGTACTGCACACATCATATTGACTCCCATGGGTGGGGATGCACCATCGTCTCCACCCGGATGGACAGGAACATTGTCCCAGTCCACCTCACTGGCAACTCTGTTTTCTCCAAGACACTCGGTTGGTTCTGCTGCAACAACATGGGGTGGTCTTATGTTTGCACGCATCCCAGGTACTTCAGTGGACAAACAGCAGTCAGAATCAATTTCATCTTGAGTGTACAGAACCCTCTTGCTCTTCATGTGTACATCCTCCTTCCTGATGCAATCTTTCCTGATGGTATCAGTAGGGCTTGACATCCGCGTTCCATTCCACATCGAACTAGGCCTTTTGCTGCCGCTTTTGGGTGTGATCTCCTTACTGCCTCCCCTCACGGGTGTTGGCTCCAGGGTGCTGGCATTATTGCCTGACCTCTGCGGCGTGTTCTTCTTCGAATTAGCCCTTTTGATGCTACTATTGGGCGTGTTCTCCTTCGTGCTGGCATTATTGCCTGACCCTAGCAGCGGGTTCCGCTCCAAATTAGTCCTTTTGCTGCTACTATTGGGCGTCTTCTCCTCCGTGCTGGCATTATTGCCTGACCTCAGCGGCGTGTTCCGCTCCAAATTAGCCCTTTTGCTGCTACTATTGGGCATGTTCTCCTTCGTGCTGGCATAATTCCCTGACAGCGGCGTGTTCTACTCCAAATTAATGTTTTTTCTGCTCCCACTGGGTGTGGTAGCCTCCGTGCTAGCCATCTTCGCCTCTTTGCTACCACTCCTGGGAGTGTTCACCACTGTGCTAGCCCTCTTAGCGTTTTTGCTGCTACCGTTCGGTGTGGCATTTTGACTGGATCTCAAGGGTGTACTCTGCGGCGTGGTGCCTTTTGTCGTGCGACTCTTGGGCGCCTCTTCTCTGGCATGGTCTCCTTGGTGACGTTCTTCTTTGGGGTGCCCTTTCTGGGGATGCTCTTCCTGCTCCTCTTTATGACGCTCCTCTATAAGACTCTCCTATGTTCGAAGCCACCCTCAGTCGCACCATCCCCAGTGATGCCATGGATCAGGTCATGCATGCCTTCTAAAAGTCCATCATCTCTCTTGTCGAGTTCCAATTCCTCTCCAACCGTCAGCACTACCAAGTGGAAGTAAATTTCACCTCTATAATGTTTCCTTGTAAACGGTACGACTAAATCCCTGGTATCTTTCACTTCGATAGCCTTTTTGCTCCTGTAACCATAATATAACAAACGTGCTTCCTGGGAGGACCCCCACAGCACCTTCACACATAACGACGCCATCAGGTTAGATAACTCTCCCACTTCAGGGTCATATCTGCCAAGGATTACATCAAACTCGTCATAGAATTTTTCTGTGCCATCATCTAATTTTGCGATAATCCATGACACCGATCTGACGATTACTTTGCCATCATCAGGTTCTTCAGGATAGAAACCTCCGAGAGGTTCGAGAGATGGAGCGGCACCATCAGACCCATCCCCAATGCCACCGCCGCCATCACTAGCGTCATCGTTAGCTGGGTCAACCTCGGTGGAAGTACCAGGACCAGGAGCAAGGCGAGGGCCCTTAGCAGCGGGAGCTACATTACATGGTGGACAGGCAGGGCCCCTTCTAACGGCAGCCATAATAGGATCAGCTGTTGCCATGCCACCTCGACGATCAGGAGCAGTTCCCACAACCGTAGTGTTTCGAGTGCTAGCAGAGTCCAGACCATGAGCTGGCTTCAGACCAACAGCTCGCTGAACCCGAGCACGGGTTCGAGGAGGAGACAAGGCATCAGTCTTTGCAACAACAGTGGGGCAGCCTACAAAAGCCTTAGTTTGCTCAACAGCAGCAGGGATTGGGTCAACAGCGTCCAGATCAACAACAACACGAGGACGACCAGTACCAGCAGATTCCAGAGCACGGGTTCGCACAACTTGAGGACGGTTTCAAGGAGGAGCAGCACACAAGGCGGCGGTCTTGGCAACAACAGCGGGGCAGCCTCCGGACGCCTTAGTTTGCTCAACAGCGGCATGGATTGGGTGAGCAGCAGCCGCAGCAACACGGGCACGAGGAAGGGGACGACCAGTACCAGCAGATTTCAGAGCAGACTTTTCCACAATGGCAATACAGGGACTCCTACGAGGAGGTTGCCTGACAGAAGCATGTCGCGGACGAGGAACCACATTTTGCTCAACAACAGCAGGGGTTCGAGTTAGACTTCCCTATCCAGTAATAGTTGGGCGACTCCTAGTAGCAGGAGCTTCCTCATCCACTATTTTACACACCAGCATAACCACGCGAAGCCTAACATGCTGTTTCATCAACCCAATTAGCTGACTGTCACACGCTATAGGAACCTTGAAGCCTCGTTCATCAACAAGGCTGAACCGTGCAGTCTGCTCTGGCCTCATTTCAGCAAGTTCACGCACAGCAGCAACCAAACCAGGGACAGTGCATAACAGCATAGGCGCTACTTCCATCTTCAGACACTGAGCCTGTTTCCACGTGCTCTTCCCATGTCCTAATTTCATGAGGTAGCCGCAGATGCTCACCAGAACCGTGTATTTAGGTTCAGCGGAGATCCTAGTTGACAGAAAATTGGAGACAAAAGATAAGAATTGTTTGTCAGCGTCGTGCTAGCAAACAATTCTATGTTCGATATATCTCTGTAATGCCAATAGCCAGCTAGCAGTTATAGGTAGTGCGAATAGCAAAGAGAAGAGTAGCTCACCCAAAATTAGCCAGAAGTACTTCTTCCTCGGCAAATGGATCTGCCATCCTCCGCGCTGCTCAGCTCGTCGGCGGTAGACGCAGGCTAGATCGTGGCAACGGCTGGCATGGCATTCGGCATTAGAGCTCGGTAGCAGCAAGTGGGCGCAGCAACTTGGCGCCGAAAGTCAAATGCCCGAAGAGATCAGTCTGGTTGGAGAGGGGATTTCGACGTTGCCGGTGCTAGGGTTCATGCGAAAGGAGGGAGGGTGTGGATTTGTGAATTTGGTCACCGCACGATGCTCCTTTAGCATCTCATTTCACCTACGTGGTTGCCGTGTTGGCGCTCGTGTCACGGAAATATTACTGACATGAGGGTCCCGACTGTCTACTTCACGGGGCAGTTTCACGACATGTTTGGATTTGGTAGGGGTGAGACGAGTTTGCATCGAAATAGCCCCTCTCGGTAGTTGGCGGCCCAACTTTTCGAAACGTGGTAATTTCAGGCAACTTAGGTACCACCATGCGTTGGCCTGCCAACTTTGGTACCGCATACGAACAAGCCCCTTGAGCGAACCCCAGGGTGCTAGGTTGAAGAGCTCCCCTCCGTGATATGGGGCATCCGCACCTCCATCAACTGTTCCACAGGGTTCACGCCCTTCTTCATGGTATACGGCGCCGAGGCCATAATGCCAACCGACTTGGAACACGACTCGCCTGGAGTCGCCAACTATGTGGAGGCAGCAAATGAGACCGCCCACCAAGATGGGGTCGATCAGCTCGACGAAGCACGCGACCTAGCTCGCTCTTGCACTGCCATTTACCAGCAGGGACTCTACCGCTACCATAGTCGCCGAGTCCAGACCCGCACCTTCCAGGAAGGCGACCTGGTCCTACGACTGGTCCAGGACAGGAAGGGCATGCACAAGCTCTCTCCCCCATGGGAGGGACCATTCGCCATAGGGCGAGTCCTGCAGCCTAGAACACTACGCGGGACCACGTGAAGTTCTTTTAGTCTCAATTTGTAACAGAACCGAAACTAACGGGGAGGGAGGACGCCTCTAGTCCCGATTTGATTGTTCCAGTTGGACAACCGGGACTAGAGGACGTTACGAACCGGGACTGAGACCCGTTTTTCTACCTATGGCTCGAGACCCGGTTGTCCGTGACCCGTCCGGACAAACATATTCATGGCCCAAATTTGATGGTAGTCTCGAACGCTTTGGAAGAGTGCGGCCTGGCTCGGACCGTTTGGGCATACGTGTGCCCCTCCTGTTAGAGCAAGTACAATAAGGTACAGTCAGGCTCGGACGTTTGGGCGTATGTGTGCCCCGCCTGTTAGAGCAAGTACAATAAGGTACAGTCAGCAGGCTATAAGAATTTAAATACTATATCTGTGCTGAGTTGGATGAGAGAGAAGAGGAGAGAGAAGATGTGATGGCTGTAGGATAAGAGTCAGCTGCAGCACATGCTCCTAGACACTTTGTGAGAGTGTCAAGTTGGCCATATATTAAAAAAATACTAGTTTTTTATAGCTAACTATTGTACATACTGACTATAAGCTAGCTATAGATGACATGACAAGAACTTATAGCCAACAATTGACTCTACTATTGTTCTTGCTCTTAGGCAACACCCACACCCTCCGCAACGCAACTCCATCCTTTCTCGGGCTTGACCGACAGTGTGCGACAGTTGGAGTTGACGGTCTATGGCCGTGGAGGGGTCACCTCGCAATTATGCCTAGATACTACCGTGGTACTAGTATGAGAAAACTAGTAAGATCTTATCCATATAGGATCACGAGTTAGACGCCAGTTGTTACGGTGCTATACGGTCGGCGTACTACAACGGTACGAGTGTAGGAATTATTGTTGCATTATTATGCATGCATACGGCTGTGAGGTCACATGAAGGTCCCTTTCCTAGCTACTTGGTGATTTGACACCAGTTATTATAGGCTGAGCGTTTCTGGCTTGCAGTATCTAGACACAGACGACAGTACTATAGGCTAATAGACAGGGGCGAAGACAGTGGGGGGGCATACGGCTGGTGAGGTCAGTCACATGCAGGTCCCCTACGTGGTGATTTGACATCAGTTCAGAGGCTACCCAGGCCAACAGGGGACAGTGTGGGGGACCCGCGTGGACAGTGATTTCACACTGCACATATAGTATCAGTTTATAGGCAACCCCGGCCCTATCTATGGCTATGGATCATGGATGGATCGCCCAACGAGTGTGCGTGCGCGCGCCCCTAAGGTTTTCATGCTAATCGCATTTTGTCATTGGCCAATGGACATTTGACAAGAGGCCTACCAGCCGCATGCCTAGCTCACTTGCTTCTTTTCAATTCCTATTGGACCTCAATTTAGGTTCCTGCTTAGTTTTATAAAGGACTAATTAGTGTCTTTAAGAAAACATAAAGGACTCCCTGGTCCTACCCACATAACTTAAACCAAGCTTGATTCTTAATCAAGATAAAAAAATCTTGATACTCATGCTTAGATTGTCAAGTGTTGGAATTTGAGGTGTTCTCTCTTGTTGGGCTTTTGACCCATGGTGAATACAAATTATGAAATTCTCTTTGTGTTAGCACTCGTTTTGGGCTCGTAACTAATCAAGGCAAATGATGAGAGACACTTGGAAAATTCTACTTGAAGAATTATTAATTATCATCAAAGAGGCACCTAATCAAGTCAAGAAATTATCAGGCTTAATAGTTGATTACGCTAGTGTTCAAAGAAATTCGGAGACTGATATATGGAGGCTTTAACTATGAGTCCTTTAAGATGACCTCAAATGAAAAAGTTCCAAAAACGAAAGTTGTGCGCCTAGTCGAAACAAGCAACTTTAGTTTTTGAATCATCTTGATCCAAATTAGTATGTAAAATTGAAAGCCAAAATACTGACAGGGGCCGAATTAGCACGGACGGGACATGGGATCGCCGGACCACAAACCATGTCTCGCCTTAGGCGAGAGCAATGGACCCGGGCGACCCAAAAAACCTCCTAATTCGGTCATTCTGCTTACGACTTAATTTAAGCGATCAAGATCACCTCAGATGGAAAAGTGCAAAACATGAAAGTTCTTCGTTTTTTTGAGATGAACAACTTTGCTTTTGGAGTAAACTTATTTTGAGCAAGTATGTGGCCTCCAGATTCAAGATACTTCCGAATTGAGTTAAATTCGTTCGGTCTAAATCTGAGTTTGATACGAAAATAAGGGAAAAAGTCTATAAAGATCAGATGAAAAAGTGGACAACATCAAAGTTGTTCATTGTTTAGAGACGCACAACTTTGCTGTTTACGACATTTTGATCCGAGCTTGTTTACTATCTCAAAAGTGGTTCGGAAGGTACATACAAGTTTTTGACCGAACAGTTATGCAAATTTCGGGTTTGCCTGTTCGAGTTGGACCCCAACTAGGGTTTTGGACGTGAATCCAACCCTCTTTCTTGCACGGAAAGTCCAGCCGCTCCTTATATACACGAGGGGTGACGGCCGATTGAACCAACACCAATCGAACAAAGAAATTTACTACGTTCTCGTGTTCATCTACTTTTTATCTCTCTCTCTCGTATCTTTCTTCTCGTTCTTCCGCAGTTCTTCATACTGGAGGGGTGCGAATCCACGAGGTCCTAGGGGCGGTTAGGCCGACCTAGGGCAGCCCATAGCCGCCGTGCCGCCCTGACGGGTCCCTCCCGGGCGAGCGGGGTTTCGGGTCTACAAAAGCGCCCGCCGGACTGTCTTGTGTACCGCGCTTCCGGCGAGCCTCCCTCAGCGCGTGCTGCCGCGCATCGCGCTCGGTGTCGAGGGTACACGGTGACGTATTTGTGTGTGAACACTTTGGCCCATTATTTGTGGCAGCTTATGTGCGTGCTAGTGGAGCTAAAGTTTAGTCCCACATTGTTAGTTGATAGGGAGTTTCATCACCTTATATAGGAGGCTGTCCTAGCACTACTAAGTGATTGAGAAGAGAAGCAGCTCTCGCACATGCCTCGTCGCGACCCGCCGGGGGTTGCGGGGTGCGGGATGCGGGAATCTCGTCGAGACGTGCTTAATTTTGTTATTCGGGAAAATTAATTGTGAGGTATTAACAGATGCGTTAATTAACTAGATCTTTTGCATCGTGGGCTATGTTGATTCGGACATGGGCTGCGCCCCACGACCTACCTGACCAGCACTATATAAACTACCCGCAAACCCTACGGGACTACAACTCATCACATGCGGCTCCTTCTGGTCCATTGAGTCATCGTCTTCGTCTTCCCCATCTCCACTTGCGGCGTGCACATGAATCAGACGATGAGGCCTCCAAGACTGCCTCTTATGAACCTGTACAGGGCGATCAGGTTTTGGGGGAGCGCTCAAGCGCGACTACTCGAAACCACGATGTCGTCCAACAACGAGTTCCCGAACGACAACTTCTCGGACGTTACCAACCTGCTCGACAACCTCAACGTGGGCGACAACGCTGCTGCTGCCGCTGTGGCTACTGTTGCCACCACCGCTGTTGCTCAGCCTATAATGTACATGATCCTGAACTTTCTCTTGTTGATTTTGCTAGACTTCCTTATTCTAGTGTTTTGACTATATGTGATAAGTCTATCATATTTAGATGCAATCTTTTCATCCAGTCTGTTAGTTTACGTGATCTATTTAATTGAGATTTATATGATCATGTTTTATCAGTTATTTATTCAGATTAAATCATAAGGATTATTGTTTATATTTTCAACAATTAAAAAACCTGATTATAGACAATTGAATTCCACTGGTGTAGTCGCGGCTATTAGGCCGCCTCCTTTTGATGGTATGAACTATAAGAGATGGCGCACGAGAGCAGTTCTCTAGTTTAACAACCTAAACTGCTATAGCGCCACTCTTGGTAAACCTGGAAAATATCTTTCTGCTGATCAAGAAACAACCTTCAAGAAAGCTCATACCATGTTTATGGCGCCTTTTTTTAGTGTCCTTGGGGACCATATTTGATAATGGCAAGGACATGTGGGATGCGCTCAAGGCCAAGTTTGGGGTCTTAGACGCTGGCATTGAGTTGTATGTCATGGAGCAATTCTATGACTACAAGATGGTTGATGGGTGCTCCGTCATTGAGCAATCTTATGAGATACAATCACTTGCCAAAGAACTTGAGTAGTTCAAGTGTACCTTACCGGACAAGTCTATGGCCAGCGGCATTATTTCCAAGCTTCCTCCCTGGTGGAGGAACTTTGCTATTTCTATGAAACATATGAGACAAGTGTTTTCAGTTACAGATCTCATTGGGTCTCTTCATGTGGAAGAGAAAGCAAGAGAAAATGACACACGTGCTCAAGGATTTGAGGGATCTTCTAGTGCCAACTTGGTACAGAAGAAAAACCTGACATCGCACAAGTTTAAGAATAAGAACAAATCTAAAGGAAAATGGAAGTTTGATGGAAAGAATAAGGCCACGCACTCAACCAACTTCAAGAAGAGAGGCTTTTGCCACGTATGTGGCGATCCTGATCATTGGGCTCCTATCTGTCCTAATCGCTTTGACAAGCGTCAACATGGGAACATCGGCAAGACCGCTAATGTTGTTATTAGCGATACTGAGATGAAGGAAGTTGGGTATGGTATTTTACCTACTATCCTTTCAGTATGTTATTCTTCTGAATGGTGGATAGACACGGGAGCTAATACACATGTATGTTCTGATATTTCCATGTTTCTTCTTATCATGTCTCAAGGACTTCTTCCATGTTGATGTGAAATAGCTCAAGTTCTTCTGTTCATGGTGTTGGTATGGTAAATCTAAAGTTTACTTCGGGGAAGACCATACAACTGAAGAATGTGCAGCACGTTCCCTCCATCAATAAGAATCTCATCAGTGGATCGTTTTTATGTTGAGATGGTTTTAAGTTGGTTTTTTAGTCCAATAAAGTTGTACTCCCTCCATTTCAAAATATAAGATGTTTTAGCTTTGTGACGTGAATGAATCTCGACCCCTTTAGTGTGTAGGTTCACTTCAAACCTCTCCGAACCTAGATACTAAAAGGGTCTAGATACATTAGCTTCACAAAGCTAAAACATCTTATATTTTGAAACGGAGGGAGTAATTTCTAAGTATGTACAATTTATTGGAAAAGGTTATGAGTGCGGAGGTCGGTCTTGCTTATCTTTGTCAGGCTCATGTACTAAAGTTATTAATCATGTTTGCAATGATAATGAGTCCAATATTTGGCATTTTCATGACTCTGTCATATTAACTTTGGTTGCATGACGCGGCTAGCCAATATGAGTTTAATTCCAAAATTCACTACTCTCAAAGGTTCTAAATGCCAAGTTTGCGTTCAAGCAAAGCAACCCCTCAAGTCTCATACGGCTGCGAAACCAAGAAACTTAGTACCGCTAGAACTTATACATTCGGATATTGTCGGAGATTTGTCCCGCGATGGAACTAGGGTCCAACGTTCCCCTGGTTCATGATGGGGCTGAACACGTGATGAATGCAAGTGCACAGATCGTTTGTTGCTAGTTTCGAAATAAAGATATCGATCCCACTGGGAGTAGGAGTCTGAAGTCTAATAACTCTTAAAATAAATATTACGATAGAAATTCTAGATAAAGTTCTAAGTGATAAGATAAAATACGAGTATTGTGTAAAAGGTGTTTTGGGGTTTTAGGTATAAGAGCAATAATAAAGTAAAATAAAATAACTGAATACAGAAAGTAAGAATCGCGTATGTAAGAGAGATTGGAACTGCAATAGAGAAAAAGCGTTCTCAGGGAGTAGCGGAATACACCACTAGCATTATAAGGAGCTAAGATAAAGATTATCATCATGAACATTCTCAACTATGTATTTGTGGGAGGAACTCTGTATTTGGACAAATAGGCACCAACCACTGCTCACATCATCCTCATAACCACAGCAGTCAGCAATCGACATCAATCGAATTACTGCGTTATTAAGGAACGTAATCCCGTAGGATATATCCCCTAGCATGGATAGTGTTCTGTGAGTTTCCTCGGTTTCCCAAGTTGATACGTAAGCGGTGCCAATAGCTTTATAGTAACTGTAAGTGCTAGCACACCTCCGTCTACCAACAAGTAGTTCCCTCCATCAAGTCCCCATGAGAGGCAAATATTGAGAGGTCGACTTCTCTCAACATCAAGATATAGAAAATCTAACACATGGTCATACCGATGAATATCATAATAGACTTTATCTTATTTCAATCTCATACTAGGGTTTCTCCATCTC
Organism: Avena insularis; assembly: GCA_023614405.1. Lineage (NCBI taxonomy): Eukaryota > Viridiplantae > Streptophyta > Magnoliopsida > Poales > Poaceae > Avena > Avena insularis. Next base: position 279,868,507 of record CM042690.1, read on the forward strand.
CCCAAGAACTAGAGATCTACTCAAACATGGATGCAATCAACATCATAGCAATGGTAATGGAGACAATCATAGATGAATAGTACTTGTATAAATCCACAATGAGTATGGGAATTACAACAAGATCTAGAGAAGATGAAGATGGGATGAATGGAGATGGTGGTGATGCAGTGGTGGTTGATGAAGATCGATGCCTTAGACTCCTGGATCTGCGTAGGTTGAAGATGGATCCTTGGCGGATGAGTTCCCCCTCCGGATGCCTTCTGGAGGTGAGGTTTCTGCGATTTCTGGGTGTTCTGTATGTCTTCTTCCCGAACCAGTTGCACGTGGTGAAAATATTTGAGGAGGTGGAGGCGGCGCCAACTATACGGCCGGAGCTATACGGATGGAAAATTTGCTCCGCCCGTATAGTTGGTCGTTGAACTCTCTACCTTCTTTGTTCACTTCTGGTTTTCTTCTGGTATTATTAATATTTCCCAAATAAGCGAATTACGGTGTTTTTGACTCCTTTTCTCCACAATGCAACTTCTCCAAGAATTATATCCATTGGATCCATCATCTGTCCTGATCCTGGTGAAAATAGACATAAAATGTGCACACGAGCGCCGTAAAATACCAAGATCCTACATCTACAATGCAAAATAATAATGTAAAACATGATGCAAATATGCACTCATCAACACACGAGTACGAAGAAGTCCGGCGACGGTGACGGTGGCGAAGCAGGTGCACGATAGAGGGTTGACACAGGGGATTTTTACCCAGGTTCGGGACCCTCGTGAGGAGGTAAAGCCCCTACTCCTGCTTGGTCATATTGCTCGCTTGCCTTGTGAGATTACAATGGAGGATGAAAGTCTAGGGTTTTAGATCTCTGGGGTCCCCCTTCAAGGTAGGAGATGGGCTCCTTATATAGGGCGGCGTCGGCCCTCTCCCCCTGGTCCATAGACGGGGGGGTGGTCACCACAGTGCCGTCCCTTGTGATCCTGGTCTATGGGACTACTTTTTGGTGGACTCTGTCCAACCCGTCGCGCTCTGCTCCGTCCTCCTGTAAAGCGTCCTTCATCGACGTCCTTTTTTTTATCTGGCGCTCTCTACATTTCCCTTGCTTTCACCAAAACAGCAGCCGAGAGCCTCCTGCCACTGGATCACCTACCCTGGCCCTGCAAAAGGGGGGTGGACCGGGTCCTCTTTTCCATGACGCTTGGTACTGGTTGTACTTGTTTTTGGGGCTACATCTCCCACTCCATGTGGTGTATTTACCATTCTACCCCGGTCAAACTCAGGGGTATCCGAGGTCCAAGGGCTCTACACGAGGTTGAGACAGCCTCCTCAGGGAGGTAACCTCGCGATGCTCACTCGGGCTCGTCCCTTGGAGGAGCGCCCTTCCTCTCGAGGTTGTCCTTCCTCTCGAAGGCGGAAGTCCTCACGCCACTAGGGGACCGTCCAATGCGGAGACGTGGCACCCCGGATGCCAGGGATCCAATAGTAGCCCCCGGGCGCTTGGCCTGCACGTGTCTCCTCGAGGGCCCGAAGGGGCAAGCGACCCCAGACGATGGGCAGGCCCCCATGATCACTCGGTCCATAGGGGCCTAGTTTGCTCGAAACCTAGCTATAAATCCCAACCGGCCAAGGGCGCTCGCTCGTAGATCTGAACCGCACGGTTCCTGCTTCGGGAGCCGCTCCCACGATGCGATGATGTGTGGGGCCTGGCGGTTAACACCATGCAGGCGGTGCAGTGATACGTCCTTTCAACCGGCGCGGTTTAAAGGTGAGGGGAGGATCTTTTCACTCCCACCCTACTGCCTTCTTACTTCCTCTCTCATGCTCTTTAGCGGAAGAAACCCCTCTCATTCTCCATGACACCCCCGTGTTTCTCGGCTGAGGAGAAGGGCAACGTGCTAATGACCGAGGCAAAGGAGGCACCACGGGTGAAGCGTTGTCGAGGGCGTCCTCGTGGAAGTGGTAGGGGGTGTGGCGGCCGCATTACAGCTCTCGCCGTGCTTGCACCTGTGGAGGCGATCGCGGCCTCGGAGGAAACTCATCCTATGCACGGCTGGTGGGGCCAGAGTTGAATCTAGCCCGGATGCCCATGCCGCCATAGAAGCCCTTCCTCCCGTGCTCGTCAAGATCGAGGACAACCCTGAGCCTGAAAGGGTCATCGACTTTGTTGTCATCCTTGGGAACCCTGATTGGTTCCTCAAGGTGAGGCTCCCAACCCTCTTTGCCTTAGGGGTCAAGGCGAACCTCCCGGAGGAGGTAAAGCTGCAGCACTCCCGTGGGCCCAAAGGTGGCCGGTGCGCGTGAAGACCCTCTCTCCTGACAAGATGTACCTCTGCGACTGCTGGGGCCAATTCCTTGCCGATCACTGTATTTAGCGTGGTTCCGTGTTGCGGTTCCGCTTTGTCAGGGAGGGGGAGTTCTCTATCTCCGTGTTCAACACCCTGCTGTGCCGAGTGGAGTACCCCGCTCTCCTCCCTTGAGGGGCCGGGGTTATGCCCATTTGGAGTCCGTCGTCCTGGCCCCGGAGCTGCAAACATTTTGCTGGTGTAGGTACCATGCCACCTAGTAATCTGCCCCCGCGTGGGGCTTGTAAGAAAGACTTGTTTTCTATGTCTGTAAGCGGATCTTTATGCTGGTTGTTTTTTCTAGGCGTGTTTAGGGTGCAGCGATCCCTTGCCGAGGTCCGTGATGGCAGCTCTTGTTTCCCTTCTTGTAGGGACGACCCTCTGGGAGCACCGAGGACGCTCGCTGCAGGGTCGGACGTCCAGGGGTGGAGCCCTCGCGAGGCATGACTGGAGGTAGGATGCCTGGAGAGGCGATATTTAGGGGCGGCGCTTTGAGCGTGCTGCCAGCGGGGGCTCCCTTTGGATGTAGGGTCGGTCCGTCGCGGGGCAGGCTACGCTTGGTCAGGTTAATGGGAATCTAAGCGCCTCGGGTGGATGGATCCTCGTGGCTCGTGGACTGTAGTGAGTTCAGGAGGTTCGCTTGTTCGGGAGGTTCTCACGAGGAGTTACTTATGCACGTACCCCCGAGGAGGGGTCCCTATTAACTTCTAGAGGTCACTGAAGGAGATATGCCCTAGAGACAAATAATAAATAGGTTTTTATTGTCATATCTCAATTAGTTTATGATAGTTTCATATTGTGCTATAACTGTGCCAAGTAGAAACATTGGTACAGGTGTGGTATGAAACAACCAAGTCCCTAGTAGCCTCTATTCATACTAGTTCGTTGGTCATGAGGATGATCCGGGTTTCAAGATCATGGGCATATATGCCAATTGACAACGGGGGCATATCATTGGAGAATGATGTGATGGACATTCCTCGAAGGATTGCAACACGATCAAGTCATATAAGTTCATTGTTGCAACAGCTATACCTAGACTCCTTTTCCTTAGACCATGATCTCATATTACTCACTGTTTCCTGAGGCTACTTTGACTGCATCAATCGTCATCTGATAATACGGTGGCCATAAAGGTGTACGTTGGGTATTCCAAAGGAACAGTTGATGACATGTGACTGCAAGACCGGGATTTGTTCACCCACGTGACGGGTAAAGATACATACGGCCGGCTTGGTGAGATTACATCCATAAATGTTGCAACATGTGACTCGGTCACGGGAATATAACATCACGATAACAAGAAAACAGAACTTGTTGTGAACGGGATTGAACAAGATATGTGATACCAATGATCGGATCTCGGACAAGTCGTATCAATAAAACAAAAGGAAATGGATGCAACATTTAGCAGTTCAAACGACATTGTCATCAGGAATGCATAGGGGTCACATGGATATCTCTGGTCCCTCTATTGATCATTGATACAGATCATGTCTAGAGCATTCCCGAGCTGTGAGAGGATAAACTTAAGGGTACGATGAGGGAGATCACTCGTAAGACGGAATCACAGTAGAGAAAGAGAAAGCCGGAATTGTTCCACAGAGAGATCCGAAGTTGTTCGGAGAAAGAATAATGGACCGGGAAAGATCCGAAGTCGTTCCGAGGAAATCAAAAGGGAACCGAAAGGTGTTTCGGGTCAAGACGGATTTTTTAATATGTATTTACATATTAATTAATGTAATTAATATTAAATATAATATTAAAATCTAATTTGAAGGGGTATTCCACTAATGGGCCAAACTTCCTAGGGAAAAAGGGCCCATGAGGGAAAACTGAAGGAGGGAAGGGCCAAGGTCTAGGCGCCTCAAGGGGGCCCACCCGGCCAGCCTAGGGTTGTGCATGGGGTGGGGCCCACCCCTGGCCGGCCGGCCCATGGTGTCCTAAGGGCCCATGCGCCTCCCTCCTCTCCCTTGAATAGTCCCACATGGGAAAATCAAAGGGGAGGGCACACCCCCTCCCCCTATATAAAGGGGTGCCCATGGGTGGGATTTGACACACCCATATTTGGAGAAGTCCTTTGGTTGACTTCCTCCTTCCCTCTCTCTCTAGCCCTTATGGACATGGCCCCAAGTTTGGGTTGTGCGAAAGAGGCAAACCTAAAGTACGTCGTTGCTCTGCAGGGATTCCTAGCCGGATATCAACTTCCGCACTCTTGGCGGGATCGGGGAGCCGGAGGTCTCATCGTGCACCGGATGTGTCTGAAGACACGGTAACACTTGGGAGCTTGAATGTCGTGAGCCAAAGCTGCTGCACGATGAAGAAGGAGCAAGGGGTGACCTGCGAGGAGCTTCGCAACCTTGAGGTTGGCTACGAGTATGACTATTTCCCCTCGGAACATTAACCGCGTACGGTCTACAAGGGTATGTATTCTATACGCATTGGTCGTTACCGCATTACTACATAGATAAATCCTAGGCAGTTTTTGGGGTTCCAACGAGGAAAATTTTTGTTTTACATTGCGGATCCCCTTCAAAGGTATCGAGCCGATCTATGTGTAGGAGTGTTGTATGGCCAGACGCACAAGTATTGTGGGCATTGATCCCTTGTTGTTACCCTCTAACGTGTACTTGTTTATATCGCGGTATAGTTTGATGAAGCTGCCTGACCGACCTTACGCGTGATTAAATGAGATCGGGTTCCACGCTCAACATACGGCTTGTACCATATAAGTGGCTAGCGGTGTACATCTCTCATTCGATAGTTGATATAGCATTTACAAAGGAGGGCCCCAAAAGGGTGTAATAGAGACAACTGTTGGATCCATGTTGTGGTTGGAAAGTTCGTAGATTAGAAGAGGTTCTATTGCGAAAGCCCTAACAACCACGTAAAACTTGCAATAGATAAAGTAGAGGCGTCTAACTTTATTTTGCAGGGCATGTGATTATGATATTGCATTGGTCGCTTGAAGGTAAAAGTAGTTTACTTTTCTATTACTAAGTAGTATAGTAATAGTCATCGTTCCGATGGATGACCTGGTGGAGGCGTCGTGGACTTGGCATCAAACCAAAGGCAAGATGGAGATCATGCCGGAGCGCTCGATGGACATCAAGGCGCAAGAAGGACCATATCATATCACAATATACATATGATGTTAATATCTGTTTTACATCTTATTGTGTGCTAGTATTTAGATACTCAACAGTAGCAAATAAGATAATCCCTATTTAATTCCAATGTTCCGTGTTCCCCTTGTGTGTGCACCACCAAGAAAGTTCTTCGGTATGAGACAATCCACGGTACATGCGTGGGTGTCAGACATATCTACATTCGCATACAGTGGGTGTAAGCCATGTTGCATAGCGAATACACACAAGTTAGATTTGGCGAGCCTAGCATGTGTAGACATGGCCTCGAAACACAAGAGATCGAAAGATCGAGCATGAGTCACATGGATGATGTGATTGGCATTATTGAATGTCTACCTTTGATGCTGCACTGATGGCCGTAACGATCAGGGGAGGTGCAGAGGATAGAGATCATGTGATCACTAAAATCGTCCAGGGGATGACAATTTTAGTGGAGACCAATTATAAATTGATCTCTTATTATAAACTTAGTCTAGATGTCTGTTTGCAAATATCTGAGTAGATCATGGCCTATCCCATTGAGGTCCTTTGCGACCATGGGAATATATTACTTAATTTGGAACTTAGCAAAAGGGTCCAACTTCATAGATTAATACCCACGCCTGAGGGATATCCTCATAAAAGGTGATCTTCTCTTCTTGATACAATAACCATTAGGAGATAATTCGATGACTCTGGAATGTTTGTGTTTTCTCCGTAATCATCCAACAAGCCATTCTCTATTCAATGGAGAGTTGGGATACATTTTGTATTCTATAGAATACGGCACATAGAGTATGAGCCGTTGGATGGGTTTTCCTCCATCATGGATGAAAAGATAATGTTTGGAAAAACACTTAGCGATCTTGCATTAGAGTTGAGAACTCTTGGAAGGGCTTGATTGCAATGGAGGTCATTGATGAAAAGGTATATGTAAGATATACAAATTATAAATGTGGTTCTTGCAAAACTCATTACAGTTTGCAAAGTATTTGATACTTCTCCCGTTTTGTGAAAACAGGAGGATCTGCTTGAGAATTGTTGGTTTTGAGGCAACGTGGCTTGATGACGACAAGCAAAACAGTTGATGGCTGACATCACCTCTTCCCTCAAAGTTTGTCATTTGGATTAGTGGACTTGAATATAAATTTGTAATCCCTGTTTGTGTGTCTTGCTTTTGGCGAGACGATTATTCATATGAACAAGTTACAAGCCAGTTTGTACTATTCTTATGAACAATACCTTATGGTCACATTATGATTACAAACAAGTTATTCTCATCACTATGTTAATGATAATAGTTTAAACATTTATAAAGGATTAGAATGCTAAAAGATATCCCAAGTTTAATAATGAAATGACACTATAGTTTAAGTCATTTTGGTTATTGCATGTTCTTTATGAACATCGGGGTCCTAGATGCTTAATCTAGAGACTTTGCAAAACCATGCCTCTTGGGTAGAATGACTAAAACTCCGCATTCTAGTAAAACAGTGATATGCGAAGAAATGTTGAATCTTATACATAGTGATGTATCGTATTTTCAACAAGTAGTGGAAATCATTTGTTAATTGTGGACTTAAGTGAATAAGTGTATTTACTTGATGAAACATAAGTTTGAAATGATTTGAATTGTTCAAATGAGTTCACAACAAAGAGGATATTGAATTAACAAGTCTCTTCGATTTGATCGACATGACTAAAGTATTCAAGTTAAGTTTAGCATAAAAGGGACTTGTGAAAGAGGTTTCACAAATTATGATAATTGGACAAATTCAAACTGTGTTGAAATGTCTAAACATCATAATCATTATGTAATGGATACATATGGTATTATTATCTCTTATCAGGGTTATAGTTGTCGTTTAGAGTTAAAGATCAAAATAAGCAAACACTCATTTGAAATACAAAGGAACATCTAAAGATTCATGGAAACAACATCATAAGTGTTATGGCAAGTTTCAGTTTCTGGAGATTTCGACAAGTCGAAATCGTGGCGAATAAACAAGTCTTTGTATAACATTCTTAGGAAGCTATGAATGCATCTTCCACAAAAGGGGCAAACCTGTTGTTGTCCAAAGTTGGCGTGTCTTGATGAAGATATAGGTGGAAGAAAGTAAAAGATCAAAACAAGGTATTTGACCTTACCTCCGAATTGTTGAGTGGCACAGCGGAATTTGTTTCGTAAATCCAAACTCTGCAAATAGAGGATAAACCAATGATAATGATCATAAAGTTTCAGTGAATAGTTTTACTAAAGAAAGTAGGATTCAACTATATATTCTACAAGTTTGTGGAATTATATTATTGATTCACTTGTCATGTTTTGAACAAGACATACCTACAAATTACAAAGAAGCGTGATGGGCCTGAGTGCGAGAAATGACTAGGAGTCACAAAATCCTATATTAAGTTACATTTAATATTGCAAAGTCACATGTTACTTGATATTATTAAAGTAAAGAAGTTTACATGATATTTCTGAATGATTGCAAAGTCATAAGAAGGAAATGAAACTTAATGAATGACAAAAAGCTCCATTTATCACAAGTTTGGACAAATTCAAGGAGTTGACTACAACAGTAGTGATGCTTAAGTCCTTTCGATTTACACTAGAAATATATGGATATTGAAGTCTCGTAATTGGAATTCTCAAATTGATGATGATCAAAGAATTTTGGAATGTCCAAGATTATCGAGAGAACCTAGATTTGAATGGGAGCAAATCAGCTTGGCTAATTCATAATATGTAGCTGACATATTTTGAGTGGGAGCTAAGTGAAATCCCTAGATCTCAAAAATGAATGTCATATTTGAGTGGGAGCTAAGTGAAATCCCTGGATCTCAAACATGAATGTCATATTTGAGTGGGAGCGTGAAATCATTCTGTGATATGTGGACGCCATATGTGAATGATGTGATTGGTGTTAATAACATTTAAGTTAGATAAATAAGGATGAAGTTGAAGTTATTAAAACAATAAGATCTATCGAGATAGATTGGTGGGTTTAATAAACACTGAATGTCGAATGCTTCCTGAACTTGATTCTGAAAGGTGTTCAGAATGTCCTAAGCAAGATTCTGAAGAAGCTTAGAATGTAACAAGGTGAGAAAGTAGTTCTTACTGTATGAAGCATTGAGTTAGTATTGCAACTATGGTTGAAAGAAAGAGATGTGTTGCATCTCCTATGCCTCAGTCATATGTTCTTCCACATAACCATATTGTATACTCGACGTAATGTGACCCGAGGTTCTAGTTGGAAGGACAAAGTCTTAACTATAAGAGCATGTCTATAAGTGATTCCTAAGTTGATCACTGAACCAGAATTAAGTTTGTACATAAATGGCAAGAAGCAATGTAAGTGGCATAGTTGCATTTCATGCACAAGGATCTACATAGATATAGAAGTATAAAGGCTCCATCTGATGTGATGTATAATGTTATGGTGGGGCTAGTTCGCTTTTAACATAGAATGATGTGTCCCAGGGCCCAGTGCCCATGCGAAATCCCTCGAGGTTGATCTAAAGTCACTGTAAGCTCCTAGAATCCAGCCTTGTTCTGCTGCCATGACTACAATATATACACAAAGGATAGCAAAGTGTGTTTCGAAGTTTAGATGACAACAGTGAAAACGACCGTCATTATAAACACTAGAAACAAAGTCTCACTTTGTCGCTAAACAAATTTTTCGACCCATTATACGATAATGGTGTGAATGTCAAAATTAGGAAGACATTAACGATTTGCAAAAGACATAATGATCTGGTAAAACAGAACATGGACATGACGTTTCCCATGAGCATGCATGATCTGTAAACGCATATGGTATATGGTTTATATGAGTAAAATGCGAGCTAGATTATTTGTACTCTAGTGCAAGTGGGAGACTGAAGGAGATATGCCATAGAGGCAAATAATAAATAGGTTTTTATTGTCATATCTCAATTAGTTTATAATAGTTTCATATTGTGCTATAACTGTGCCAACTAGAAACATTGGTACAGGTGTGGTATGAAACAACCAAGTCCCTAGTAGCCTCTATTCATACTAGTTCGTTGGTCATGAGGATGATCTGAGTTTCAAGATCATGGGCATTTATGCCAATTGACAACGGGGGCATATCATTGGAGAATGATGTGATGGACATTCCTCGAAGGATTGCAACATGATCAAGTCATGTAAGTTCATTGTTGCAACAACTATACCTAGACTCCTTTTCCTTAGACCGTGAGCTCATATTACTCACTTTGTTTCCGAGGTGCTTTATGCATCAACCATCATCCGTAATCTGGTGGCCATAAAGGTGTACGTTGGGTATTCCAAAGGAACAGTTGATGACATGTGACTGCAAGACCGGGATTTGTTCACCCACATGACGGGTAAAGATACATACGGTCAGCTTGGTGAGATTACATCCATAAATGTTGCAACATGTGACTCGGTCACGGGGATGTAATATCACGTTAACAAGAAAACAAAACTTGTTGTGAACGAGATTGAACAAGGTATGTGATACCAATTATCAGATCTCGGACAAGTCGTGTCAAGAAACAAAAGGAATTGGATGCTACATTTAGCGGTTCAAATGACATTGTCATCAGGAATGCATAGGGGTCACATGGATATCCCTGGTCCCTCTGTTGATCATTGATACAGATCATGTCTAGAGCATTCCCGAGCCGTGAGAGGATACACTTAAGGGTACGATGAGACCGATCATTCGTAAGACGGAATCACAGTAGAGAAAGTGAAAGATGGAATTGTTCCACAGAGAGATCCGAAGTTGTTCGGAGAAAGAATAAAGGGCGGAAAGATCCGAAGTCGTCGGAGGAAATCGAAGGGAACCGAAGGTGTTTGGTCAAGATGGAATTTGTAGTATGTATTTACATATTAATTAATGTAATTAATATTAAATATAATATTAAAATCTAATTTGAAGGGGTATTCCATTAATGGACCAAACTTCCTAGGGAAAAAGCGCCCATGAGAGAAAACCGAAGGAGGGAAGGGCCAAGGGCCAAGGCCTAGGCGCCTCAAGGGGGCCCACCCGGCTAGCCTAGGGCTATGCGTGGGGTGGGGCCCACCCCTGGCCGGCCGGACCATGGTGCCCTAAGGGCCCATGCGCCTCCCCCCTCTCCCTTGAATAGTCCCACATGGGAAACCCAAAGGGGAGGGCACACCCCCTCCCCCTATATAAAGGGGTGCCCATGGGTGGGATTTGACACACCAATATTTGGAGAAGTCCGTTGGTTTATTTCCTCCTTCGCTCTCTCTCTAGCCCTTATGACCATGGCCCCAAGTTTGGGCTGTGTGAACGAGGCACACCTGCAGTACGTCGTTGCGCTGCAGGGATTCCTAGCCGGATATCAACTTCCGCACTCCCGGCGGGACCGGGGAGCCAGACGTCTCATCGTGCACCGGATGTGTACGAAGACACGAGGCGCAACACTTGGGGCGCTTGAATGTCGTGATCCAGAGCTGCTGCACAATGAAGAAGGAGCAAGGGGTGACCTGCGAGGAGCTTCGCGACCTTGAGGTCGGCTACGAGTACGACTACATCAAGCACGCTCCTCTCGGAACATTAACCGTGTACGGTCTACAAGGGTATGTATTCTATACGTATTGGTTGTTACTGCATTACTACATAGATAGATCCTAAGCAGTTTTTGGGGTTCCAACGTAGGAAAATTTTTGTTTTTTCTGCTACGGATCACCTTCAGTCATCCTCTTGAGAGGGGGTGCGGCTTCGTGAGATCCACGTGCCTCTTCTGTGTGCCTATAGTGGGGGCGAATCGCGAGCGAGATACCGACTTTGCCTCGGGTCATAGGTTTTAGGTCTCACGCCTTTTTGCCCTTCCAAGCTTAACCGCTAAAGAGGGTGTCTCCAGGGGTGTCTCGCGGGTCCCTCGAGGAGAAACTGCAGGGTTAGGTGTTCCGTCACTCAGCCCCCATGCCGAGGGTTTTAGGGAGTGAGGTGACCCACGGCCGACGAGCGAGCCGTGGAGTTTAAGTCTGGCAAGTTTGGGCTACCTAGGGGCAGGGCCTCGTTAGTCATCGCGTGGATAGAGACATGGTCGGGAACTGTAGGTGAGGTAACTTACGGCCGTGTGACGTGCTGTAGAGTTTAGAGCTCGATGCTCCAGGTTCTGACGAGATCGGGCTGCAGAGGACAGGGTCTCATGATCCATTGCAAGGATAAAAGCAAGGTCAGGGACCGTGGGTGAGGTAACTCCTGGCCGAGGAACGGGCTATAGAGTTCAGAGCTCGACACTTTAGGCCCTGGTGACCTCGGGCTGCGGCAGACAGGGCCTCATGAGCCGTCGTGAGGATAAAACAATGTCAGGGACCGTGAGTGAGGTAACTCCTGGCCGAGGAATGGGCCATAGAGTTAAGAGCTCGACACTTTAGGCACTGACGAGCTAGGGCTGCAGAGGACGGGGCGTCATGAGCCGTCGCGAGGATAAAACAAGGTCGGTGACTGTGGGTGAGGTAACTCCCACCGAGGAATGGGTCGTGAGTTCAAAGCTCAACACTTTAGGCCTGACGAGCTTGGGCTGCGGAGGACATGGCCTCATGAGCCGTATCTGAGGTAAAACTAGGTCAGGGACCGTGGGTGAGGTAACTCCTGGCCGAAGAACGGGCCGTAGAGTTCAGAGCTCGACACTTTAGGACCTAACAAGCTCGGGCTGCAGAGGATAGGGCCTCATGAGCCGTCGCGAGGATAAAAACAAGGTCAGGGACCGTGGGTGAGGTAACTCCCGACCGAGGAACGGGCCGTAGAGTTTAGATCTCGACACTTTAGGCCCTGACGAGGTTCCCCATAGACCTTACCAGGAGAGGGTCGTAGGAAAAAAGCACCCACCGTCAGAAGCCCGTACACGCGTCGCGCTAGGTTTTTAGGCACCAGGAACCGTGTGTCGAGGTAACTTTGAGCCGAGGACTACGATTGTAGAGCTCTATACTTTAGGTCCTAATGCCAACAGGGATCTGAGCTGGCCTGGTGAAGGGTACCGTTTCCAGCCCCCGCTCGCGCGGAGTGTGTGTGGGAAACCGGGTGGTGCGGTTTTTTGGAAAATGTTTTTTCGGAAGAAAAACCAAATAGCCAATTGAGCGCTCAGCATAAGATCCAAAGAGGCGCCAGTAGTGTAGGCCTATTACAAGTGCCACCATGGTCTACACGGGGTCTAAAAAGGAGCAAAAATTGTAAGGGATGAGGGGTTTTGAGGTTCACCTTCAAAAAGTGGCGGATCCAGGCGTGTCGCTCGGAGAGGTTTGCCCACCTCCCGACAACCTGGGTCGTCATCCTTCCTAGACGGTTAGTTTCCACCATGGGGGTGGCAGGTATTGTGTGTATGCTGGGTACAATCCATGGGGAAGTCTGGAGCCCCCGCGCTGTCGCCATCCTCTAGAGGCGGTCCCACCCTTGAGAGGGCGGGTCGTGGCACGCCCATTCCCCCTTGAGGTCGCGGGTACTGGTCACGTCCAGCTCCTCGCGAGGTGGGAACAGCGCGGCTGCCGCCCTTTTTTCCATGGCGTTCTCCTAAGACATCATTTGCTTCCTCCTAGTGGAGCCTCCGACGTAGTCCAGGGCATCCACATCCTCAGGTTAGGTGGCGGCGGTGGTCTTGTAGGCGTGCACCAGGGAGCGTAGGGCCTCCACTTCGTCACAACGGACCATGATGACCCACCACTGCCGCCGGGCATCTTGAGCATGTTGTAGGCATGGTGAGTGGAGGCCATGAACTTGGCCAACGCAGGGTAGCCGAGGATGACGTTGTACATAAGGTTGATGTGCGCCATGTCGAAGTCGACGAGCTCAGTGATATAGTTGCAGCGCGTTATGAACGTGACTGAGAGGCGTACCTGCCCAATGGGCATGGTAGATCCACTAGTCACTCTAGATAAAGGCATGGTTGGCATTAGCCTATCGTAAGGCACCGTAGATGGGCGAAGGTCTTGGTGGAGATCACATTCAGACCAGCGCCTCCATCGATGAGAGTCTTTGCAGTAGTGATGTTGTTGATGGTGGGGGTGCAGATCAGGGGGAGTGTGCCCACCAGCCTAGTGGATACGGGGTGGTCGCTAGCGTTGAAGGTGATGGGGCACTAGGACCACTTGAGCCTCGATGAGGGGGTCCCTAGTTTTTTTGTCGCGAGTGAGCAGCTTGAAGTGCCAGTTAGACGTTGGGGCTTGGGAGCCACCGAGGATGCAGGCTATGGCACCTTGTGGCACCTAGTAGCCCCGGGGGTCCTCGGCACGCGCCTGCTCCTGCGGGTGTGGGTGTTGGTTCGTGGCGTTGGCCTGGTGACCCGCCGGGGGGGGCGTCACGCTTGCCAGCATTATTGTTCCAGCGGTTACCTCCCTAGTTACCCCTGCCTTGATCGCCTCGCTCGCCTCCTGACCTTGCCTTCCTTTGGCTATTGCACAGGTCACGGAGCTTCTGGAGCTCATAGCAGTCGTCGGTGGGGTGACCTGGTTTCTTGTGGAAGTGGCAGTGTAAGTTGTTGTCCCATTCTCGCTTGCCATCCCCCTCTCGAGGGCTCTTATAATCCGCCTCCGCTGCCAGGACCGTGGCGGTCTTGCGCTTGGCCTCCTTGTCCTTGCCCTTGGTCATGCCAGATGCCTTAGGGGTGGTTTCTGCCTCCGTGAGGCCGAACACCCTCCCTGCCTCAGCCTTGGCGCACTTCTCGGCCATGACGAAGAGTTTGGCGGCGGTGGTGAGGCCCTCTCCTCGTATCCCTATCTTTTCCCACATCTTGACGTCCTTCATGCCCTCGAAGAAAGCTGTGATGACGTTGGAGTCCGAGATCTTGAGAATTTTGTTGCGGACCTGACTGAACCTCTGCAGGAACTTGAAGAGGGTCTCTCTAGGTTGTTGGCGTATCTGGCAGAGGTCGTAGTAGGTGAGCGGGTGCTTGTAGGTCCCCTTAAAGTTGGAGATGAAGAGTGATCTAAGCTCCGCCCATGAGTCGATTGATTCCATGACACCCCCGTGTTTCTCGGCTGAGGAGAAGGGCAACGTGCTAATGACCGAGGCAAAGGAGGCACCACGGGTGAAGCGTTGTCGAGGGCGTCCTCGTGGAAGTGGTAGGGGGTGTGGCGGCCGCATTACAGCTCTCGCCGTGCTTGCACCTGTGGAGGCGATCGCGGCCTCGGAGGAAACTCATCCTATGCACGGCTGGTGGGGCCAGAGTTGAATCTAGCCCGGATGCCCATGCCGCCATAGAAGCCCTTCCTCCCGTGCTCGTCAAGATCGAGGACAACCCTGAGCCTGAAAGGGTCATCGACTTTGTTGTCATCCTTGGGAACCCTGATTGGTTCCTCAAGGTGAGGCTCCCAACCCTCTTTGCCTTAGGGGTCAAGGCGAACCTCCCGGAGGAGGTAAAGCTGCAGCACTCCCGTGGGCCCAAAGGTGGCCGGTGCGCGTGAAGACCCTCTCTCCTGACAAGATGTACCTCTGCGACTGCTGGGGCCAATTCCTTGCCGATCACTGTATTTAGCGTGGTTCCGTGTTGCGGTTCCGCTTTGTCAGGGAGGGGGAGTTCTCTATCTCCGTGTTCAACACCCTGCTGTGCCGAGTGGAGTACCCCGCTCTCCTCCCTTGAGGGGCCGGGGTTATGCCCATTTGGAGTCCGTCGTCCTGGCCCCGGAGCTGCAAACATTTTGCTGGTGTAGGTACCATGCCACCTAGTAATCTGCCCCCGCGTGGGGCTTGTAAGAAAGACTTGTTTTCTATGTCTGTAAGCGGATCTTTATGCTGGTTGTTTTTTCTAGGCGTGTTTAGGGTGCAGCGATCCCTTGCCGAGGTCCGTGATGGCAGCTCTTGTTTCCCTTCTTGTAGGGACGACCCTCTGGGAGCACCGAGGACGCTCGCTGCAGGGTCGGACGTCCAGGGGTGGAGCCCTCGCGAGGCATGACTGGAGGTAGGATGCCTGGAGAGGCGATATTTAGGGGCGGCGCTTTGAGCGCGTCTTTGCCGTGAGGCTCCCTTTGGATGTAGGGTCGGTCCGTCGCGGGGCAGGCTACGCTTGGTCAGGTTAATGGGAATCTAAGCGCCTCGGGTGGATGGATCCTCGTGGCTCGTGGACTGTAGTGAGTTCAGGAGGTTCGCTTGTTCGGGAGGTTCTCACGAGGAGTTACTTATGCACGCATTCGAGGAGGGGTCCCTATTAACTTCTAGAGGTCACTGAAGGAGATATGCCCTAGAGACAAATAATAAATAGGTTTTTATTGTCATATCTCAATTAGTTTATGATAGTTTCATATTGTGCTATAACTGTGCCAAGTAGAAACATTGGTACAGGTGTGGTATGAAACAACCAAGTCCCTAGTAGCCTCTATTCATACTAGTTCGTTGGTCATGAGGATGATCCGGGTTTCAAGATCATGGGCATATATGCCAATTGACAACGGGGGCATATCATTGGAGAATGATGTGATGGACATTCCTCGAAGGATTGCAACACGATCAAGTCATATAAGTTCATTGTTGCAACAGCTATACCTAGACTCCTTTTCCTTAGACCATGATCTCATATTACTCACTGTTTCCTGAGGCTACTTTGACTGCATCAATCGTCATCTGATAATACGGTGGCCATAAAGGTGTACGTTGGGTATTCCAAAGGAACAGTTGATGACATGTGACTGCAAGACCGGGATTTGTTCACCCACGTGACGGGTAAAGATACATACGGCCGGCTTGGTGAGATTACATCCATAAATGTTGCAACATGTGACTCGGTCACGGGAATATAACATCACGATAACAAGAAAACAGAACTTGTTGTGAACGGGATTGAACAAGATATGTGATACCAATGATCGGATCTCGGACAAGTCGTATCAATAAAACAAAAGGAAATGGATGCAACATTTAGCAGTTCAAACGACATTGTCATCAGGAATGCATAGGGGTCACATGGATATCTCTGGTCCCTCTATTGATCATTGATACAGATCATGTCTAGAGCATTCCCGAGCTGTGAGAGGATAAACTTAAGGGTACGATGAGGGAGATCACTCGTAAGACGGAATCACAGTAGAGAAAGAGAAAGCCGGAATTGTTCCAGAGAGATCCAAGTTGTTCGGAGAAAGAATAATGGACCGGGAAAGATCCGAAGTCGTTCCGAGGAAATCAAAAGGGAACCGAAAGGTGTTTCGGGTCAAGACGGATTTTTTAATATGTATTTACATATTAATTAATGTAATTAATATTAAATATAATATTAAAATCTAATTTGAAGGGGTATTCCACTAATGGGCCAAACTTCCTAGGGAAAAAGGGCCCATGAGGGAAAACTGAAGGAGGGAAGGGCCAAGGTCTAGGCGCCTCAAGGGGGCCCACCCGGCCAGCCTAGGGTTGTGCATGGGGTGGGGCCCACCCCTGGCCGGCCGGCCCATGGTGTCCTAAGGGCCCATGCGCCTCCCTCCTCTCCCTTGAATAGTCCCACATGGGAAAATCAAAGGGGAGGGCACACCCCCTCCCCCTATATAAAGGGGTGCCCATGGGTGGGATTTGACACACCCATATTTGGAGAAGTCCTTTGGTTGACTTCCTCCTTCCCTCTCTCTCTAGCCCTTATGGACATGGCCCCAAGTTTGGGTTGTGCGAAAGAGGCAAACCTAAAGTACGTCGTTGCTCTGCAGGGATTCCTAGCCGGATATCAACTTCCGCACTCTTGGCGGGATCGGGGAGCCGGAGGTCTCATCGTGCACCGGATGTGTACGAAGACACGAGGCGCAACACTTGGGGAGCTTGAATGTCGTGAGCCAAAGCTGCTGCACGATGAAGAAGGAGCAAGGGGTGACCTGCGAGGAGCTTCGCAACCTTGAGGTTGGCTACGAGTATGACTATTTCCCCTCGGAACATTAACCGCGTACGGTCTACAAGGGTATGTATTCTATACGCATTGGTCGTTACCGCATTACTACATAGATAAATCCTAGGCAGTTTTTGGGGTTCCAACGTAGGAAAATTTTTGTTTTCTGTTGCGGATCCCCTTCAGTGGTATCAGAGCCGATCTATGTGTAGGAGTGTTGTATGGCCAGTACGCACAAGTATTGTGTGGGCATTGATCCCTTTGTTGTTACCCTCTAACGTGTACTTGTTTATATCGCGGTATAGTTTGATGAAGCTGCCTGGACCGACCTTACGCGTATTCGTACGCGAGACTGGTTCCACGCTCAACATACGGCTTGTACCATATAAGTGGCTAGCGGGTGTCTGTCTCTCATTCGATAGTTGATATAGCATTTACAAAGGAGGGCCCCAAAAGGGGTGTAATAGAGACAACTGTTGGATCCATGTTGTGGTTGGAAAGTTCGTAGATTAGAAGAGGTTCTATTGCGAAAGCCCTAACAACCACGTAAAACTTGCAATAGATAAAGTAGAGGCGTCTAACTTTATTTTGCAGGGGGCATGTGATTATGATATTGCATTGGTCGTTGCGAAGGTAAAAGTAGTTTACTTTTCTATTACTAAGTAGTATAGTAATAGTCATCGTTCCGATGGATGACCTGGTGGAGGCGTCGTGGACTTGGCATCAAACCAAAGGCAAGATGGAGATCATGCCGGAGCGCTCGATGGACATCAAGGCGCAAGAAGGACCATATCATATCACAATATACATATGATGTTAATATCTGTTTTACATCTTATTGTGTGCTAGTATTTAGATACTCAACAGTAGCAAATAAGATAATCCCTATTTAATTCCAATGTTCCGTGTTCCCCTTGTGTGTGCACCACCAAGAAAGTTCTTCGGTATGAGACAATCCACGGTACATGCGTGGGTGTCAGACATATCTACATTCGCATACAGTGGGTGTAAGCCATGTTGCACAGCGAATACACACAAGTTAGATTTGGCGAGCCTAGCATGTGTAGACATGGCCTCGAAACACAAGAGATCGAAAGATCGAGCATGAGTCACATGGATGATGTGATTGGCATTATTGAATGTCTACCTTTGATGCTGCACTGATGGCCGTAACGATCAGGGGAGGTGCAGAGGATAGAGATCATGTGATCACTAAAATCGTCCAGGGGATGACAATTTTAGTGGAGACCAATTATAAATTGATCTCTTATTATAAACTTAGTCTAGATGTCTGTTTGCAAATATCTGAGTAGATCATGGCCTATCCCATTGAGGTCCTTTGCGACCATGGGAATATATTGCTTAATTTGGAACTTAGCAAAAGGGTCCAACTTCATAGATTAATACCCACGCCTGAGGGATATCCTCATAAAAGGTGATCTTCTCTTCTTGATACAATAACCATTAGGAGATAATTCGATGACTCTGGAATGTTTGTGTTTTCTCCGTAATCATCCAACAAGCCATTCTCTATTCAATGGAGAGTTGGGATACATTTTGTATTCTATAGAATACGGCACATAGAGTATGAGCCGTTGGATGGGTTTTCCTCCATCATGGATGAAAAGATAATGTTTGGAAAAACACTTAGCGATCTTGCATTAGAGTTGAGAACTCTTGGAAGGGCTTGATTGCAATGGAGGTCATTGATGAAAAGGTATATGTAAGATATACAAATTATAAATGTGGTTCTTGCAGAACTCATTACAGTTTGCAAAGTATTTGATACTTCTCCCGTTTTGTGAAAACAGGAGGATCTGCTTGAGAATTGTTGGTTTTGAGGCAACGTGGCTTGATGACGACAAGCAAAACAGTTGATGGCTGACATCACCTCTTCCCTCAAAGTTTGTCATTTGGATTAGTGGACTTGAATATAAATTTGTAATCCCTGTTTGTGTGTCTTGCTTTTGGCGAGACGATTATTCATATGAACAAGTTACAAGCCAGTTTGTACTATTCTTATGAACAATACCTTATGGTCACATTATGATTACAAACAAGTTATTCTCATCACTATGTTAATGATAATAGTTTAAACATTTATAAAGGATTAGAATGCTAAAAGATATCCCAAGTTTAATAATGAAATGACACTATAGTTTAAGTCATTTTGGTTATTGCATGTTCTTTATGAACATCGGGGTCCTAGATGCTTAATCTAGAGACTTTGCAAAACCATGCCTCTTGGGTAGAATGACTAAAACTCCGCATTCTAGTAAAACAGTGATATGCGAAGAAATGTTGAATCTTATACATAGTGATGTATCGTATTTTCAACAAGTAGTGGAAATCATTTGTTAACTGTGGACTTAAGTGAATAAGTGTATTTACTTGATGAAACATAAGTTTGAAATGATTTGAATTGTTCAAATGAGTTCACAACAAAGAGGATATTGAATTAACAAGTCTCTTCGATTTGATCGACATGACTAAAGTATTCAAGTTAAGTTTAGCATAAAAGGGACTTGTGAAAGAGGTTTCACAAATTATGATAATTGGACAAATTCAAACTGTGTTGAAATGTCTAAACATCATAATCATTATGTAATGGATACATATGGTATTATTATCTCTTATCGTAGGTTATAGTTGTCGTTTAGAGTTAAAGATCAAAATAAGCAAACACTCATTTGAAATACAAAGGAACATCTAAAGATTCATGGAAACAACATCATAAGTGTTATGGCAAGTTTCAGTTTCTGGAGATTTCGACAAGTCGAAATCGTGGCGAATAAACAAGTCTTTGTATAACATTCTTAGGAAGCTATGAATGCATCTTCCACAAAAGGGGCAAACCTGTTGTTGTCCAAAGTTGGCGTGTCTTGATGAAGATATAGGTGGAAGAAAGTAAAAGATCAAAACAAGGTATTTGACCTTACCTCCGAATTGTTGAGTGGCACAGCGGAATTTGTTTCGTAAATCCAAACTCTGCAAATAGAGGATAAACCAATGATAATGATCATAAAGTTTCAGTGAATAGTTTTACTAAAGAAAGTAGGATTCAACTATATATTCTACAAGTTTGTGGAATTATATTATTGATTCACTTGTCATGTTTTGAACAAGACATACCTACAAATTACAAAGAAGCGTGATGGGCCTGAAAGTAGAAATGACTAGGAGTCACAAAATCCTATATTAAGTTACATTTAATATTGCAAAGTCACATGTTACTTGATATTATTAAAGTAAAGAAGTTTACATGATATTTCTGAATGATTGCAAAGTCATAAGAAGGAAATGAAACTTAATGAATGACAAAAAGCTCCATTTATCACAAGTTTGGACAAATTCAAGGAGTTGACTACAACAGTAGTGATGCTTAAGTCCTTTCGATTTACACTAGAAATATATGGATATTGAAGTCTCGTAATTGGAATTCTCAAATTGATGATGATCAAAGAATTTTGGAATGTCCAAGATTATCGAGAGAACCTAGATTTGAATGGGAGCAAATCAGCTTGGCTAATTCATAATATGTAGCTGACATATTTTGAGTGGGAGCTAAGTGAAATCCCTAGATCTCAAAAATGAATGTCATATTTGAGTGGGAGCTAAGTGAAATCCCTGGATCTCAAACATGAATGTCATATTTGAGTGGGAGCGTGAAATCATTCTGTGATATGTGGACGCCATATGTGAATGATGTGATTGGTGTTAATAACATTTAAGTTAGATAAATAAGGATGAAGTTGAAGTTATTAAAACAATAAGATCTATCGAGATAGATTGGTGGGTTTAATAAACACTGAATGTCGAATGCTTCCTGAACTTGATTCTGAAAGGTGTTCAGAATGTCCTAAGCAAGATTCTGAAGAAGCTTAGAATGTAACAAGGTGAGAAAGTAGTTCTTACTGTATGAAGCATTGAGTTAGTATTGCAACTATGGTTGAAAGAAAGAGATGTGTTGCATCTCCTATGCCTCAGTCATATGTTCTTCCACATAACCATATTGTATACTCGACGTAATGTGACCCGAGGTTCTAGTTGGAAGGACAAAGTCTTAACTATAAGAGCATGTCTATAAGTGATTCCTAAGTTGATCACTGAACCAGAATTAAGTTTGTACATAAATGGCAAGAAGCAATGTAAGTGGCATAGTTGCATTTCATGCACAAGGATCTACATAGATATAGAAGTATAAAGGCTCCATCTGATGTGATGTATAATGTTATGGTGGGGCTAGTTCGCTTTTAACATAGAATGATGTGTCCCAGGGCCCAGTGCCCATGCGAAATCCCTCGAGGTTGATCTAAAGTCACTGTAAGCTCCTAGAATCCAGCCTTGTTCTGCTGCCATGACTACAATATATACACAAAGGATAGCAAAGTGTGTTTCGAAGTTTAGATGACAACAGTGAAAACGACCGTCATTATAAACACTAGAAACAAAGTCTCACTTTGTCGCTAAACAAATTTTTCGACCCATTATACGATAATGGTGTGAATGTCAAAATTAGGAAGACATTAACGATTTGCAAAAGACATAATGATCTGGTAAAACAGAACATGGACATGACGTTTCCCATGAGCATGCATGATCTGTAAACGCATATGGTATATGGTTTATATGAGTAAAATGCGAGCTAGATTATTTGTACTCTAGTGCAAGTGGGAGACTGAAGGAGATATGCCATAGAGGCAAATAATAAATAGGTTTTTATTGTCATATCTCAATTAGTTTATAATAGTTTCATATTGTGCTATAACTGTGCCAACTAGAAACATTGGTACAGGTGTGGTATGAAACAACCAAGTCCCTAGTAGCCTCTATTCATACTAGTTCGTTGGTCATGAGGATGATCTGAGTTTCAAGATCATGGGCATTTATGCCAATTGACAACGGGGGCATATCATTGGAGAATGATGTGATGGACATTCCTCGAAGGATTGCAACATGATCAAGTCATGTAAGTTCATTGTTGCAACAACTATACCTAGACTCCTTTTCCTTAGACCGTGAGCTCATATTACTCACTGTTTCCCGAGGCTGCTTTGACTGCATCAACCATCATCTGGTAATACGGTGGCCATAAAGGTGTACGTTGGGTATTCCAAAGGAACAGTTGATGACATGTGACTGCAAGACCGGGATTTGTTCACCCACATGACGGGTAAAGATACATACGGTCAGCTTGGTGAGATTACATCCATAAATGTTGCAACATGTGACTCGGTCACGGGGATGTAATATCACGTTAACAAGAAAACAAAACTTGTTGTGAACGAGATTGAACAAGGTATGTGATACCAATTATCAGATCTCGGACAAGTCGTGTCAAGAAACAAAAGGAATTGGATGCTACATTTAGCGGTTCAAATGACATTGTCATCAGGAATGCATAGGGGTCACATGGATATCCCTGGTCCCTCTGTTGATCATTGATACAGATCATGTCTAGAGCATTCCCGAGCCGTGAGAGGATACACTTAAGGGTACGATGAGACCGATCATTCGTAAGACGGAATCACAGTAGAGAAAGTGAAAGATGGAATTGTTCCACAGAGAGATCCGAAGTTGTTCGGAGAAAGAATAAAGGGCCGGGAAAGATCCGAAGTCGTTCGGAGGAAATCGAAAGGGAACCGAAAGGTGTTTCGGGTCAAGATGGAATTTGTAGTATGTATTTACATATTAATTAATGTAATTAATATTAAATATAATATTAAAATCTAATTTGAAGGGGTATTCCATTAATGGACCAAACTTCCTAGGGAAAAAGCGCCCATGAGAGAAAACCGAAGGAGGGAAGGGCCAAGGGCCAAGGCCTAGGCGCCTCAAGGGGGCCCACCCGGCTAGCCTAGGGCTATGCGTGGGGTGGGGCCCACCCCTGGCCGGCCGGACCATGGTGCCCTAAGGGCCCATGCGCCTCCCCCCTCTCCCTTGAATAGTCCCACATGGGAAACCCAAAGGGGAGGGCACACCCCCTCCCCCTATATAAAGGGGTGCCCATGGGTGGGATTTGACACACCAATATTTGGAGAAGTCCGTTGGTTTATTTCCTCCTTCGCTCTCTCTCTAGCCCTTATGACCATGGCCCCAAGTTTGGGCTGTGTGAACGAGGCACACCTGCAGTACGTCGTTGCGCTGCAGGGATTCCTAGCCGGATATCAACTTCCGCACTCCCGGCGGGACCGGGGAGCCAGACGTCTCATCGTGCACCGGATGTGTACGAAGACACGAGGCGCAACACTTGGGGCGCTTGAATGTCGTGATCCAGAGCTGCTGCACGATGAAGTAGGAGCAAGGGGTGACCTGCGAGGAGCTTCGCGACCTTGAGGTCGGCTACGAGTACGACTACATCAACCACGTTCCCCTCGAAACGTTAACCGTGTATGGTCTACAAGGGTATGTATTCTATACGCATTGGTTGTTACCGCATTACTACATAGATAGATCCTAAGCAGTTTTTGGGGTTCCAACGTAGGAAAATTTTTGTTTTTTCTGCTACGGATCACCTTCAGTCATCCTCTTGAGAGGGGGTGCGGCTTCGTGAGATCCACGTGCCTCTTCTGTGTGCCTATAGTGGGGGCGAATCGCGAGCGAGATACCGACTTTGCCTCGGGTCATAGGTTTTTAGGTCTCACGCCTTTTTGCCCTTCCAAGCTTAACCGCTAAAGAGGGTGTCTCCAGGGGTGTCTCGCGGGTCCCTCGAGGAGAAACTGCAGGGTTAGGTGTTCCGTCACTCAGCCCCCATGCCGAGGGTTTTAGGGAGTGAGGTGACCCACGGCCGACGAGCGAGCCGTGGAGTTTAAGTCTGGCAAGTTTGGGCTACCTAGGGGCAGGGCCTCGTTAGTCATCGCGTGGATAGAGACATGGTCGGGAACTGTAGGTGAGGTAACTTACGGCCGTGTGACGTGCTGTAGAGTTTAGAGCTCGATGCTCCAGGTTCTGACGAGATCGGGCTGCAGAGGACAGGGTCTCATGATCCATTGCAAGGATAAAAGCAAGGTCAGGGACCGTGGGTGAGGTAACTCCTGGCCGAGGAACGGGCTATAGAGTTCAGAGCTCGACACTTTAGGCCCTGGTGACCTCGGGCTGCGGCAGACAGGGCCTCATGAGCCGTCGTGAGGATAAAACAATGTCAGGGACCGTGAGTGAGGTAACTCCTGGCCGAGGAATGGGCCATAGAGTTAAGAGCTCGACACTTTAGGCACTGACGAGCTAGGGCTGCAGAGGACGGGGCGTCATGAGCCGTCGCGAGGATAAAAACAAGGTCAGTGACCGTGGGTGAGGTAACTCCCGACCGAGGAATGGGTCGTAGAGTTCAAAGCTCAACACTTTAGGCCCTGACGAGCTTGGGCTGCGGAGGACATGGCCTCATGAGCCGTTGCGAGGGTAAAAACGAGGTCAGGGACCGTGGGTGAGGTAACTCCTGGCCGAAGAACGGGCCGTAGAGTTCAGAGCTCGACACTTTAGGACCTAACAAGCTCGGGCTGCAGAGGATAGGGCCTCATGAGCCGTCGCGAGGATAAAAACAAGGTCAGGGACCGTGGGTGAGGTAACTCCCGACCGAGGAACGGGCCGTAGAGTTTAGATCTCGACACTTTAGGCCCTGACGAGGTTCCCCATAGACCTTACCAGGAGAGGGTCGTAGGAAAAAAGCACCCACCGTCAGAAGCCCGTACACGCGTCGCGCTAGGTTTTTAGGCACCAGGAACCGTGTGTCGAGGTAACTTTGAGCCGAGGAACGGACTGTAGTTCAGAGCTCTATACTTTAGGTCCTAATGCCAACAGGGATCTGAGCTGGCCTGGTGAAGGGTACCGTTTCCAGCCCCCGCTCGCGCAGAGTGTGTGTGGGAAACCGGGTGGTGCGGTTTTTTGGAAAATGTTTTTTCGGAAGAAAAACCAAATAGCCAATTGAGCGCTCAGCATAAGATCCAAAGAGGCGCCAGTAGTGTAGGCCTATTACAAGTGCCACCATGGTCTACACGGGGTCTAAAAAGGAGCAAAAATTGTAAGGGATGAGGGGTTTTGAGGTTCACCTTCAAAAAGTGGCGGATCCAGGCGTGTCGCTCGGAGAGGTTTGCCCACCTCCCGACAACCTGGGTCGTCATCCTTCCTAGACGGTTAGTTTCCACCATGGGGGTGGCAGGTATTGTGTGTATGCTGGGTACAATCCATGGGGAAGTCTGGAGCCCCCGCGCTGTCGCCATCCTCTAGAGGCGGTCCCACCCTTGAGAGGGCGGGTCGTGGCACGCCCATTCCCCCTTGAGGTCGCGGGTACTGGTCACGTCTAGCTCCTCGCGAGGTGGGAACAGCGCGGCTGCCGCCCTTTTTTCCATGGCGTTCTCCTAAGACATCATTTGCTTCCTCCTAGTGGAGCCTCCGACGTAGTCCAGGGCATCCACATCCTCAGGTTAGGTGGCGGCGGTGGTCTTGTAGGCGTGCACCAGGGAGCGTAGGGCCTCCACTTCGTCACAACGGACCATGATGACCCACCACTGCCGCCGGGCATCTTGAGCATGTTGTAGGCATGGTGAGTGGAGGCCATGAACTTGGCCAACGCAGGGTAGCCGAGGATGACGTTGTACATAAGGTTGATGTGCGCCATGTCGAAGTCGACGAGCTCAGTGATATAGTTGCAGCGCGTTATGAACGTGACTGAGAGGCGTACCTGCCCAATGGGCATGGTAGATCCACTAGTCACTCTAGATAAAGGCATGGTTGGCATTAGCCTATCGTAAGGCACCGTAGATGGGCGAAGGTCTTGGTGGAGATCACATTCAGACCAGCGCCTCCATCGATGAGAGTCTTTGCAGTAGTGATGTTGTTGATGGTGGGGGTGCAGATCAGGGGGAGTGTGCCCACCAGCCTAGTGGATCTGGGGTGGTCGCTAGCGTTGAAGGTGATGGGGCACTAGGACCACTTGAGCCTCGATGAGGGGGTCCCTAGTTTTTTTGTCGCGAGTGAGCAGCTTGAAGTGCCAGTTAGACGTTGGGGCTTGGGAGCCACCGAGGATGCAGGCTATGGCACCTTGTGGCACCTAGTAGCCCCGGGGGTCCTCGGCACGCGCCTGCTCCTGCGGGTGTGGGTGTTGGTTCGTGGCGTTGGCCTGGTGACCCGGGGGCGCCACGCTTGCAAGATTATTGTTCCAGCGTTACCTCCTAGTTACCCCTGCCTTGATCGCCTCGCTCGCCTCCGACCTTGCCTTCCTTTGGCTATTGCACAGGTCACGGAGCTTCTGGAGCTCATAGCAGTCGTCGGTGGGGTGACCTGGTTTCTTGTGGAAGTGGCAGTGTAAGTTGTTGTCCCATTCTCGCTTGCCATCCCCCTCTCGAGGGCTCTTATAATCCGCCTCCGCTGCCAGGACCGTGGCGGTCTTGCGCTTGGCCTCCTTGTCCTTGCCCTTGGTCATGCCAGATGCCTTAGGGGTGGTTTCTGCCTCCGTGAGGCCGAACACCCTCCCTGCCTCAGCCTTGGCGCACTTCTCGGCCATGACGAAGAGTTTGGCGGCGGTGGTGAGGCCCTCTCCTCGTATCCCTATCTTTTCCCACATCTTGACGTCCTTCATGCCCTCGAAGAAAGCTGTGATGACGTTGGAGTCCGAGATCTTGAGAATTTTGTTGCGGACCTGACTGAACCTCTGCAGGAACTTGAAGAGGGTCTCTCTAGGTTGTTGGCGTATCTGGCAGAGGTCGTAGTAGGTGAGCGGGTGCTTGTAGGTCCCCTTAAAGTTGGAGATGAAGAGTGATCTAAGCTCCGCCCATGAGTCGATTGATTCCACGGGGAGGTTCATCAGCCAGGTGCTGGCCGCCTCCTTCAGGCACAGGGAAACCAATTCTCCATGACCCGGTCGTACCCTCCCGCCGCTTCGGCACCCGTGGCGTAAAGCTGGAGGAACTCGCACGGGTCCGTGGTGCCGTCGTAGCACGCCGGTGTTTCTGGGCGGAACTTGTGCGGCCACACCACACGGCGGAGGTTCTTGGTGAAGGCGAGGCAGTCGTTGCCCTGGAAAGCCCTGCCGTCGATGAGGGACACGCAGTTTTGCCTTCCCGCAGCAGCGATTTCCGCGGCGAGGCGGTCCTCGCACTCACGCGGGGGTGCCACGGCAATGGGAGGGGCGATGATCTGGAAGCTATTCGCGGGTGGCGAGGAGGCGTCGCCCGGCTTGGCCGCACCCCCGTGCTGACGGAGCAGGATAGAGCCCCCAGCCTGTGGTACTCTGCTCGCGGTTTGAGCCCCCGGGTCCTGCGGGGAGTGGGTGGCGGCGTCGAGGAGCTCAGCGATACGATCGTGCCACTTCTCCTGTGCTTGCTCGGTCGGTGGCTGGTCCGGGAGATCACACACCATGCACTTGGCGGCCTCCGGGGTGAGCAGCTCGAGGTGGCCGCGAGAAGACTCGGTGCGAGAGAGCAACATGACATCGTGCAAGAAGGGGTCTGGCTCCTTCGACGGGCGGTAGGAGGAGCCACCCTCATCCTCCATCCACGGGACTTGCTCGGAGATAGCGTGCTGCCGGGTCAGCTCCGTCTGGGCCTTGCTCGCTGCCCGACGGAAGGCTCGCTCGGCGCGCGTCTCGTTGTCGGCCGACATGTTGCCAAGGTCGTCGAAGATCTTGAAAGCGCACCTCAGCCCCCTACCTGGTGCGCCAAATGTCGGAGATTTGTCCCGTGATGGAACTAGGGTCCAACGATCCCCTGGTCCGTGAGGGGGCTGAACATGCGAGTCCGAAGAAGTCCGGCGATGGCGGCGGTGGTGAAGCGGGTGCACGGGAGAGAGTTGACATAGTTTTTTTACCCAGGTTCGGGACCCTCGTGAGGAGGTAAACCCCTACTCCTACTTTGTTGTATTGCTCGCTTGCCTCGTGAGGTGACAATGGAGGATGAAAGTTTAAGGTTTTAGATCTCTGGGATCCCCCTTCAAGGTAGGAGATGGGCTCCTTATATAGGGCGGCGTCGGCCCTCTCCCCCTGGTCCATAGACGGGGGGTCACCACAGTGCCGTCCCTTGTGATCTTGGTCTAGGGAACTACTTTTTGGTGGACTCGGTCCAACCCGTCGCGCTCCGCTCCATCCTCATGTAAAGCATCCTTCGTCGATGTTCTTTGTCTTTATCTATCGCTCTCTGCTTTTCCCTTCCTTTCACCAAAACAGCAGCCAAGAGCCTCCTGCCACCGGATCACCTGCCCTGGCCCGGCGAAAGGGGGGTGGACCAGGTCCTCTTTTCCACAGCGCTTGGTACTGGATGTACTTGTTGTCGGGGCTGCATCTCCCGCTCCATGCGGTGTAGTTACCATTCTACCTCGGTCAAACTCAGGGGTATCCGATGTCCAAGGGCTCTACACAAGGTTGAGACAGCCTCCTCGGGGAGGTAACCTCACGAAGCTCGCTCAAGCTCGTTCCTTGGAGGAGTGTCCTTCCTCTTGAGGTCGTCCTGCCTCTTGAAGGAGGAAGTTCTCACGCTGCTGGGGGCGTCCAGCACGGAGACGTGGCACCCCGGATGCCAGGGCTCCGACAAATATGTGTGAGATGAATGGTATTTTGACAAAATATGGAAAAAGATACTTTATGACATTGATTGATGACTCCACTAGATACTATTATGTTTATCTTCTGAAATCTAAAGATGAAGTTTTGAACTACTTCAAAATCTATAAAGCTAAAGCAAAAAACCAACTTGATCTTAAAATCAAGGGCTAAGGTCCTATCGTGGTGGAGAGTACTTTTCAAACAAATTTAATTTATTCTACACGGACCATGGTATTATCCATGAGAGGACACCTCCCTACTCACTCAGTCAAATGGGGTGGCCGAAAGAAAGACCCGCACTCTAACTGATTTGGTTAACGCCATGTTAGATACATCGGGTCTTTCCAAGGAATGGTGGGGGAGCGGCTAATGACTGCGTGCCAGGTCCTAAACCGTGTTCCCGTAAAGGATAAAACCATGACTCCATTTGAGGAATGGGAGAAGAAAAGGCTTAAACTCTCTTACTTATGATGGGTCCGACATTACACAGGAAAGTGAAAATTGGCGTGGCCATATAATCAATTTTGTTACTTAGAAAATAAAATAAACGAAGATTGAACACGACCAGGAAACCTTCTACGGGCTAGGGATTGGCTAGGGTTTGTGGATGTGGATGTGCTGAAGTAGGGGTGGGGGATGGAGTGGGAGTGAGTCATTTCTACCATTGTCCTGATGTCAGTTCGATTGCTGTCGGGTGGGCCATCCTCAGACACACATGGACACGGGAGAGTATCCACTTCCCCCAAACCGGTCCCATCACTAGTAGAAAAAGGGTCTTTGGTTCAGCACCCAAATGCCATCAGTCCCAGTTCGGCTTGCAAATCGGGACCAATGCCAGGCACCGGTCCCGATTCATGCCACCTGGGCATTGGTCCCGGTTCATCTCTAAGCAACGGTCCTGGTTCGTGGCATGAACTAGGAGCAATGCCCCCGCGACGCACACGTGGCGCTCTGCGGAGCATTGGTCCTGGTTCATGCCACGAACCGGGACCAAAAACCCTCCCCCGTGACGAACACGTGGCGCTCTGTGGAGCATTGGTCCTGGTTCATGCCAAGAACCGGGACCAAAAACCCTCCCCTGGCTATAAATAAGCCCAGCCCAACCACTTATTTTTTCTGGAATTTTGTGTGGGAGGTGGATGCTAGGTTTTTTTTCTTCACACTGCACACAAGGTGTTCGACGAAATGTCCGAGCCACACTTAAGTTCACACAACATGGTATCCTCGACCGAGGTTAGCAACCTTATCTTCTTTATCTGTAACTGATACAAAAATATTGCATGTGTCCATGTAGGGTGGTCATTTCACTATTCATGATGTTATTGTAATGGTTAATTATTATGACGCAGATTGATGCGTGGATGCGATGGATGTACGGCGACCGACGCGATTCCGATTTTATTGCAGGCCTGCATAAATTTATCAATGTGGCTAAGGCAAACAAAGTGGATAATTTTATGCCTTGTCCCTACGTCGACTGTCGGAACATGGCGGACCACTCTGCCCTGAGAATCCTTCAAAGCCATCTGCTTCGGAGAGGTTTCATTCCCGGATATATTATTGTTGGGCCATGCACGGAGAAAGAGGGGTTAGCTGGAAGAAAATGAAGAAGAGGAGGATGATGACAGTTATCCTATGTCCCCTGAAGAATACAGTGATACTGCAATGGAAGACAATGAAGAAGAGGGAGGCGGCAATGAAGAAGAACAACAGGCATCAGATGAGCCCGCTGATGGTCTTGGTCGGGTCATTTCTGATGCAAATCAACAATGCGATACAGAAAGGGATAAGCTTAAGTTGGAGGCCATGCAAAAGGATCACAAAAAGTTGTTGTACCCAAATTGCAAAGATGGAAGCACAAAGCTCGGTACCACACTTGAACTGCTGAAATGGAAGGCAAAGACTGGTTTATTTGACAAGGGATTTGAGAAGTTACTGAAAATAATGAAGCCGAAGCTTCCAAAGGATAACAAGCTGCTCGAGACAACGTATGAAGCAAAGAAGACTATCTGCCCTCTAGGATTAGATGTGGAGAAGATACATGCATGCATTAATGACTGCATCCTGTACCACGGTGAGAAGTACGAGAATATGGATAAATTCCCGGTATACACTGCATGTCGGTACAAGATCAGACAAGATGACCCTGGTGATGTTGAGGGCGATGACGAGCCCCCCAAGAAGAGGGTTCATGCTAAGGTTATGTGGTATGCTCCTATAATACCACGATTGAAACGTCTGTTCATAAACAAAGAGCATGCCAGGTTGTTGCGATGGCACAAAGAGGAGCGTAAGAAAGACGAGAAACTGAGAGACCCCGCCAATTTGTCGCAGTGGAGAAACATCAAGAGAAAGTACTCGAACTTTAAAGGTGACACAGGGAACTTATGGTTTGGTGTAAGTACAGACGGCATGAATCCTTTTTGGGAGCAGAGTTGCAGTCACAGCACCTGGCTACTGACTCTATGTATCTACAACCTTCCTCCTTGGTTATGCATGAAGCGGAAATTCATTATGATGCCAGTGCTCATCCAAGGACCGAAGCAACCCGGCAACGACATTGATATGTACCTAAGGCCATTAGTCGATGAACTTTTGTAGTTGTGGGCAGAACCAGGTGTAAAGGTGTGGGATGAGCACAAACAGGAGCCATTTGACCTACGAGCGTTATTGTTTGTAACCATCAATGATTGGCCTGCTCTTAGTAACATTTCAGGACAGTCAAACAAGGGATACAATGCATGCACGCACTGTTTAGATAAGACTAAAGGTACATATTTGGATAAGTAAGAAGGTTGTGTACTTGGGGTGTCGTAAATTTCTTCCGACCAATCATCAAGTAAGAAAGAAAGGCAAGCATTTCAACGGTGAGGCAGATTACCGGAAGAAGCCTAAGCACCCTAAAGGTGCTGATGTATTTGGTATGGTGAAGGACCTAGAAGTAATCTTTGGAAATGGTCCTGGCAGTCAATCTATTCCGAAAGACCCCATTACCGGACACATGGCCATGTGGAAGAAGAAATCTATATTTTGGGAGCTTTAGTATTGGAAAGACCTAGAGGTCCGTTCTTCAATCGACGTGATGCACGTGATGAAGAATCTTTGCGTGAACCTGCTAGGCTTCCTGGGCGTGTATGGGAAGACAAAAGATACACCAGAAGCACGGGAGGACTAGCAGCGTATCAAAGACCCATACAACAAGCATACTGATAAAGGCCATCAATACTTAAGCAGCTACACTCTTACCAAAGCAGAGAAGGAAATCTTTTTTGAATGCCTGAGCAGTATCAAGGTCCCGGCTGGCTTCTCGTCAAATATAAAGGGAATAATAAATATGGCAGATAAAAATTTCCAGAACCTGAAGTCTCATGATTGCCATGTGATTATGACGTAGTTGCTTCCGGTTGCATTGAGGGGGCTTCTACCGGAAAATGTTCGAGTACCCATTGTGAAGCTATGTGCATTCCTCAATGCAATATCTCAGAAGGTAATCGATCGAGAAAGTCTGGAAAGGCTACAGAAGGATGTGGTCCAATGTCTTGTCAGTTTTGAGTTGGTGTTCCCCCCGTCCTTCTTCAACATTATGACGCATCTCTTAGTTCACCTAGTTGAAGAGATTTCCATTCTCGGTCCTGTATTTCTGCACAATATGTTCCCCTTTGACAGGTTCATCGGAGTCTTAAAGAAATATGTTTGTAACCGTGCTAGGCCAGAAGGAAGCATCTCCAAGGGCTATGGAACAGAGGAGGTCATTGGGTTCTGTGTAGACTTTCTTCCTGACCTTAAGCTGATTGGTGTTCCTGAATCACGGTATGAGGGGAGACTGAGTGGAAAAGTCACGCTAGGAAAGAAAGCAATGATATTTAGGGATGGGCATTCTTTGAATAAAGCACACTATACAGTTCTACAAAGTTCTACCTTCGTGGCTCCGTATATCGAGGAACACATGAATGTTGTACGCTCCAAGTTCCCGGGGAAGGATGACTACTGGATGAAATAAAATCACATGGAGACTTTCGGCACTTGGTTGCAATTACATCTCATGAATGACACCACTACTGGAGATCAACTCTACTTGTTGGTCACGACACCATCTGTGACTGTATTGACTTTCCAAGGGTACGACATAAATGGGAATACATTTTACACGATTGCCCAAGATAAAAAGAGCACCAACCAAAACAGTGGTGTCCGCTTTGATGCAACATGCGAGAATGGGAAAAAGGACACATACTATGGTTACACAGAGGAGATATGGGAACTTGACTATGGACCTACTTTTAAGGTCCCTTTGTTTCGGTGCAGTTGGGTCAACATGAATGGAGAAGGGGTAAAGGTAGACCAGCTGTACGAAATGACAACAGTGGATCTCAAGAATCTTGGTTACAGAGACGAGCAATTCGTCCTAGCCAATGATGTGGCCCAGGTTTTTTATGTGAAGGACATGACCTCTAGACCGAAAAAAGAAAAAATAAGGAAACGAATACATTAGACGATGAGCCTAGGCGTCACATAGTTCTTTCAGGGAAAAGAAACATCACGGGAGTCGAGGACAAGGCAGACATGTCAGCAGATTATGATAAGTTTGATGAAATTTCGCTCTTCACCGTGAAAATTGATCCAAGCATCCTGTTAAACAAAGAAGATGCTCCATGGTTACGGCCTAAGAAGCGATCATAGGCAAGGGATTAACATACGCGACGAAGGATTCATACCCTAAACCCTATGTAAATCTATGTAATGTATGAAAACTTTATGTGATGTATGAAAACTTTATATGAGACCACGCGAAGGTTTCACATTGTTTGGATCATTAAACTTGAAGTGGATCTCTGATGAAATAGCATGTTGTGAACCTATAAATTATTTTAAAAAAATTCACAAGCATTATATCATGTACTTGTAGTTCGAATCTGGGCAACCTCCTGCCGATTCGGCAGGAATTTGTCTTTTTCATGAGGGATGGACAGAAAGGTTCTAGATACACCGGTTGGGAAATTGTCCATCTAAGGTGGTCTAGTATTTTTGAAAAATGGGTTGGTAGCAATGCCAAACTTTAATTTGGTGGTTGCTTCACAGAACACTCCGATTTTGGCACCTCAAAAATGGAAATTGGCTTTTTCGTGCGTCGAAAAGGAAAACTTCCTCCTGCAACATTGTAAGTCATCCCAAGATGCACATGTGTGCACAATATGGGCACATTAT
This sequence comes from Avena insularis, assembly GCA_023614405.1. Lineage (NCBI taxonomy): Eukaryota > Viridiplantae > Streptophyta > Magnoliopsida > Poales > Poaceae > Avena > Avena insularis. Next base: position 279,902,532 of record CM042690.1, read on the forward strand.
CACAAACTATGCCCTGATTCTAGCCATAACATTGGTGGTTTGACCTAAATGCCATGAAACCTCAAACATGATAGGTCATTTTGTGAAGGATTTTTTATGATGTTTACAATTTTTCAAGTTCAATATTTTTCCTTGCAACTATGACACATAATATGACACCACGCGAAGGTTTCACATTGTTTAGATCATTTTTGAATTTCTTATGCCTGTTTCAAACTATATTCAAAACGGCGGGCATGAAGCTTCTTAGCCTGGGGCTGAGCCTCGCTGAACTTGAAGTGGATCTATGATGAAATAGCATGTTGTGAACCTATAAATGTTTTTTAAAAAAATTCACATGCATTATATCATGTACTTGTAGTTCAAATCTGGGCAACCTCCTACCGATTCGGCAGAAATTTGTCTTTTTCATGAGGGATGGACGGAAAGTTCTAGATACACCGGTTGGGAAATTGTCCATCTAATATGGTCTAGTATTTTTTAAAAATAGGTTGGTACCAATGCCAAACTTTAATTTGGTGGTTGCTTCACAGAACACCCCGATTTCGGTACCTCAAAAATAGAAATTGGCTTTTTCGTGCGTCTAAAAGAAAAACTTCCTCCTGCAACATCGTAAGCCATCCCAAGATGCACATGTGTGAACAATATGGGCACATTATCACAAACTATGCTCTGATTCTAGCCATAATATTGGTGGTTTGACCTAAATACCATGAAACCTCCAACATGATTGATCATTTTGTGAAGGTTTTTTTGTGATGTTTGCAATTTGCCAAGTTTGGTATTTTTACTTGCAACTATATCATATAATATGACACCTCGCGAAGGTTTCACGTTGTTTGGATCGTTTTTGAATTTGTTATGGCCAATTGAAACCATATTCAAAACGGCGAGGATGAAGATTCCTAGCCCAGCTTCTTAGTTAATGAAATATGCAAAAAAATAGTTAATGAATTTTTAATTGAAAATGGCATAAATGTTAATAATTTGAATAGTTATAATAATTCTTTTATAAATCAGATAAAGGTTTTGAACACCCCGTTTTCCCGCCGTTTGTTTCTTAGTTAATTGCAAATGGTAAAATTGTTAATAGTTTGTATAGTTAGAATAATTATTTTTGAAAACAGAAAATGATTTCGGATTAGTTATTTAAATAGATGCACTTTCCGCTGAAAGTTTTTTCGAATTCCAAATTATATAATAAATATTTGTTAATGCAATTTTAATTGAAAATGGTAAAATTGTATAGTTAAAATAAAAAATATTTGAAAACAGAAAATGGTTTTTGATTAGTTATTTAAATTGAAGCACTTTTCTTGTTAAAAGTTTTTTAAATTCCAAATAAATAATCATTTTAAATTGAAACATCTTATTAATTAAAGAAGAAAAGAAATTTGAAAAGGGTGGGAAACACCAAAAGTTTGCCAAAAAGCTGAAAAAGGGGTCATCGGTCCTGGTTCGTCCTACGAACCGGGACCAATGATCCTGGGTGCGCGCGCACGTGGCGGCCCCACAAACGCTCCACCCCAGGCCATTGGTCCCGGTTCATCGCATCAACCGGGACCTTTGCGGTCCCGGTTGATGCGATGAATCGGGACCAATGACCACGGTGCGCGTGGCGCCCCAGAACGCTTCCACTAGGCCATTGGTCCCGGTTCATCCCATCAACTGGGACCGATGCATCAAAGGTCCCGGTTGATGCGATGAACTGGGACCGATGGCATGTACAATATACAGCGTCGACCCTTCTTCCTCCCCAACTCCCCCAAATCATGGAGCACATCGACGCAGCTAAGGAAAAATTGCGGCGGAGCAAATTCACGTCGCCAGGCTGCCCAAATCTAGAGCCGCTTCACGCCGTCGATGCCCGCCGCCGCCACACCACCACCGTCGACGGCCGGAATCGAGACGCTCTCCTTTGGCCGGAATCGAGCCCGAAGTCGTCACCTTCCCGAGCTCCGGTCGTCGTTGATTCGCCTCTGTCTGGCCTCCCCTTGCTTCCCTGACCCCTCCATCGCAACCCCGGTGAGATTCCGATGCCCATGCACCTCTCCGTCCTCTCCCTCGTGCTCTGGTTCGTACTGCCGACGATGACCACCGACCGCTGCCGCCAAACCTCGTCGGTATCGTCGCTCCGGCGACCTCTTGCAAGCAGCGCCGCCACTTTCTGGTTCCCCGCGATGAGACGCGTCCAACGCGCCCACCCGCGTGTCCAGGCATGCATGGGATCGATGGATCTGTGCTCGACCTGGGAGTAATGGCGTCGATGATGTCATCATGACGTCAGGCTGACGTTATTTCTCTTTTTCTTTTAGTTAAATCTTTTCTGTAATTGTTTTATTAATTGAAAATGCTGACAGGTGGGTCCAGCAAGTCAGGTTTTTAATCTTTTTGGTAATGTTTTCTAAAATTAATAAAAGTCTGACATGTGGGGCCAGATGGAAAATAATTTTAATAATTCCAAAAATGTTTATTTATTTAAAAATGATTTTAAAATGGATTAAAATTGGGAAAAATCATAACTAATTCATTTTAAATCAGAAAAATGTGTATAATATATCAAAATGTTCAGAAAAATGAGCTCTACCATTTAAAAATGTAAACATTCATATTCATACAACTTTGAACCTTACTTTACATAGAGGAACATCGACACCCCTTAATTACCATGGGTTCGATGGTTTGTCCACCTAGGGCATTCCGAACCCATTTAGAATAGTGTTTTGTATTATTTGCATTATAGTAACTTGCAAATCTTAATTTGCAGATACTATGGATCCAACACACCAAGATACTATGAATCCAGAACATCAGGAAAACATCCTCCACGGAATGATCTACGGAAATGAATTTATCGATGCCGATGTCACCAAGAAGTTTCTGAACGAATCCGGTGAGGGAGATGAGTCTCTCAACCGAGAAGACCGGTCCAGTGAGGTAGAAGGTGAAGCCTGGGATGGGGAGAAGCCGACGAGGGAGAAGGCGACGGCTCCAGCGGAACCTTAAATCTCGCAAACTCCAGCGAGGTGTTTATATGTAATTTTGTAATTAAAATGCTACTATCTATATATATACATGCATATATTAACACTCTTTCTTCTTTTAGCCCTCCGGATCGAGAACTTCTTCTGTAAGAATGAAACGAGGACCAGCAAAAAAGTTGGATGACACTGTGAGGTATAGGATCGAAGTGGTCGGTGTAGATGGCGAACCGCAAGCTCCCGATGATGTCGCAAAAAAATTTGTCAACCAATGCGGAGTTCTTGTGAGGGACTACATCCCGATCAGCGTTCAAGAATGGAATCGGCCAAGCAGCGGTGGAGTCCCGTATGTCGGCGACATCGCCAAAGATAAGCTTTTTGCCAAGCTCATGATTAATTTCATCCTGCCGAGGCCAGATGTGAATCTAGATGAGGAGGAGAGAGCAAAAAAGGAGTTGATGCAAAGACTCAAGAAGTTTGCTCTCATCAAGATGGCGGATGCATTCAAGAACTAGAAAAAGAAACTGTACAATAACTTTGTCGAGGTAGAGAAGACTCTGGATTTCAATTAAGGCGGATATGATAAGTTAAGACACCAGTGGGCTGATTTTGTGAAGTACAAGACATCGGAGAAAGCTTTCGAAAGGTCTAGAATAAATACGGAGAACACTGCTAAGAAAGTGTATCATCATAATATGGGGCCTGCTAGCTATGCCGGCTGCATGCCTAAGTGGGATGCACTTGAGGTCAAGTACATTGCTGCCGGGATCAGACCAGAGCCCACAACATGGACACCACGGGCGAGAAACTGGTTTTACGGCCATGGGGGCACGTTATACAAAGAAGGGAGGGCAATATATAATCAGAAACACAAAGATCATCCCCTACTGCCCATCGACGATATTAGAAATGCAGTAGATGATGTTGCAGCGGGACGGCTTGTTCTCGATAGAGATAACGACGAGCTCACACGCGCCCTTAAAAATCGTGAACACAAAGGACGAGCATGAGGCACACTAGGCTCCAAGTCGTGGAATGTTGCCTTCCCCGCGGAAATGAAGAGATATCCCGATAAAAGCCATCAGAGGAGAAAGGAAAAGGAGGCAGCTGAGAAAGCGTCTGCTGCAGACCGGCTGCGTAATGTAGAAGAAGCATTAAAGCGGCACCAGGATCAACTCGACAGACTTAGCCAGCAAGGTATTAGCGGCCAATCTCAGCGGCACATGGTAGAAGCTGCATTCTATGGTATCGGCGCCCTATCGAATAAGAAAAACAGCATCGCTTCCACGCAGCTCCAGGATGTTGATGATGATGCACTAACGACGGCTCCTCCTAAACGCTACCCAATGGATGATATCACGAAGAGCACAGCTTGTGAGCTAAAGGTGCAAGTTATGAACTTAAGGGTGACGGCGGTGATCGGCATGGTCGTACCAATTGCGCCAAACCCTACTTGGCATTGCAGACCGGTTCCAAAAGGGTACGCTGTCGTCATGGTGGATGATGTGAAGCAAGATTTTGAGCAGCTAAAGTTGGACCACCCTGCAGGGGAAGATATGGAGTTGACTGAACTAGGAGAAGCCAAAGGGGGACTATTGTATGGCCAAAGGAGCACATCGTGCTTCCAAATTATGTGCCGCTAAGGCCACCCACTCCTCAGAGCAGCAATCCACCTTCGCCGCCACCTCACCATTCTCCAACAAGAACTGCCGCCTTCATCGCCTCACCACTCAACTGCCTCCAATCGCCTCACTGCCTCCGCAGCCGCCTTCGAGCCTCAGAGACAAAAGCGGAAGTATACTAAGAGGCGCAGCACCAGCAGCAGCAAGAGCATGTTTCGATCACCGAAACGTAAGCTATCGCCCCTCCCCAAGAGTACCTCATAAAAATATGAAGAAGCTACCTTGTGAGAAGACAGATGAGGAAATTGATGCGGTCGCAGATGCCCATTATGAAAAGTGGAAGATTGACATGGCTAACAAGAAAAAGGCGATAGAGCCATTCTTCCCGGTCACCGCAGAAGATAAAGCCAAAGCAGCCATGCTTAAGATTCAGCTTCACCAACCCATAGCACTCACATTAGACTATAATCGCTCTATTACCAAGTCGGCTGAGGCAAAAGAGCGGAGAGTCGGGAAAGAAGTTTCCCAGCTCGGACAACAGAAAAATCAATCGATCGAACCGCTCAGAGTGTACGATACCAATGAGTGGAGAGCCTAGGAGCGGCATGATCCAAACATTGATCCGGAGTTTATTCAATTGTACGGAAAAAAGGCCAAATTATATGGATTGTCTATTACTGAGTACATGAGCCATATGGATGAGTTCAAGGGGTACCAACAAATAGCATACGTATACCGGCACGGGGCTCCTCTCGTCAAACCCGAGTTAGTCAAAGATCTACCAACAAAAATGCGAAGATTGCATAACTGGTACATGCAAGCCTCTGTTGAATCCAAAAACTGGATCTATGCTGGATATAAACACCACCATTACGGTCATGGAGATGGCTTCCTACTGATTGAATTTTCAGAATTATTTCAGTTTTACCAACGAGATGCCCTCGATAAAACTATCGTCAGTGCCTATTATTTGTAAGTATTATTAATTTCTGTAATTAAGTCTTTCTAGCTCAGCTCATTGGTTACTTGTATAATCTTAATCATCACTATACTAATTATATATGCAGAATGAAGATTCTCGAATGCAACAAAGGACAAATGTATGACCTTGGGTTTGTTGACTGTAATTTTGTTCATGAAGTTACTCTAAAAACAAAACCCAAAGAGACAGAGGATAACTTGGTACAAGCGTTGACGTATTTCAGCAACAGAAGGGAAATACTATTTCCTGACAATGCTGGGTGAGTGTTACTGTCTTGTACACATTCTATTTTTGCTTACTTGATGTTAAGCGTATAATTGACTCGTGTTATATTTTGTTAGTGTGTCTAGCCTCCATTGTGGCGCCCCGCTAAAACCACTACTAGAAAATCGCTGTGTTTTGTGTTGCTCATCATCATGACCACATGCTCATGTCATCATGCCACATTGCATTTGAGCATTGTCATGTCATCATGCATGGTTTTGCCTAAAACTATTTTCGAAAAACCCTATTTTTGTTTTCTAAATACCTAGTCTTTATTTCAAATCAAAACCCGGGCTTGGCTAGAATATCTTGTTTCGTCTACAAACAGATTACAAAAGCCCCGTTTTATATAATAAAATATTTTTATATTATTTTTAGAGGGCAGCCGAACCAGGCCAAACCGGCCCAGCCGGCCACCCCTAGTAAACAAGACAGATCAAACCCAACCCCAAACCCTATCTATCCTAACCCTAAGCCCTCCCCTCTCCTCACAGCCACCAACCCCCAGCCTCACCACTCCCTACCCTACCGCCGCCACCCAGCCAAAACCTCCAAACGCACAACACCCCACGCGCGCACGGTACATGGCAGGCCACCGCCACCAACCCCCGCACATGTCCGGTCCCACTCGCTAGCCCCCGAACCCCCACAAACCGCGTCCACCAACACGTCGACGTGGTCGCTTCCTCCGTGTCGCACGCACACACTGCAGCGTGCGAGGCCAACCTCGTGATCGACACGCCCCATCGGCTGCTCCACCTGTCGCGTGCCTGGCCCCACACCACGACACACCTTCCTCCTGCTAACCCCGCACACCACACATCGCCACCAACCACCCGCGGTCCCACCCTGCTCCCTGGGTCCCACCGACGCGTCTCCCCTCGTCGTCTCCCCCACCCCGTACCAAGCAATCTCGCCGCCAGCTCTGGCCTCCTCCGTCGCGCCTCCAGAGCTCCTCAGGCCGACCGCCTCCCGATCGGTCCGTCCTTGCCCTTCCCTCCGTCGTCGCCGCCGGGCCCGCCGCCGCCACCTATCTCTTCTGCTCGCCCACGCGCAGGCCCCGCCCCGGATGCGCCCCTGCCTCTGCGATCCTCCGTCGACCATCGCCCTCTCCGCCGGCCGCTGTCGACCCCATGCTCGCCATCCCCGGCACGCCTCCTCCCCGCGGCCTGTGCGGGTCCCGCTTCTCCGCCGACCTCACGACCCCAAATCACTGCAGCGCCCCGTCCGCCCTCTCCTCTGTCCTGCGCGGCCCCGGCGTCCTCGAGCGCCGCCACTGGGAGGCCCCACAGCGTCGCCCGTCGACCCGTGTCGCCTCTCCATCGCACAGCATGCTGCGCCCAGCGTCCCCTACAGAGCGCTTCCCCGCTGCCGCGAACCGCAAGCTCGCCAGCAGCCATGGAACCCCTTCCGCGCGCCTCCTTCCGAGCTCGCCGGGTACCGACGCCCCCGCCGGCTCTTCCGCGTCGAGGTTCTGCACCCTCCTTCCTGGACTAGCGCCGTGCCTTCAAGCCCGCCATCGATCGGAGCTCGTCACCTGCCTGTCGGTTCCGATGTTGCCGTGTTCTTGTTGTCGCTGGGTGTGCATCGGTTACCCCTTTTTCCTCAACACCGCAAGGACTCCTGAAGCTGTTCCGGCCAGGTGCGTGATGTTGTTGTCCGAGAAGTTTGTGGAGTGTTGCCAATAACCGCCAAGTCAAAACATGAACATCACCGACAAGAAGCACCAAGGTCTTCTAGACCAACTCTAGGCCGAAACTTCCGGAGGATGGACACGGCGCTACCCGAAGTAACCAAGGACGATTCAAGATCTCCATCGACAAATGAAGTCGAAACCCCAAGATCGCCTTCCCGGACGCCATGAACGTGTACACGAACCCGAAGATCGTCGTGGTGGAACACCAGGGACTTCTACACGGACCATCATCGCCACACCCAAGTCCGACACCGTCACCCTAGGACTACGACAAGATCGTCCCCAACCCGCCAAGTTCGCCTACCCGGACACCGTGCGACAAGATCTACTTCCCAGATCCGAAGACCCCGGTACCCGATCCACTCAAGTTCGCCATCGACAACAAGATCGACCGCGTGGAACCCAAGTTCTCCATCTTGTATCCGATCCTGCCGATCCCAGTCGAACCGTTCCCCCCGTCGAACCCTGAGACCGGACCCCGGACCCCCGGAACCCAAGATCTTCCGAACACAGATGTGTGACCCTAAGCCCCTATTTTTATAATATGACATTATCAACTGCCGCATATTAATTGTTCATCTCGCATGCATATCATGTGCGTTGGGGCATTATGCCGATTCACCTCATAATTAAATATGGAGTGTTTATGCGGGATATCCTAGTCTTATTCCGGACTCCATTTAAATTTGTGTAGCGAACCGATGCCATGTTTTGCCGCTTAATACTGCCTAATTGCACCGCATCTGCATCATATCATAATCATGTCGGATCTTCTGTCGTAGTATTAAATATTGCATCCGGTGTTTCTTTTAGTGCTTTGCTTCTTCGCGGATTAGGCCGATGAGTGGATGCGAGTATCGACAAGTTCTCCGGATATGATCCTTCGGCAGTGTTTCCCAAAGCATCTCCCCTTCTACCTATTTTGCATTTATAGTCTTTATTTCCTCTGTTGATCTATTGTTATCCGTGTCGCGATGCTTTAGTTTCCGTGCACCGCTTATATCTGCAGCCTCTATATTGCCATGGACACCTCCTAATACCTGTTGTTTGGTAGATAGTTGGCCTTGCGAGTCGTAGTTGCTTTCTCAGGTGCGATCTCGTGTTGTCGAGTGCCACAGTTGTTGGAATGCTGACAGATGTTTATGGTGGAGATGATCATGACTTTAAACACAACTATTTAAATTGCTAGATATAACTAATGCAGAGGCATCGGTGGGCAATAGATGTTATTTGGTTCTTCCACGCTCACTTGTGTCCCGTAGGATCCCGAGTACTTGATAATTGCGTTCCTTGACTATTCGTGACTATCCACATCCGGAGGCCTTATGGACCCCCACGAGCCGAGCTTGATTCATTTCTATTTCTTGGGGCCACAAACTAGTTTGGGGTTTTATTACTATCTGTACTTATGACATGCTTCTTGCTTTATTTAAGATTGTGCGTGGAGCACCAGACTGCTTAGGATCGTGACACGCTTTTGTCAGACGACAAGCCCAGTCACACTTTCGGGTTCCCAGTCGTTTACAGCCGTCCACACAAACCATGGGTCCGTTTCGGAGCCGGCCAACTTCGTTGCGGGTAGCTTAGTGGGGTGGCCCCCTAAAATATTTATGAATCCTGTGATTGCTTTGTCGTGAAAGCCTCGTTGGGTTTTGAGTTGGTTTTTCCGAGGTTGATCGAGTGTGTGTTGCTATTTGTGCACCCCTGCAAGGTAAAACTTTCTGAAAGCCGTGTCCGCGGTTATGGACGACTTGGAGCACAGTATCTCGATCATAGACAAGCATAACTAAAGTAGTGCTATAAATTTGACTTAATATGTGACTAGTAATCAGATTCAAATACAACGGAATGGATATTAAAAATGCCAACAACTAGTGGAGCTAGGGTTCCTTGTGTCTTGTTATATCTGCCTAGTAAGTATTGCAACTCCAATGGAATGTTATAAAAGTGCCAACAACTGCTGGGTTTTGGGATTCATCAGGACAATTATATCTGACTAGTAAATGTTCCAACTACCACGGACTGGTTAATTAAAACTGCCCACTACTTATGCTTCAGGATGACTCATGCTATCTATATCTGACTAGTAAATGCTACAACTATAACGGAATGAGTAAAATTGCCAACTGTGTGAGTTCCTTGGTCCGCCTTCCTCGTTTGGTCTCGAGGGGGAAGTACCAGGATGGGTTTGTCTGGTGTTAGCTTCAAGTTGGATCCGGATAGGTCTTTCTTACCCCTCTCTGGTAACCGCCAGTTGTATCGAGTCTCTATAGGTTGTTTAGTGCCGCTGCGCTGCCGCTTCAACCCATCATTCCTATGTAGGCGAGGACCGCCGAATTCTAGCCTCGCCGTGTACTGGCCTCAGTACTGACGCTCCTCTTTTTCCTTTGCCCTTTGTCGGCACCCCTTTTGTTCTAGCAGGTTTGAGATCGACGTCGTTAGCAGGGTTACCCTTCCGGCTTGGCCTGGGAAGGGTTATGGACGCCATTGGTTATTCTTCAGGGCTCTTAGCCCCATTTGCATCTTGTTCGTAGTCGGACGCTCTATCGTTTTTAAGGTGATTTGGATCTTTGTATAGTATATCTGTATTCTTGACTCGTGGAGTCGTTGTTGTATATATCTGTTCTGTGGGTCCCATCGAGGACTGTTGTGTAATGGTATTACTTTGTTTTCCACCCGCACGAAAGTGCCTGGTGGGCGTCCTTGAATCGTTTCTATGCGGGTTTGGCGGAATAGGCTAAAACTTGCATAGGGCCGATTCGAGGGTGTTACAGAGTGGTATCAGAGCTCAGCAGTTACGATACCCCACAAGTCCAGCCTGTAGGATAACCTAGCTAACAGCCAAAGTAGAGTGTCAAAACTATTTTGGAAAATCGGTTGGATAGATCTGATTAGGTCTGCTTTTACTCCTTACCCTCTGCTATTCTCCTCTTACCTCTACGTGTTTTGGATCTGTTCTCTTATCTTTTCTTCGAGTCCAAGAATTCTCGTGGTTGGGTTTCTGTCGTACCTTCAGGGTTTCGCTTCCTTCTTTGGTAACGGTGTTTGCACTTCCAGTCGTCATGCTATCTGAGGAATCTGTCTTCTGTGGTACCATTCGTTGTTCCTTGTTTGTGCCTTCCGGTGTTCTCAACGCGCGACAACATCTTCTATGCCAGATCCGATGCAGAGTCTGCATCACTCCTTTGTTCCGAACCTCGATTGTCGAGATCTTCAGTCTGATTCCGAGAATGGTTGCACGCTTTTCTACTGATTGTGCGGAGTAATAGTTTGGGTGTGTGATGGATTGGCCCCATGTCGACTACTCACTCTATTTGCTCGTGTACATTGAAGTGGATGAGAATGCATCGGTTCTCTCTTTCTATCGAGGTTAGAGGTGGCTTTATTTGTGGATACCTTTACCTCCGTCCTTTGTTTTCCGGAGTGTTCTCGACGATCACGGACAACGACCTCTTGTTAGTGGTGTCGCGAGGATCTACACGAAGCATGAAGAATCTGATCATTGATCTTCTTCCCCGTAATATGAGGCGGATCTCGAGGGCGAGATCCATTGCTAGTGGTGTCGAATTGTGGCGCCCCGCTAAAACCACTACTAGAAAATCGCTGTGTTTTGTGTTGCTCATCATCATGACCACATGCTCATGTCATCATGCCACATTGCATTTGAGCATCGTCATGTCATCATGCATGGTTTTGCCTAAAACTATTTTCGACAAACCCTATTTTTGTTTTCTATATACCTAGTCTTTATTTCAAATCAAAACCGGGCTTGGCCGCAATATCTTGTTTCGTCTACAAACGGATTTCAAAAGCCCCGTTTTATACAATAAAATATTTTTATATTATTTTTAGAGGGTAGCCGAACCAGGCCAAACCGACCCAGCCGGCCACCCCCAGTAAACAAGACAGATCAAACCCAACCCCAAACCCTATCAATCCTAACCCTAAGCCCTCCCCTCTCCTCATAGCCACCAACCCCCATCCTCACCACTCCCTACCCTACCGCCGCCACCCAGCCAAAACCTCCAGACGCACAACACCCCACGCGCGCGTGGTACACGGCAGGCCACCGCCACCAACCCCCGCACATGTCCGGTCCCACTCGCCAGCCCCCAAACCCCCACAAACCGCGTCCACCAACACGTCGACGCGGTCGCTTCCTCCGCGTCGCACGCACACACTGCAACATGCGAGGCCGACCTCGCGACCGACACGCCTTCCTCCTGCTAACCCCGCACACCACACATCGCCACCAACCACCCGCGGTCCCATCCTGCTCCCTAGGTCCCACCGACGCGTCTCCCCTCGTCGTCTCCCCCACCCCGCACCTCGCGATCTCGCCGCCAGCTCTGGCCTCCTCCGCTGCGCCTCCAGAGCTCCTCAGGCCGGCCGCCTCCCGACCAGTCCATCCTCGCCCTCCCCTCCATCGCCGCCGCCGGGCCCGCCGCCGCCACCTATATCTTCTGCTCGCCCACGCGCAGGCCCCGCCCCGGATGCGCCCCTGCCTCTGTGATCCTCCGTCGACCATCGCCCTCTCCGCCGGCTGCCGTCGACCCCATGCTCGCCGTCCCCGGCCCGCCTCCTCCCGGCGGACTGTGCGGGCCCCGCTTCTCCGCCGACCTCACGACCCCAAATCCCTGCAGCGCCCCGTCCGCCCTCTCCTCTGTCCTGCGTGGCCCCGACGTCCTCGAGCGCCGCCACTAGGAGGCCCCACAGCGTCGCCTCTCCATCGCACAGCATGCTGCACCCAGCGTCCCCTATAGAGCGCTTCCCCGCTGCCGCGAACCGCAAGCTCGCCAGCAGCCGTGGAACCCCTTCCTCGCGCCTCCTTCCAAGCTCGCCGGGTACCGACGCCCCCGCCGGCTCTTTCGCGTCGAGGTTCTGCGTCCTCCTTCCTGGACTAGCGTCGTGCCCTCAAGCCCGCCATCGATCGGAGCTCGTCACCTGCCTGTCGGTTCCGATGTTGCCGTGTTCTTGCTGTCGCTGGGTGTGCATCGGTTACCCCTTTTTCCTCAACACCGCAAGGACTCCTGAAGCTGTTCCGGCCAGGTGCGTGATGTTATTGTCCGAGAAGTTTGCGGAGTGTTGCCAATAACCGCCAAGTCGAAACCTGAACATCACCGACAAGAAGCACCAAGGTCTTCTAGACCAACTCTAGGCCGAAACTTCCGGAGGATGGACATGGCGCTACCCGAAGTAACCAAGGACGATTCAAGATCTCCATCGACAAATGAAGTCGAAACCCCAAGATCGCCTTCCCGGACACCATGAACGTGTACACGAACCCGAAGATCGTCGTGGTGGAACACCAGGGACTTCTACACGGACCATCGTCGCCACACCCGAGTCCGACACCGTCACCCTAGGACTACGACAAGATCGTCCCCAACCCACCAAGTTCGCCTACCCGGACACCGTGCGACAAGATCTACTTCCTGGATCCGAAGACCCCGGTACCCGATCCACTCAAGTTCGCCATCGACAACAAGATCGACCGCGTGGAAACCAAGTTCTCCATCTTGTATCCGATCCCGCCGATCGCCGTCGAACCGTTCCCCCCGTCGAACCCTGAGACCGGACCCCGGACCCCCGGAACCCAAGATCTTCCGAACCCAGATGTATGACCCTAAGCCCCTATTTTTATAATATGACATTATCAACTGTCGCATATTAATTGTTCATCTCGCATGCATATCATGTGGGTTGGGGCATTATGCCGATTCATCTCATAATTAAATATGGAGTGTTTATGCGGGATATCCTAGTCGTATTCCGGACTCCATTTAAATTTGTGTAGCAAACCGATGCCATGTTTTGCCGCTTAATACTGCCTAATTGCACCGCATCTGCATCATATCATAATCATGCCGGATCTTCTGCCGTAGTATTAAATATTGCATCCGGTGTTTCTTTTAGTGCTTTGCTTCTTCGCGGATTAGGCCGATGAGTGGATGCGAGGCCATAGGCCAGGCCACCTACCACCCCGGCTGGTCCAGCCCGTTTTAATCAAACTCTAACCATCTAACACCACCTAACCCTAAACCTACCCAGACCCACCCCGCCGCCGCCATACTTCCTCCACCTGCCGCTTTCCCGCCCACCAGCCACTCCCTACACCATCTCCCGCCTCTCCCTTCCACCTGCCGCCGCCACCTGCACAGCCCCCCACCCCACCTGGTCGCTTCCCTCCTCCCACCGATCGCCACCTACCCCACCTAGCCCACCCCACCGACAGCCCGCACCCGGCCTCGATCTCTCCGCCTCTCACCAACCATACTCCGGCCCACCACTCCGCGTCCCATGCTCCACCTCTCCCGAGCCGCGCCCACCAACTCCCACAACAAAGCTGGCCACCAAGATCCGGCCGCCGCCACGAAGCCTGTCCCTGCCTGCCCTCCCTCGCCTTCCCGGCCTGCTCCTCGCTCCGTTCTCCGGCCATCACGACGCCGCCGGTGTCGCCTCGCCTCGTTCCTCCTCCGCCTCAAGCCGAAGAGGCCTCGTTCCCCGCCGCCTCCTCCTATGGCTCCCTCGCCTCCTTCCCGGAGTATATTCTGTTAATCATTGTTGTTGACCAAGGATTAGTAAAAGTCATGGACTCGAAACGCACACCTTTAGAAAAGTGGGCGAACATGCAGGAATGCCTCCAGAAGGCTTGAAAACGGTTCACCGCCAACACTAGGGGTGTTTGGAAGCCAGAGCTTACATTTCAACCATTGAATGTAAGTACTACTTGCTAGATCCACACATCTCTTTGATTCTAGTTTCAATATCATTATCATGCTTGATTATTATTTTGATTGAACTCCGTTCTCGTAAAGTGTTTGAGACAGGAAGCCGGGAATAACTTATGTGGATACTATATCTGTGAGTTTATTCGCCAGACGACCAAAGAGAAGGGCGCAGACCGGAACATCGAAAAAATTGAAGTACCATAAACAATAATCACAACTTTATTTTATTACCACCAATTGTGTTTAGTTTCATTCATATATATATTGATCTCCTTTTTTAAATTAGATCGAACGGATGCGGGACGGTCTTCTATCACAAGAACGCGTGCAAGCAATTCAAGAGGAAATTGCCGGATTCTTATTAGAACATGTCATAGATCCAAAAGGAGAATACTATTACCTGGTTCATTTGGAAGGATGAAGTGTAAAAAAGAAGATGTAAATTAGATCAAATTCGTGTGAATACCGTTTGTAATTAATATGTTTCGACCAAGCACGACAGATAAGACGGTGTATAATATATTCCTGACCATGATGTGTAATATATATATATATATATCGTGGTTTCATTATTGCTGTATATATGTAGTACCATTAAATTGAATACAAAACACCAAATAAATAAATAGAAAAAAACACAAAACCCTGCCGCGGTACAAAAATAGCCCGAAATGCAGAGACCAACGATCCCGATTCGTGCCACGAACCGGGACCAATGATCCACCCCCACCCCCACCCTCGTTATGCGCAAGGTCCATCGGAGACCCATTGGTCCGGTTACTTAACCGGGACCAATGATCCACCCCCTCATTGCGCGCGTGCCCACGTGGAGACCCATTGGTCCCGGTTCGTGCCCGAACCGGGACCAGCATTGGTCCCGAGTGATTGGTCCCGGTTCAAAAACCAGGACCAATGGCCCTTATGAACCGGGACTATAGGCCTTTTTCCACTAGTGCGTGTTTGGGGCCAGTTAATTAATTTTGTTACACAGAAAAGTGACAAGTGCGTGGTCATACGAAGACTTGAACACGGCCGAGAAACCTTCGGCGGGGCAAAACCCGACCATATCCAAAAGCGTCTTGATGGCGCTAGAGTTGGGCGGCCACTAACTTCAGTGGTTGCATGAAACCATAGGGATCATTTTATATTTCTCAATCTCTTAAGGTTTCATGTGCAAAGTTTTGAGGATAATCATTTTATCCTTGTTGTCTTTTAGTTTGAACGTGTGTTTGTTATTGTAACTTGATTTCTATTAATGAAATACATGGGTACTCTAAAAAAATAACATAATAGTACATAGGAGCAAAGTAGGGAAAAAATATAAGAGCAAAATATAAAGGAATCCCGGATATATTGTGGTTGTTGTCAATCTCGAAAAAACAATGCTCAACATCCCACCAATTGAATGCATGATCAGCTCCTCAATCTTCTTGTCGCATTTGTTACATTGAGCTAACTGAAACCTTAGTAACCTGTCTTCTTAAGCGCCCATTTCTTCAGATAGCAGATTCGGGTCCTGACACCCACGCTTGTGGTCGCTGCTCTTCTCTTGGGCATGTCATTTTTTCTGAAAAAGTATTGGCCATGTCCCTTTTCCCAAAAAGTCTTGGTCATGTTCTTGCAGTTAACGAGAGAAAAGTGGATGTAAACAATAAAAATAACCTAACCCATTTTGAAAAAGAATTTCAAAACATAAATCTCCCCCGGAAGAATTACAAACACTAACCCATTTTGGTAGTGCTTGTCTAGAGGGGCGCTACCTTCAACATGGTAGCGCCACTCTGACAGGCGCTACCCAACTTGACAACATGGCAAACCCGGGCCCAGCGGTTGATAGGGTAGCGTCGTGCACTGGAACGTTACCCCTTGTATGGTAGCGCCGAGATCCGAGTCGCTATGCTCACCGAGGTTCCAGAGAGCATGTTCAACTCGGCTCGGCAAAATATTTTAAGTCTAAACCATAGAACTTCAAACTCCTGTAACTTTGGTCTACAATTCTTTTTCATGTTGGTAAAAAATTAAATTATATTTCCAATGTCATTGTTCCCATTATAGTTAAACAAGTAAGAGAATATTTCGTGAATTATTTACATATGTTGGTTTATTTTTTAATGTTTAGACAATTTTATAAACGGGGTTGTGAAGGTGATACCAGCGCTGTAAGGGAGGGAGGAAGGGAGGGAGAGAAGATGGAGGGGGAAAGGAGAGGTTTTCCGGTGAGGGAACTGATCCGGAGGTCATCTCGGGGCACGACAGAGGCAGCGAGCGGGTTTGGGTTACCTTCCGAGCAGTGGTGCGGCGTGTTGTTTCTGACAGAAGTTAACAAAATGCATCACTTCTGAAGCCTATTCTTCCTGTCCACAGTCCACAATCCTTGCCGTCTGTGAGCACCATGGTAGCTTGGAGCACGGTTTTATTTTTATTTGTTTTTGAAAGGAGCTAGGCTCCCATGAAAATGGCAAGACAACTGTCAGGCTTTTGAGACAGTCTCAGGGTTTCCGGCTGTACCATACCCGATCACAGCCTCAGCTAAGCAGGGAACTACTCTGCTACCATAAACATCGTCACTTTGTTCCTGATTGATCGACTTCCATCAATGTAGGAGACATGCTGGGTTAATTTACAGTGCACTACTCGCGATACAGCGCATGCGCACTAGAGAATGCAGTCTACTGTGCAAGCACCTTTACAAAGAAGGGTAGCAGCCGAAGCTTACTGTATGTGTTTATACTGACAGAGTAAAACATGCCCACCTGTTTATATTGGTAGAGTAAAGCATGTGACCGTAGTCTGGTCTTTTCTATCTCTGAGATGAAATGCATATGACAAAGACAGACTACCTAATTACTGTGAAATCTTCCCTGATGTGAAATCTACCACCAACCCACCTCTTTATATCACCGCTTCCTTTTGGCTGCCGAGCTTCGTTTCGCCGCGGAACTCGCTCTGTTTGCCGCAGAAGAGCCTCGCCTAGCTCCAGCAGAACCTTCCTTCTTCACTGCACTTTTCTTCTTGAACTTGCGATGTAGTTAGGTAGCAGTACCACAATACAGTAAAGGGAATAAAATGTTCCATTGGCCAACTAGCATCATACTGATCCAGAAAATCCATCAATTTTATCACATGCAAAGAAGGCTGTGGGACTTATTTAGTTGAAGTAATGGTCTCTGAGAAATGACTTTCTACCAACATAGGACGGACATGATCATGCCAAATTCCTTTCAGCATTCCTAATCAATCTTAAATAACACATCACTGTATGTACACATATATGGTTCGTCTGGATCTCAAGCAAGCTGAATTCTAGCCTTCCTTATCTATGAGAGCAATCTGGCAGAATTATATTCTTTAAAGAACAGTAGCTTATTCATGTACAGGGATCAAGGAACAATTTTTTTTTTGTTTTGAGAAAACGCAAACAGGTGTTTTCATTTCATTGGAAAGATAGAATTTGTTACACGCCTCCTAGGAGGAACACAAAACAAAAGAAACAAAAGGGTTCCTAATGCACATCCCAGGTCGTTGGTACTACAACTCTAAGCCCTTTGGCTCCTCCCTGTATCCAGGCTGATGCTTCGTCTTTGATTTTGGTGATCAGGCTGATGCTTCATCTTTGATTTTGGTGATCAAGGAACAAGTCTTTCGTCCATCTCGCTAGCCAGGAAAGAGATTATGATAAAGCAGTTGCCCAACCTATTCCCACCTTTACTATATCGTGTTTTGATTTGACAAAGACTGATTAGATGAGCACCTTAACTGGGAGATATTGGTCGAGCCAACAAAAGAAGACAAACAAAATACAGTGGTTCAGCTGTGGAAATTTGGCAAAATCAAATAGGGATGGGGGTCTGTGGTAAAGAGAGATATATGGTTTCACATTGCTTTGTTGCCCCGGGAACGATGGCAGATTCTGCAAATTCCAGAGTACCTATGTCTAAGGATCCTGGCAGCAACATACTTTCCACATGGTAGGTTACTGGAAGCAAAGGAGGAAACACGTACGTCCTATACTTGGAGAAGCACATTGAAAGGGGTTCGGCTGATGAATAAGGCAATGATCTGGCGTATCAGGGATTGAAACACAATTATCGAGTTGAAAGACCTTTTCCTCCTAGGGTTTACTTCCTGTAAGGTAGAGCTAATTCAAAACCTATTCAATGAAGAGGATGCTAAATGCAACCTGGATACACTGGCATGGCATATTGATAAAAAGGGGATCTTCTCTATTGGATCGTGCACAAAGTGTTTACCAATGATAGGAAGCTGAGAAGTAACAAAGGAATCCCAAGCTCGATTGATGGCAACCAAGGGGAAAAAGTCTTGGCATGCTGTTTGGAAAATGCCAGTGCCTAGCAAGGTGACACACTTCTGCTGGAGAGTGGCAGACAATACTGTCCCAAACCGTGTTTCTCTGGGAAGTAAGGGGATGGATATCAATCCTAAATGCCCAGTTTGCTTCCATGACTATTGAGGATGGTGACCACCTTTTCTTCTAGTGCAGGCCTATAATGGAGGGAAGTAAGGATCAACCTGGCTGGGAAATGCTCAGCCTTTGAAGTGATGGAAGAGTTAAGGAAGCTGCCTGAAAGACAAAGAGGCGTTTGTGCTACCTTGCTGTGGACTTGGTGGTGTGAATAAAACAGAGAGGAGATGCATCTCGTTCTGCTGAGATGGACTTCAGACATCATGATGTGCAGTATCTCAAGACCCTAATTACTGAGACCACTGCTATGCCAAGTGCGAACCAGCAATAGCAGACTTTATGTGGATGAGGGACATATCAAAGTCAATACGGATGGCTTTTATGTGGCAAAAAGGAATTTTAGAAGTTGGGGTGCGGTTTTCAAAGATTGCAGTTTTTTTTTCTTTTTTCGAAATGGGAAGCTAGGTCCCGGCCTCTGCATCAATTGATGCACACAGCCTTTTTATTGCATCGTTCGAGAAGTATCAGTCTTACAATCATGGATCTGATAAGGTCGATACAAGTATCAACCATCTAAAAATGAAAAGCAACAAAAGGCTATCAAAGATAGCAGTGTAAGGGTTCTCGCATCCAGTGCGGGGCAGATGACAACATTCAGAGTGCTTTACAAGCTGAAGCGGAAACCGTCCAGGGAGAGATCAGGGCTGCTGTTTCCCTGGGTATCTGAGGCTGTGATCTGCAGATGGATTCACTGGCGCTGAAATCCTCTATTGAGTACAATGTTGAAAAACCGTCACCGTGGTGCATGGTTCCGAGGGAGATCAAGGAGCTTTTGGCTAAATTCTCCAATGGTAAAGTGTTGTACTGTCCTGTAATTCCTTAGCTCGTTCAATTGCTGCAGCAGGACCTAACCTGCTGTTGAAAGGTTTAATACAGTGTGTAACAGCTGTAATAGCAAGCCTCTCTGTTTTGGTCGCTAGTAACTATTGGATATTAAGGTTCGGATCAAGCATAAAATGGTTTCCATATATAAGCACAGAATAAACCAGGAGAGAGTAAATGCGTGTTATTCAAAATGGATAAGCCTTTCACCTTTTTATACTGTCGATATGCATCACGGCCAGTTAACTCCTGTCCATTCTTGGAAACATAAACCTGCAACACAAATTCAGTGAAGTAAAATGATTGCACACAGCTAACCAGAAGTGACCAAAAAGTTCTATCAAAACATAGAAATAATTAACTGAAACTCTGAAATTTACGTTTGGATTTTACCTTCCTGCCGTCCTCCCCAGTGAACCAATGGCCAGAGCCGGACTGAGTTCCACTGGCATGTACCCTTCTTTTGCCAAAATCTGTTGGTGCAGATGTCCTTTTATTCGGGGTGACCCACCGACCATTAGCATCACCACTCTAGCCAAACTGGCTCCTATTTTAAGAAAGAAGTAAAGTAACGCTGATTAGCAGATGAGATTACCAAGAGGAATAGTGCAATGATTAAGATGTCTGTTACCTGTAGTTCAGATTCTCTTCTGCACCATGCTCGTTTCCCTGGGAACAAAATGCTGCAATCTTTCGCGGACCAGCCTCTGTACCATTTGATTGTGATGGAAAAAGTAATGCATGGCAGGAGGATGGCTGTCAGTCAGAGTCTCTTCTAGTACAACTTGATTTGAACTGCTCTAATGCTGGAAGTATTCCCCAATTTCACTAGCAGAGTTGTAGGGTCTAGGAACTTTGGAACCAAAAAAACTGTTGACTTCTTTCTGCTGAGATGGCCTTGAGTCTTGCACAGATTTGAAGCACTCGCTGCAGAATTCATCAAGGGCTGGTGTCGTCCAACTGTCATTCATGTTATCTTTGCTCTTCTGCACAACACCGCTCCCTTCAGATTTGCTGTTTTGCTGCAAAGTAGGCTTCTTCTGCACATACTTGTGCATGGATTCTTGTCTCTTTTTAATAGGACTCACAGGCTTCTTTGCTTTATTTCGACCCTTTTTATCATCTGAGTCAGTGTCCGAATCAAGAAAATGGATTTTCCTAAGTGGACTTTGAATTGCTAGAAGTCCTGCAGCTACCAACTGATGGTGGCATGCCTGCAGGTAAAGAAGAGAAGTTGATCAACACAAAGGAATGCAGAAGATTCCAGAAAAAATGCATGGAACAACTCTGATGTATATTTTGTCAATGCAAGGGAGCTAAAGGTACAGGATTATGAAGGATAATAGATGTCTAAAAAGTAAACATATCCAAAAGAAAAAATCAGAAATCAAGAACTTTAGTTAGTTCAGGTGCCCTAAAAAAGCTGAATGTCCCAAGACAAGAAGGGAATAGTATTATTTCTGAACGCTCATTCAGGTCATATCAACTTGTTCATATTGCACCTATCTATCTATCTATCTATCTATCTATACTAACCGACAGGAACCAGTTCAAAAAAAAAAAAAAGAACGGACAGGAACAGCGATACGCGCCGGGCGTAGGTCGCGAAATCTTTTCATGGACGTCGTCGTGCGCCGCGATGTAGGCCTTCCGGCGCGTCTAGCTCCAGCCGTGCGCCGCGTTGTAGGCTGCTGCTCCGGCAGGGTCGATGCAGAGGATTGGAGGGAAGCGCCGGCGAGCTCGATGCAGGGGATTTTGAAGGCTGCCCTAGCATGCTCGCGACCGGGTCGACCTCCTCCCCGAGCTGTATCGAGCGCGTAGAACTCCTCCTGAAGCTTCCAGCCATCTCGTCAGAGGGAGGGGAGGGGAGGGGCCGCTCTGATGAATTGGATTGGAGGACGGCTCCAGTGGGCAAGATGCAGGGGACTAAGGACAGTGCCGGCGAGCTCAGGATAGGGGATTGGAAGGCTGCGCCAAATGAACACCGGCCAGACTGCTGCTGCGCCGCCACACCAAAAATAGATCCTTCACCCTGTAGCCTCCGGCCCCGGACCTGCAGCTCCAGGAAGAGGCGCTGACTCCCGCAGCGAACCACTTCGCCAACACCCTGTTCTGCGAGCAAGTTCCAAGAGGTGCCCAAGAACGGGGTCAACTTGCACGACGTATCAGGCGTCAACTAGGCCAAGCTCAAATTGCAGGAGGTCGTCGATTTCCTCAAGAATCCCGATAAGAACATTATGGTCGGGCCAAGATCCCCAAGCGATTCCTGCTCGTCGGCTCGCCCAGGACCGAGAAAACGCTGCTCGCCCGCATCTTTGCCGGGGAGGCCGGGGTGCCGCTCGGGTGTGAGTTCATCGAGCCCGCAACCACCTGAGCGGGCTTCCGACGAGCGAGCGCGAGCAGCAGTAGCCCAGTCTCCGTCTCGCCGGTGGGATTGAAGGGGGCTCTTTTTTTTCTGTCTGAACGTGGGCATGTGACACGTTCTTAATAATTAAGGGTTAATTGGTTTTACGGTTTTATGTCACTCTCCAATTCGTATGTTGCACATATGTCATTAAAAAACACAACTTATGAATATGCCACTCTAACTTTTCAATACCTCTTCATATGCCATTTTCTTCAATACAACAATGTATACTGTCTATCTACCAATATTTGTACTGTATATGAACAGTTTTTGTACAAAAAAAATATCAGTTTATCGATACAAATCTGCCCAGAAATGGCTCGAATTAGAACAGTACACTCGTTTTAGTGTTTTTGAATTTCGGTAAATTTTTCAGATTTTTCTGAGAAGTTCAAATATTTGCCAAAATTTGAAAATTTCGAATTTTTTTGCACCTCAAACAACCCAAAAGGGCCACGAAATCTGAATACAGGGTTATTAGGGTCAATACTAAAGTATACACAAAAATACACCTATTTACTTAACCGTTTTCCTCTTGTATTGAAGAAAATGGCATATGAGGAGGTATTGGAAAGTTAGAGTGGCATATTCACAAGTTGTGTTTTTGTAATGGCATATGTGCAACTTGTGAATTGGAGAGTGGCATAAAACCAATTAACCCAATAATTAAATCTTGTGGTTGTGATTCTTCTAGAGGGAACTAAATCCTCAAATATCGGTGCTGTCCTTTCTACTGTTCGGCTAATAATCTGTTATACACGGCTGCTAATTTGCTTCATTCTATGCATCTCCATCCATCTGTTGATATCTTTTTCGACATACTCGGTTGATTTACTTTGTGATGTGTCATGTCTCATCGCCCTAGGATAATGATCACCGAGAACGGCTTCGGTGTTGTGTCCAGGCATTTCGGCTAACATCGAGATGTTTATTTCAAAACTAAAGAAATGAGTTATATTGAACTTTAGAATAATTTTTGTAAACAAAATATGACATAGCGAATATAATTTTGGGGTAAAATTAGGTGACGCATGGTGCATGATGATGTAGAAGTCAATAAAATAATACTAAAATATTTGTACACATGAAAAGAAAAAAATGTGAGTCTACTTTTAAATAAAATAGAAAACTTATTTTAGCAACAAAAATAGGGATATGGTGGGGCCTTGGCGAGCGTCAGCCAAGCTTGCCCGGTGGACCGAATAGGTATCGCGACCTCTCTTTCATTTTAGAAAGTTCTACTTCCTCCTTCTCAAAATAGATGTTGCAAGTTTATTTAAATTTGGATAAATATAGATACTAAATAGCGTCTAGATATATCTAACTTTTGAAAAAAATATAATATCTATTTTAAGACGAAGGGAGTACCGCTTTTTTCCATATCTATTTTAAGACGAAGGGACCACCAATAGTAGGGTGTTATAATATGCTTGACTATTAATTCATTGGCCCGATACACTATATTATATTTATAGAATATAATCTACAAGGTCAATAAGGTTGCTCTCCCGCAGCAATACGTAGGCGTACCCGTGGCAACGCACGGGCATTCATCTAGTATAGTTATATTCAACTGAAGCTGCAAATTCAACTCATAGTGGTGACAGCAAACCGTCAATTGCTTCCTCTCTGTATGAAAATATGTTCATGTCTAAACATGAAAGAATTAGGAGGCAGGAAGTGAATTGTACTTTGTATATGTTTGAAATGATATACTCTGTTGGTCACGGCTGTGTCTCTCTGATGGATTTATTATATTTGTAGAGGCAGCAGCAAGTTCTAAATCCTTAGGTTGATGTTCTAAATTAATTGCCATATACTCATACCCAGTTGATCAATAAGAACTATGGTACGCCAGTTGCTTGTTATGTGGGTGTATTAGCATGCCTGACTAGCGGGCTGCCATGGAATGCCCACTTAACGAGTGACTGTCCGGGCATAAGCGGGCTCCCACGAGCAGTCACACCTGCACCCTTATATACTAGCTCTACAAAAACACACTAAGTTGCCACAAAATTGCACAAATAAGGTCAACATTTCCAATGTCCATTACATTCTTTTAACATAACTAGATTGCATTACAAACCAACTTTGCACATTTCTACAGAGGATATCAAGCAATAGGTTCATCAATTTGTGCAGGCATGTAGAGATATTAGATTGCGGTTGCATGATAAGTAAGTAACAAACACATTTAAGTAAGAGATCTGAACAGAAATTGCAGAAATAAGGGCCAGCGTTTCCCTCACCTTGTGGTCGCTCCTCATCAGTGAAACCTTCGATCTCATCCTCGATGCTCCCAATATCACCCCAAGCTGCAGTCCCAGGAGATGCTTCCGATCCGTTGCCAGGGGCGCTGGTGCACTAGGAGGAGGCGCCATGGGTCGCAGCGCAGGACCCCTCCGCAATCTCTTTAACCGAGTCGTCTCAGGTTGCACAGGCACGGGGTCGGGGTGCAGACTGCAGAGCTTCGCCTCGTGCTCGATCTGGCCGTCGGCTGCCGGCAAGGAGGAACTCCTCGTCAAGGCAGGAGAGGTCCGGGGGCTCCACCTTGGGTCGCGGTTGCTCGTAACGCCGTCCAACAGGAATGAAGTCGTCGTCGGTGGAATCGATGCCGAGCCGAGGGAGAACGAGGGTGCGTCTGGCGCCTCATAGCGTCGCGGGTGTTA
The DNA here is from genome assembly GCA_023614405.1 of Avena insularis. Classification (NCBI taxonomy): domain Eukaryota; kingdom Viridiplantae; phylum Streptophyta; class Magnoliopsida; order Poales; family Poaceae; genus Avena; species Avena insularis. The sequence goes on from CM042690.1 coordinate 279,927,189, forward strand.
CTTCCTCCTAGCGGCTTCTGGCAGGGAGGTGGGGCTCACCCGCGCCGCCATCGTCGTCATCATCGATGTCGAGGGAGAAGGAGGGTGGGTCGGGCGCCTCGTAGCGCCGCGCCTGCTCGTCCTGGCTCCCTCCAGCGGGGAATTTGGGCTCGCCCTCGCCGCCTTCTTCATCTTCGTCGTAATCGTCGAAGACGAGGGAGAAGGAGGGAGCGTTAGGCGCCTCATATCCCCGCGCTAGCCCCTCCCGGCGGCCGGCGGCGAGGAACTGTGGCTCGTCGGTGTCTCTGCCGCCGTCGCTCTCGAAATTGAGGCCGAGAGAGAAGGAAAGCACGTCGGGCTCCGCGTACCCCCACGCCTGCCCACGCGAGTCGCTTTCGGCGGTGGCAGCGGGAGGCGGGTCGTCGAAGTTGATGCCAAGGGAGAATGAGGGGACCGTGAAGTCCATGGCGACGGCGTAGCGGCGGTGAGGGAGGGGTAGCTGCGCGGGAGGAGGGACGATGGCGACGGCCCCGGTGATGCTAGGGTTTCCTAGGGATCTGACGAGCAGATGGGATTTGGGGGGAATGGAGGGAGAGGAAGAAGAGAAAGTGGGGTTTGACGTTTCCGAGCTAGAGAGGATGGATGATGAGCACATGATGAAGATCTGACGGTGGAAGAATCGATTGGGAGCGCTACTCATTGGCAGGCAAAAGTTTTGTTTCGTACTAGTAGGAGTATGTTCCGTGGAGGGAGTCGTCGAAATTCGAGCGTGCTCGTCTTGCTCTTGACTTTTTCGAATTACAGCGACCTATTAATAATCATCAACAGTAGTAACAAAGAGGCCTAAAAGTAATAAAAATTATAAATAGGTCATTGGACTACCTAGCGATGACTACAAACATTAGCGCAAGCCGAAGGCGCGCCGCCGTCCTTGCCCCTCAATCACCGGAGTTAGACAAAGCTTGTCGTAGTAGTGTTGTAGTAGATAGACGGGAAGTCGTCGTGCTAAGGCCACAAAGGACCAACGCACTAAAACAGCAACCATCGCCAATGACGATAATCGTAGATCGGAAGAGACTGACCTAAAAACAAACCAATGAAGACGAAAACGGACAGAATCCCGGGAGATCCGCCGGACACACGACTCCACGCGCTCTCCATCAGCGCTAGATGCACCAACGGAGCGAGGATAGAGCGGGGAGGACATTATTTTGACTTTAAGACGTAGCCGTCGCCTCAACATCCCGAAGAAGACACTAAAAAACAGGCTAAACAGAGGACGAACCCCCTCCCCCGCCGCCGACGAGAGGTCGTGGTCCGCCACACCTCCAGGGCCCTAAGGCCACCTGAGACGGAGACTTAACTTTTTCGTGTGAACTCGTTATGTGTATGAAATTTGTTCTGCACAATTGCAATGTTTGTGGTGCTCCCCTTTTAATGTCATGCTGCAATGCAGGAGTTGAGATGTGATACAATCCTGGAGTGAATTTTATGCCTTCTGATTTCGAGGGTGACGTGTCATGAAAATATATGATACCGTCAACAGTACGATATCTCAGTAAACATGCTGTCAAAAAATTCACACAAGGGACTACCATGTTTTACTGACAATAAACAGTGGCCAAATGGTGTTTTCACACATTTATCGCAGATAATTCAATATTATTAGTAAAACATTCTTGATTGCACCGATTGACATAAACTAATCGAACAAGCTCGTTGTCACTAATTCACTATTACTACTACTCATCTTCACCAACTAATTGAGCTCTGCCTAGTCAATCCAACCCATATATTATTATCCAAGAACAAAGTCACCAAACCAAAAGAGAAACGTCTCAAAAGTTTATCTGGATTTACTGTGGACGATGACCATCATCGAGTGAAACTGGAGTGCATCGCAAGGGATCTTGAGCGCGCCCTGCTGGCTGTACCGAACTGCTGCGCGGCCATAGAAAACAACGCAGGACCCGGCAACATCTAGTTGAGTTTTGAACGGGACCTTTAATCCTGGTTGGAGGCTCTGACCGAGACAATGGTTTTTGGCATGCTGGGCCTGGCTGGGTCCCGCGCCAACACTTTTAGTCCCGGTTGGAGATTGGTGTTTTCACACATTTATCGTAGATAATTCAATATTATTAGTAAAACATTCTTGGTTGTACTGATTCACATAAACTAATGGAACAAGCTCGTTGTCACTAATTCACTATTACTACTACTCATCTTCACCAACTAATTGAGCTTTGCCTAGTCAATCCAACCCATATATTATTATCCAAGAACAAAGTCACCAAACCAAAAGAGAAACGTCTCAAAACTTTATCTAGATTTACCGTGGACGATGACCATCATCTGGTGAAACTGGCGTGCATCGCAAGGAATCTTGAGCACGCCCAGCTGGCTGTACCGAACTGCTGCGCGGCCATAGAAACCGACGCAGGACTCGGCAACATCTAGTCGAGTTTCGAACGGGACCTTTAGTCCTGGCTGGAGGCTCTGACCGAGACTAAAAGGTTTCTGGCATACTGGGGATGGCTGGGTCCCGCGCCAGCACTTTTAGTCCCGGTTGGTATCTCCAACCGGGACTAAAGATGGAATTTTTGTCCTGCTTGGTGTCTCCAACCGGGACTAATGTAATTCCTATATCATCTTCCTTCCTGCCCGAGCCACACTCCATTTTCAAGCTGCTTCTCCTCTTTGTTTCCTTCATTGAGATCGAGTTCATTCCTATTTTTCCACAAGGTTTGGCGGTGCTAAAAGGTAAGCAACTTCATCCTTTCATCTTTTATTGCTAGTTTAGCTCATTTTATGCTCTAGAAGTAGAGAGATTTGTGGGTTTAGTTTGGGAGTAATTTTTGCAATAATAACATTTGGTCACTATTTTACTTTGATTTAATGTGATGAATTTGTATTAATTTGGTCACTTCTCTATTTATGATGTAGTGTAATGGTTTTTGATATATTTAATTATATAATGCAGATTTGGAACACTCATTCTCAAGATCGAGTTCATACCCATTTTTCACACGATTTATCAAGATTTGGCGGCACCCCATCTATTCAAGTGTTCTAAAAGGTTAGGAACTCCATCCTTTCATCTATAATTGCTAGTTTAGCTTATTTCATGCTCTCGAAGTAGAGAGATTTGTAACCACTGCATCTTCAAATTCCGGTTGGATATAAACAAAATAACATCATTGTTGAAATAAATTGCCTAGCCCTTTCCATCAGTTCGGACTTTTGGTTATATTGGCTAGTGCATGCAATTCAAAATGGTATCAGAGCAAGTCCTAGGATCAAATCCTGGCCAACGCAAGAATTAAAAAAAAATATTACGGCTTCCCAAACATGCGTCACAATAGACCAAAGGACAAAGATGTAGGGTGTGTGTTGAAATAAATTGCCAAGCTCTTTCCATCAGTTCGGACTTTTTGTTACATTGGCTAGTGCATGCAATTCAATATGGTATGAGAGCAGGTCCTATGATCAAATCCTGGCCAATGCAAGAAATTAAAAGAAATATTGCGGCTCCCAAACATGCTTTACAATAGGCCAAAGGGACAAGACGTAGGGTGAGTGTTGAAATAAATTGTCTAACCCTTTCCATCAGTTCGGACATTTGGTTACGTTGGCTAGTGCATCAATTCAATAATAATCATTATGCATAGACATATATATGTATCATAGTAAACAATAATAATCACAAAATTGTAACAAAAATAAGTTTAATTCAAAAAAGCTTCATAAGAAGACGCACTAGCTCAATACATCTTCGAGAAGCTCCTCGAGATCAATATATGGGAGTGCCTCTATGGCGAGCTCCTCGAAGATGTCTGAGAACAGGATCCTAAGACATCTTCGAGAAGCTCCGACGTAGTGGTGTCCCTCTCGCACCATCTTGCAGTTTATAACTTCTCTAGCTAGATCAATACGCCCGGGAGATAACAAATTTCACACATATGGGAGTGCCTCTATGGAGACCTCCTTGAAGATGTCTAAGGACGAGAACCTAAGACATCTTTGAGAAGCTCCACCATAGTGGTGTCCCTCTCGCACCATATCTTGCAATTTATTACTTCATAAGGATGCATCTTGCCTATTTATAGATTAAGCACCACGATAGTGTCGACACTCACCCATGACATAGTGCCACCACCCACCGAACAGTGTCGCCACTCACGGCATAGTGTCGACACTCATCCATGACATAGTGTGGCCACCCACCGAATAGTGTCGTCACGCATCATTAAATAAATCTAAACCTTTAGTCCCGGTTGGTGTCTTCAACCGGGACTAAAGGTCCATCTTTAGTTCCGGTTGGAGACACCATCCAGGACTAAACGGGTTCGCGCCGGCCCCAACCTGCCGTAATCCGTTAATTTCTGGTTGGTGTCTCCAACCGGGACTAAAGGTGGAGTAGAAACTTTTTAAATCAGTGCATAGTTTTTAAAGATGGAATATAAATTTTAGATCGATACTAATTTTAGCATCGTAATTGTGTTTGATATATTTATATAATATAGATGAGCCGGCCATGGATGTACGCTGAACGACGCTCTGGCGAGTTTATTAAAGGCGTGTGTTCTTTTCTCGTTGTGGCCGAGCCAAACAAGCGGAATGGTTTTATGTGTTGTCCATGTGGTGTCTATCAGAATCAAAAGAAATACTCTTCCCCGAGAGTCCTTCACGGCCACCTGTTTTGGTCCTTTTTTATGTCCAGCTATGATTATTGGACCAAGCACGATGAAAGAGGGGTTATGATGGAAGACAACGAAGAAGAGAATGATGACAACTATCATGTTTCCTAAATACGATCGTACTACAATGAAAGATAAATGAAGAAGATGAATAACGGGCATCAGATAAGTCCGCTAATGATCTTGGTTGGGCCATTGCTGATGTAAAGAAAGACTGCGAAAGTGAAAAAGGAAATGTTAAAGTTCGAGAAGATGTTAGAGGATCACAACAAATTGTTGTACCCGAATTGCGAAGATGGCCACAAAAAGCTGGGTAACACACTAGAATTGCTGCAATAGAAGACAGAGAACGGTGTGACTGAGAAGGGATTTGAAAAGTTGCTGAAAATAATGAAGACACTGCTTCTAAAGGATAACAAATTACCTTCCAGTATGTACGAATCAAAGAAGTTTGTCTGCACTTTAGGATTAGAAGTACAGAAGATACATACATGACCTAATGACTACATCCTCTATCAGGGTGAGGAGTACGAGAATTTAGATGCATGACTGGTATGCACTGCATTGCGGTATAAGATTAGACGAGATGACCCTGATGATGTTGAGGGAGAGCGCCCTAGGAAGAGGGTTACTGCCAAGGTGATGTGGTATGCTCCTATAATACCACGGTTGAAACGTTTGTTCAGAAACAAAAAACATGCCAGGTTGTTGAGATGACACATGAAAGATCATAAAAGACGCGATGTTGAGACACCCCACTGATGGGTTGCAGTGGAGACACTAGTAGAGAAGGGCTTATCGCCGGCGCACCCAAAACATCTACCACTGGCGAGTTGCGATTCGCTGATGACCATCTCGCCGGTGACCATTCACCGGCGATAACACCGCATACCACCAGCAAGTATCCCAATTCGCCGGGATAATATTCCCTAAGACTGGCGCACTGCTCTTCCTTCGCCACGGGTAGTAAAATTTGTTCGCCGGCGTCGTAGCCCTGCAAGGCCACGGTGTGCAGCTCGTTTGCCGAATGCCTTAAAGCACGTCCCGACATAAACTAGGAAGTCGTTGCTGCAAGAGAAAAAGAATTGTCATGGAAATGCATGCCAAACGCAACTGATGAATGTGCCAAGCAAATCAAAATGTAAGAGTTGTAGGATAAGGGTGTTGTGTGGTCCACTCACACGATCTGCCAGTCAAGCCAGCAGATGTACTTGTCTCGAGATCTTAGTGTTACAGGGTCACCTACGACTGAATTCCTGATGATTTCACATGTCGTCAGTGCTAGAACTGCTTATAAAGATAGTGTTTGTGTTCTAGTACCATTCATCTTTAGCTATAAGTGCATCGATTAGCTTGTTAACTTCACCGGCACCATAAATAAAAAATAAAAAAGAACAAGGAACACTTTCGCATGATCTCATTTGGTGAGAGAGAAAACATGATAAAGCATGCTGATTATAGCCAGAGATCACTTACTTGAGAGAATCCTTGCCTACGCAATGGAGAACCGATACACGTCCATCCCATGTCTGCCATCAGTTGTATGTCCTCCTGATAAAAACAAAAACAGCCATCCCAATGCGTCATGCCGGATACAAATATACGAAATATGAGGTTGGAGAGTTTTCCGACAACCCACAAAAAGAGCGAAATGTACAAATATACCCCCGGTCTTGTCGGAAACATATTCGAATTTTTAATCGACCCTGGGATGATCACCACCCAACACGGCGTCAATCCGCGCGGGTCACCGAACTCCCGATCCACCCGATCCATCCAGTCCACCTGCGCGTGTAGCCGAGCTGGGAACATCCCGGCTGCGCAGGTCGACGAGGAGAGCTCAAGCAGCTCGTCCCAACCTCCCGGCTGCGCATCGCCTTCTCACTGGCTCCCAGCAGCACATCTCGCCAGTGCCGGAGGCCATGCCGGCCGCTCCGGCAGCTCGTCCCCAACCTCCCAGTTGCGCAGCGCCAGCTCCCGATCCCAACAGCACATCTCGCTCTGAAAATCATCATCAAGCATGGCACACTATTCCGCTGCAAGCTCAAACAGCAACAGTTTTAATACATGCACAAATATGCAGAGTACTGAAATTATACAACTATTGAAATTTGAATAATACTGCAAACACTGCTAATGCAAGCAATACAAGTGCTGAAATGAAACAACTATTGAGCAGTACTCAAAGGAGGTGAACAGCCATTGAATTTCAGAGTAGCATATACCAGTACATGAAACTAAAAGGAGTATAACAACCAAAAGAGAACTTATGTCGTTAGGATGCCAAAGCCAGACTCAAATGGTAAAAAAGATACCGAGATCCAGCATGTATGACACTCACAACAGTTATAAGAATCCAACATGTAAAATTGTACTCTGCATATCTAGGAGTAAGATTATATTACCAGAAGTAAAACAATGTTGTCACTATTCAGTGGAGTACTCCAGTAAAGTTGGTAATAACAATTTTCAAAATGTTTACACAGGGCTAGCATTAAGTAACATGAGTAAGTCAAAACATGCATGCCATTGGAGTATCCAGGAGAAGCTTGTGTGACTATAACATTATTCCAAAGAACAGGCCCAGTAATATTATGACCCGGCAAAGGTCAGCTCAGCAGTGCAATTTAGTATCAATAGAAGATCATCAGAGAACATAGTACAAGATCATAAGCAATCAGAACAAGTCTTTCAAAGCTGAGGTGATACCATTTGAGGAGCACAAGCCGTCACGCAGAGCACAAAAATATTTCCTAGCTATCAAACGACGCTGTAGCTCTGACCACCGTACCTATTCAGTCTGGTAAACTATAATCAGTGATAGCAGACCATCAGCACAATACAGTAGGATACTAAACCATCAGGACAAAAATGGCATAGCAAACCTGAGCTGAGGATATTTCAGGAACAACAAACAGTCGCACAAAAAGGAAATACGAACACAGAAACAAACTGAGACACAATAGCAACACAACTATCTGCCCCCCGTGCTCAAGCAGCAGTCACCAACATGGATTCAAAGACAATAGATTTATAACAAATAGTGAGTTGAGTAGAGAATAACTATAACAAGAAAGCCAAGATTGAACATGGACACACAATACAATGTTTATCTCTGAATTTATCTGACTACTGAACTGTGGACATTCGGTTTCACTAAGCCACCAAGCCACACATGCTGAGGATAATAACATCATCCAAATTGAGGCACCACAATATTGATATACTGAATCTCAGCTTGACTAGCTTAAGCAAGTCATTACTATGGCATGAACAGACCACAAACTACCCCAGTAATGCACAGATCGGTAATCATAGACAGAGAGGGAGGAGAAGGTTAGCTCACAGTACCCTTAGTGGAGCCGTGGCCGAGAAGCACCGTCGCGGGCGTCACACGGCTGGGCCAGGACCTAGAGAGAGCATGAAGTGAGGTACTGAAATATTGCTACTCACATGGAGAGAGAGATATGAAATATGAAACCCCAATTTTTATCTTTGTTCCTGTGATCCAATCAAGAAATATGAAACCCCAATTTTTATCTTTGTTCTCTGCATTTATCTTTAGATTTAGTTCCTGCAATTCACCAATTTATCTACCGATTTCCCTCAAATCTTCTCTTCCTGTGATCCTCTTTGTGTCAGATCCACCAGGATCCTGACAACCTGGACGGCCAGGGTCGTCGTGGTGGCGCCAGAACGGCGGCCTGGCGCGGAGGTGGCGGCTAGGGCCCCATGGCCCAGATCTGGGCCCTGTGGGCTTCATCTGGGCCTAGGCGGGTCGGCCCGATCACGCCGGCTCCCCCTGTGGCGCGGCGCAGAGCGGGAGGGTAGCGGTGGCGGTAGCTTTCGTGCAGCAACGTGGCGGCGGGCACTTTACGGGCCTGGCCGGGCCTGTGGGCCTGGTTTGTCCCTGTTGCTGCGTTCGGTCGGCACCTGCAGATGGCGGTGGAGGACGTCCTCCAGGTGGCGATGCTGCTGTCGCTCTCCGGATCCAACCCGCTCACCTCCTTCGACTCTCAGGTCACGCGATGAACTGCACTACACAGGCATGAGTTCGCGGATGCTTGGGCGCCGGCCCCGGAAGGTGGACTACACGGGCGGCTCGACGACGGGCTTCGTGGCGATGGTGATGGTTGTCTCCTAGGGCCATGAGGGTGGCGAGTGTAACATCTCAGCATTAGAGCTTAGAAATAAGCTGAGATAAGGTGTGTTCATTGTATTCATGCATAGAAAATCTGAATAATTTTCACGCTTTTAAATAAAACTTGTCAAAATTATTGAAGCTTCTCTTAACTTGGTGGAACTGAAGTAGATCATAAAGTTGACTGCGATAGGTTTTAATATGACCTTTGCTAAAACCTTATCTTTGGGTAATATAATTTGATCTAAGGGTAGATCAAATATAATAAAACTAAGTCAGAACACACTACTTAATAAGGAGTACTAGATCTTCTAGAGATCATTACATGGTATTCCATACAACAACTCAAGGATGAATACATAAAATTCTAAAAATGATATCAAGGTATTACCTACAACAAACCCTGAATACCAAGTTAAGTATATAACTTAAGTAAAGAAACCCCATAACTAAACTTTGATATACTTGCTTGCCATAGTTATTCCTAGCATGAGAATCATAATAGTTTCTAAACACTAACGCTTATTACAAATAGAGTAGGAAAAGGAAGTTGACCCAATACCATTCATCACATACCTTTGTTGTCATATTAACATATGGCATTCCTAAATAGATAAGTCCTAGTGTCAATTGATTATCAATATTGAGTGATCAATCCTTGACCTAGAACTTAGTAACCTAATATATTGACCCTCCCAAAGACCTTAAGTAAATTAATAAGGAGGAATTAGCTATGGTGAAGTGTCACTAGTAGAAAAAGGGTCTTTGGTCCAGCACCCAAATGCCATTGGTCCCGGTTCGGTTCCGTAATCGGGACCAATGCTAGGCACCAGTCCCAGTTCATGCCGCCTGGGCATTGGTCCCGGTTCATCTCTAAGCATTGGTCCTGATTCGTGGCATGAACTGGAACCAATGCCCCCGTGACGCACACGTGGCGCTCTGTGGAGCAGTGGTACCGGTTCATGCCACGAACCGGGACCAAAAACCCCTCGACGGTCACTCGACGGTCACTCGACGGTCACTCGATGGTCACGTTCCCAATCCGGGACAGAGATCTAAATCGAGGCAGAAATTGATCTAAATCACAAATTCTTCCACAAATTAATCGAGACAGAGATCTAAATCGAGGCATTTCATTAATTCAACCACAAATGCTTCCTAAACAAAGGTGCGATTTTACATCCTACATTAATTCAACCACTAGTCAACAATTTCACTTCCGCTACCGCTGTCCTCCGAGCCGCTGGCTTCCTCGTCGTTGTCGGACAGAACCTCCACGATTTCAGCATTGTTCGCGAGACGGAGCACCTCTTCGCGGCGAGCGGCAACGATGACGGTGTACTTGGTCCGTCCAGGGATGGACCAGAACCTCTCCCGCCCTTCTCGGTTGCGGAGATCCCGGTGCACCACGCGCCCGTCAATGATGCGGTTGCCAATCTTGGCCTTCTGCTCCTTCTTGAACAGCGCCAGCCAGTACGGGCTGGCCGCCCCGTACCGGGGCAGCGTCTTCTTCCACGCGGGCATCTAGTGGCGGCCCGCCGCGATTTCGCTCTCCATCTCGGCTCCACCGGGGACGAGGAACGGAGCCACCGGCACCCCCGAATAGCTGATGCGCCATCCATGGGGCACCATCACGGCCGGTGGCACGAGGATGTCGAAGTGCACGAACATCACAGCCTCGTAGAAGTTCAGGGAGGGCATCTCCATGGCGGCACGGTGGAGATTGGAGAGGAAGCGAGGGGATGGATGACGAAGCGACGACGCGGTCGAGGGATTGGAGAGGGCGAGGGGATGGACGACGAAGCGACGCATTATGGCGCTTCCTATTTGTACACGAGGATGACAAAGCGACGGACGGAGTATCCAAGGGGCATTGGTCCCGGTTCATGCCACGAACCGGGACCAAAGCCCCTCCCCGCGACACGTGGCGACCCAGCAATGCCCCCCCCACCCAGGTCATTGGTCCGGTTCATGCCATCAACCAGGACCAATGACCTGGGTGGGGGGTTTTTGGATGGCCCTCCCCGCGATGCACACATGGCACTCTGCGGAGCATTGGTCCCAGTTCATGCCAAGAACCGGGACCAAAAACCCTCCCCTGGCTACAAATAAGCCCAACCCAACCACTTATTTTTTCTGGAATTTTGTGTGGGAGGTGGATGCTAGGTTTTTTTTCTTCACGCTGCACACAAGTTGTTCGACAAAATGTCTGAGCCACACTTAAGTTCACACAACATGGTATCCTCGGCCGAGGTTACCAACCTTATCTTCTTTATCCGTAACTGATACAAAAATATTGCATGTGTCCATGTAGGGTGGTCATTTCACTATTCACGATATTATTGTAATGGTTAATTATTATGACGCAGATTGATGCGCGGATGCGATGGATGTATGGCGACCGACGCAATTCCGATTTTATTGCAGATCTACATAAATTTATCGATGTGGCTAAGGCAAACAAAGTGAATAATTTTATGCCTTGTCCCTGCGTTGATTGTCGGAACATGGCGGAGCACTCTGCCCCGAGAATCCTTCAAAGCCATCTGCTTCGGAGAGGTTTCATGCCCGGATATTATTGTTGGGCCATGCACGGAGAAATAGGGGTTAGGATGGAAGAAAATGAAGAAGAGGAGGATGATGACAGCTATCCTATGTCCCATGAAGAATACGGTGATACTGCAATGGAAGGCAATAAAGAAGAGGGAGGCGGCAATGAAGAAGAACAACGGGCATCGGATGAGCCCGCTGATGGTCTTGGTCAGGTCATTTCTGATGCAAAGCAACAATGCGATACAGAAAGGGAGAAGCTTAAGTTGGAGGCCATGCAAAAGGATCACAAAAAGTTGTTGTACCCAAATTGCGAAGATGGTAGCACAAAGCTCGGTACCACACTTGAACTGCTGAAATGGAAGGCAGAGACTGGTTTATCTGACAAGGGATTTGAGAAGTTACTGAAAATAATGAAGCCGAAGCTTCCAAAGGATAACGAGCTGCCCGAGACAACGTATGAAGCAAAGAAGACTATCTGCCCTCTAGGATTAGATGTGGAGAAGATACATGCATGCATTAATGACTGCATCCTGTACCGCGATGAGAAGTACGAGAATATGGATAAATGTCCAGTATGCACTACATGTTGGTACAAGATCAGACAAGATGACCCTGGTGATGTTGAGGGCGATGACGAGCCCCCTGGGAAGAGGGTTCCTGCTAAGGTTATGTGGTATGCTCCTATAATACCACGGTTGAAACGTCTGTTCAGAAACAAAGAGCATGCCAGGTTAGTGCGATGGCACAAAGAAGAGCGTAAGAAATACGGGAAACTGAGACACTCCGTCGATGGGTCGCAGTGAAGAAACATCGAGAGAAAGTACTCGAACTTTGCAGGTGACGCGAGGAACTTATGGTTTGGTCTAAGTACAGACGGCATGAATCCTTTTGGGGAGCAGAGCTGCAGTCACAAAGACCTGGCCGGACTCTATGTATCTACAACCTTCCTCCTTGGTTGTGCATGAAGCGTAAGTTCATTATGATGCCAGTGCTCATCCAAGGACCGAAGCAACCCGACAACGACATTGATGTGTACCTAAGGCCATTAGTCGATGAACTTTTGCAGTTGTGGGCAGAACTAGGTGTAAAGGTGTGGGATAAGCACAAACAGGAGCCATTTGACCTATGAGCGTTGTTGTTCATAACCATCAATGATTGGCCTGCTCTTAGTAACATCTCAGGACAGTCAAACAAGGGATACAATGCATGCACGCATTGTTTAGATAAGACTAAAGGTACATATTTGGATAAATGTAAGAAGGTTGTGTACCTGGGGTGTCGTAAATTTCTTCCGACCAATCATCAAGTAAGAAAGAAAGGCAAGCATTTCAACGGTGAGGCAGATTACCAGAAGAAGCCTAAGCTCCCTAAAGGTGATGATGTATTTGGTATGGTGAAGGACCTAGAAGTAATCTTTGGAAAGGGTCATGGCGGTCAATCTGTTCCGAAAGACCCCATTACCGGACACACGGCCATGTGGAAGAAGAAATATATATTTTGTGAGCTTGATTATTAGAAAGACCTAAAGGTCCGTTCTTCAATCGACATGATGCACGTGACGAAGAATCTTTGCGTGAACCTGCTAGGCTTCCTGGGCGTGTATGGGAAAACAAAAGGTACACCAGAAGCACGGGAGGACCAACAACGTATCAAAGACCCATACAACAAGCATACTGATAAAGGCCGTCAATACTTAAGCAGCTACGCTCTTACCAAAGCAGAGAAGGAAATCTTTTTTGAATGCCTGAGCAGTATCAAGGTCCCGGCTGGCTTCTCGTCAAATATAAAGGGAATAATAAATATGGCAGAGAAAAAATTCCAGAACCTGAAGTCTCATGATTGCCACGTGATTATGACACAGTTGCTTCTGGTTGCATTGAGGGGGCTTCTACCAGAAAATGTTCGAGTACCCATTGTGAAGCTATGTGCATTTCTCAATGCAATATCTCAAAAGGTAATCGATCGAGAAAGTCTAGAAAGGCTACAGAAGGATGTGGTCCAATGTCTTGTCAGTTTTGAGTTGGTGTTCCCCCCGTCCTTCTTCAATATTATGACGCATCTCTTAGTTCACCTAGTCGAAGAGATTTCCATTCTCGGTCCTGTATTTCTGCATAATATATTCCACTTTGATAGATTCATGGGAGTCTTAAAGAAATATGTTCGTAACCGTGCTAGGCCAGAAAGAAGCATCTCCAAGGGCTATGGAACAGAGGAGGTCATTGGGTTCTGTGTAGACTTTCTTCCTAACCGTAAGACGATTGGTGTTCCTGAATCACGGTATGAGGGGATACTGAGTGGAAAAGGCACGCTAGGAAAGAAAGCAATGATATTTAGGGACGGGCATTCTTTGAATCAAGCACACTACACAGTTCTACAAAGTTCTACCTTCGTGGCTCCGTATATCGAGGAACACATGAATGTTGTACGCTCCAAGTTCCCGGGGAAGGATGACTACTAGATTAAAGTAAATCACATGGAGACTTTTGGCACTTGGTTGCAATTACATCTCATGAATGACACCACTATTGGAGATGAGCTCTACTTGTTGGCCGCGACACCATCTACGACTGTATTGACTTTCCAAAGGTACAAGATAAATGGGAATATATTTTACACGATTTCCCAAGATAAAAAGAGCACCAACCAAAACAGTGGTGTCCGCTTTGATGCAACATGCGAAAATGGGAAAAAGGACACATACTATGGTTACATAGAGGAGATATGGGAACTTGACTATGGACCTACTTTTAAGGTCCCTTTGTTTCGGTGCAGTTGGGTCAACATGAATGGAGAAGTGGTAAAGGTAGACCAGTTGTATGGAATGACAACAGTGAATCTCAAGTATCTTGGTTACACAGACGAACCATTCGTCCTAGCCAATGATGTGGCTCAGGTTTTTTATGTGAAGGACATGTCCTCTAGACCGAAAAAAAGAAAAAATAAGGAAACGAATACATCAGACGATGAGACCAGGCATCACATAGTTCTTTCAGGGAAAAGAAACATCGCGGGAGTCGAGGACAAGACAGACATGTCAGCAAATTATGATAAGTTTGATGAAATTCCGCCCTTCACCATGAAAACTGACCCAAGCATCCTGTTAAGCAAAGAAGATGCTCCATGGTTACGGCCTAAGAAGCGATCATAGGCAAGAGATCGACATACGCGACGAAGGATTCATACCCTAAACCCTATGTAAATCTATGTAATGTATGAAAACTTTATGTGATGTATGAAAACTATATATGAGACCACACGAAGGTTTCACATTGTTTGGATCATTAAACTTGAAGTGGATCTCTAATGAAATAGCATGTTGTGAACCTATAAATGATTTTTTTTAAATTCACAAGCATTATATTATGTACTTGTAGTTCAAATCTGGGCAACCTCCTAACGATTGGGCAGGAATTTATGTTTTTCATAAGGGATGGACGGAAAGGTTCCAGATACACCGGTTGGGAAATTGTCCATCTAAGGTGGTCTAGTATTTTTGAAAAATGGGTTGGTACCAATGCCAAACTTTAATTTGGTGGTTGCTTCACAGAACACCCCGATTTCGGCACCTCAAAAATGGAAATTGGCTTTTTCGTGCGTCGAAAAGGAAAACTTCCTTCTGCAACATTGTAAGCCATCCCAATATGCACATGGGTGAACAATATGGGCACATTATCACAAACTATACCCTAATTCTAGCAATAACATTGGTGGTTTGACCTAAATGCCATGAAACCTCGAACATGATAAGTCATTTTGTGAAGGTTTTTTTATGATGTTTGCAATTTTTCAAGTTTAATATTTTTCCTTGCAACTATGACACATAATATGACACCACGCGAAGGTTTAACGTTGTTTGGATTGTTTTTGAATTTGTTATGCCCGTTTCAAACTATATTCAAAACGGCAGGCATGAAGCTTCTTAGCCCGGGGTTGAGACTCGCTGAACTTGAAGTGGATCTCTGATAAGATAGCATGTTATGAACCTATAAATGATTTAAAATAAATTCACAAGCATTATATCATGTACTTGTAGTTCAAATCTGGGTAACCTCCTACTGATTCGGCAGGAATTTGTATTTTTCATGAGGAATGGACGGAAAGGTTCCAGATACACCGGTTGGAAAATTGTCCATCTAAGGTGGTCTAGTATTTTTGAAAAATGGGTTGGTACCAATGCCAAACTTTAATTTGGTGGTTGCTTCATAGAACACCCCGATTTCGGCACCTCAAAAATAGAAATTGGCTTTTTCGTGTGTCGAAAAGGAAAACTTCCTCCTGCAACACGTAAGCCATCCCAATAGGCACATTATCACAAACTATGCCCCGATTCTAGACATAACATTGGTGGTTTGACCCAGGGCCGGCCCTGACAATTTTGTGCCCCGGTGCATGACAAAAAATTGGGCCCCCACACACAATTAGCTATAGAGGATTTTTTATATACATATGGTGCTGGCTGCCACCGCTGGCCAGGAATCCCCTTGCCGTCCGGAGCTAACAGTCGGCATGTCCTTGGACAACTCTGCCGTGAATCCCATCCCTCCTTCCACCAGTATTGTATGAACAATAGGACCGAATGGAATTAAGTCGGAGCAGACTTTATCAACAAGAACATGTAAAATCTAACGGGGATGTATAGGAAGGAGATTCTACTAACTATTGCAGATTGAGAAGGAAGTTATTAGAAACCAGCATGTGATCTCTGCCTCCATTGATTCCCGTCCAAATCGCAACGGCGAGCGGCACCCGTTGGTGTTATTTAGAATTGGGGCCAGAGCGGTGACTCACAGAGAGAACGAGGAGGCGAGAAGACCGGGATTAAGGGAGGCGTTCATGTCCTCGCTCAGTAGAATCAGACTTCTTTTTCAGCGAAAAAAGCTACGTTACGCGATTTGTCTAAGCTGCTGGCCTCCTTCCTACTAGGCTTGTACGTACCTGGATGGGCCCCCAAACAATAAGGGGGCCCTGTGCGGCCGCACTACCTGCACAGGCTCAGGGCCGGGCCTGGTTTGACCTAAATGCCATTAACCCTTGAACATGATAGGTCATTTTGTGATGGATTTTTTATGATGTTTGCAATTTTTCAAGTTCAATATTTTTCCTTGCAACTATGACACATAATATGACACCACGCGAAGGTTTCACGTTGTTTGGATCGTTTTTGAATTTGTTATGCCCATTTCAAACTATATTCAAAACGGCGGGCATGAAGCTTCTTAGCCCGGGGCTGAGACTCGCTGAACTTGAAGTGGATCTCTGATGAAATAGCATGTTGTTAACCTATAAATGATTTTTAAAAAAATTCACAAGCATTATATCATGTACTTGTAGTTCAAATCTGGGCAACCTCCTACCGATTCGGCAGGAATTTGTCTTTTTCATGAGGGATGGACGTAAAGGCTCCAGATACACCGGTTGGGAAATTGTCCATGTAAGGTGGTCTAGTATTTTTGAAAAATGGGTTGGTACCAATGCCAAACTTTAATTTGGTTGTTGCTTCATAGAACACCCCGATTTCGACACCTCAAAAATGGAAATTGGCTTTTTCGTGGTCGAAAAGGAAAACTTCCTTCTGCAACATTGTAAGCCATTCCAATATGCACATGTGTGAACAATATGGGCACATTATCACATACTATGCCCTGATTCTAGCCATAACATTGGTGTTTTGACCTAAATGCCATGAAACCTCGAACATGATAAGTCATTTTGTGAAGGATTTTTTATGATGTTTGCAATTTTTTAAGTTCAATATTTTTCCTTGCAACTATGACACATAATATGACACCACGCGAAGGTTTCACATTGTTTGGATCGTTTTTGAATTTGTTATGCCCATTTCAAACTATATTCAAAATAGCGGGCATGAAGCTTCTTAGCCCGTGGCTGAGACTCGCTGAACTTGAAGTGGATCTTTGAAGAAATAGCATGTTGTGAACCTATAAATGATTTTTAAAAAAATTCACAAGCATTATATCATGTACTTGTAGTTTAAATCTGGGCAACCTCCTATCAATTCGGCATGAATTTGCCTTTTTCATGAGGGATGGACGGAAAGGTTCCAGATACACCGGTTGGGAAATTGTCCATCTAAGGTGGTCTAGTATTTTTAAAAAATGGGTTGGTACCAATGCCAAACTTTAATTTGGTGGTTGCTTCACAGAACACCCCGATTTCGGTACCTCAAAAATAGAAATTGGCTTTTTCGTGCGTCGAAAAGGAAAACTTCCTCCTGCAACACCGTAAGCCATTCCAAGATGCACATGTGTGAACAATATGGGCACATTATCATTAACTATGCCCTGATTATGCAATAAATATTTGTTAATACAATTTTAATTGAAAATAGTAAAATTGTATAGTTAAAATAAAAATATTTGAAAATAGAAAATGGTTTTTGATTAGTTATTTAAATTGAAGCACTTTTCCTATTGAAAGTTTTTTCAAATTCCAAATTATGCAATAAATATTTGTTGATGCAATTTTAATTGAAAATAGTAAAATTGTATAGTTAAATAAAAATATTTGAAAATAGAAAATGGTTTTTGATTAGTTATTTAAATTGAAGCACTTTTCCCGTTGAAAGTTTTTTCAAATTCCAAATTATGCAATAAATATTTGTTAATGCAATTTTAATTGAAAATAGTAAAATTGTATAGTTAAAATAAAAATATTTGAAAACAGAAAATGGTTTTTGATTAGTTATTTAAATTGAAGCATTTTTCATGTTAAAAGTATTTTGAAATTCCAAATAAATAATCATCTTAAATTCAAACATCTTATTAATTAAAGAAGAAAACAAATTTGAAAATGGCGGGAAGACCAAAAGTTTGGCCAAAATCTGAAAAACGGGTCAACGATCTGGTTAGTCCTACGAACCGGGACCAATGTCCCTGGGTGCGCGCACACACGTGGTGGCCCCAGGAACGCTCCACCCTAGGCCATTGGTCCCGGTTCATCCCTTGAACCGGGACCAATGCATCAAAGGTCCCACTTGATGGGATGAACCGGGACCAATGGCCCTGGGTGCGAGCGCGCACGTGGTGGCTCCAGGAACGCTCCACCCCAGGCCATTGGTCCCGGTTCATCCCATCAACCGACATCAATGCATCAAAGGTCCCGATTGATGCGATGAACCGGGACCAATGGCCTGTACAGTATACAGTGTCAGCCCTTCTTCCTTCCCAACTCCCCCAAATCACAGAGCACATCGACGCGCGGCTAAGGAAAATTTGCGGCGAAGCAAATTCACGTTGTTAGGCTGCCCAAATCCAGAGCCGCTTCACGCCGTCGATGCTCACCGCCGCCACGCCACCGCCATCGACGGCTGAAATCGAGACGCTCTCCTTTGGCCGGAAGTCGTCACCTTCCTGAGCTCCGGCCGCCGGCGATTCGCCTCCGTCCAGCCTCCCCTTGCCTCCCCGACCCCGGCATCACGCTCGTGGTGAGCCAGCGGTCCTCATGGACCCTCTATCTCGCTTCCTCTCGCTCTCAGTCGTCTCTGCGTCGATCACCGTCCGCCACCGCCGCAGAAGCTTGTCACCGGCGTGGCTCCGGTGACCTATTTCGAGCGGCGCGGCCACATATAGGTTCAACACGCACGCCCGCATCTAGCGCCCTTGCTCTCGCTGCCCCGCATGCGAAGGATCAGGAGATCCTTGATCGACAGAGGAGATCCTCCATTGTTGACGTCAGGGTGTCGTCATCATGAGGTCATAAAGGTTTTTCTTTTTAAAATCTTTTCTGTAATTGTTTTATTAACTGAAAATGCTGACAGGTGGGTCCAGCATGTCAGGTTTTTATTCTTTTTGGAAATGTTTTCTGAAATTAATAAAAGTCTGACATGTGGGGCCAGATGGAAAATAATTTTAATAATTCCAAAAATGTTTATTTATTTAAAAATGATTTAAAAATGGATTAAAGTTGGGAAAAATCATAATTAATTCATTTTAAATCAGAAAAATGTGTATAATATATCAAAATGTTCAGAAAAATGAGCTGTACCATTTAAAAATGTAAGCATTCATATTCATACAAATTTGAACCTTAATTTACATAGAGTAACACCGACACCCCCGTAAGTACCATGGGTTCGATGGTTTGTCCACCTAGGGCATTCCGAACCCATTTAGAAAATAAGTGCATAGTGTTTTGTATTATTTGCATTATAGTAACTTGCAAATCTTAATTTAAAGATACTATGGATCCAACACACCAAGATACTATTAATCCAGAACATCAGAAAAACATCCTCCACGGAATGATCTGCGAAAATGAATTTATCGATGTCGATGTCACCAAGAAGTTTCTGAATGAATCCGGTGAGGGAGATGAGTCTATCAACCGAGAATACCGATCTGGTGAGGTAGAAGGCAAAGCCTGGGATGGGCGAGAAGCCGACGAGGGAGAAGGCGACGGCTCCGGTGGAACCTTAAATCTCGCAAACTCCGGCGAGGTGTATATATGTATTTTTGTAATTAAAATGCTGCTGTCTATATATATACATACATATATTAACACTCTTTCTTCTTTTAGCCCTCCGGATCGAGAACTTCTTCCTTAAGAACAAAACGAGGCCCAACAAAAAAGTTGGATGACACTATGAGGTATAGGATCGAAGTGGTCGGTGTAGACGGCGAACCGCAAGCTCCCAGCGATGTCGCAAAAAAAATTGTCAAGCAATGCAGAGTTCTTGTGAGGGACTACATCCCGATCACCATTCAAGAATGGAATTGGCCAAGCGGCAGTGGAGTCCCGTATGTCGGTGACATCGCTAAAGATAAGCTTTTTGACAAGCTCATGATTAATTTCCTCCTACCGAGGCCAGATGTGAATCCAGATGAGGAGGAGAGAGCAACAAATGGAGCTTGTGCAAAGAGTCAAGAAGTTTGCTCTCATCAAGATGGCCGATGCATTCAAGAACTGGAAGAAGAAACTGTACAATAACTTTGTCAAGGTAGAGAAGATTCCGGATTTCAATCAAGGCGTCTATGCTAAGTTAAGACACCAGTGGGCTGATTTTGTGAAGTACAAGACATCGGAGAAAGCTTTGGAAACGTCTAGAATAAATACGGAGAACACTGCTAAGAAAGTGTACCATCATAATATGGGGCCTGCTGGCTATGCCGGTTGCATGCCTAAGTGGGATGCACTTGAGGTTAATTACATTGCTACCGGGATCAGACTAGAGCCCACAACATGGACACCACGGGCGAGAAACTAGTTTTACGGCCACAGGGGCATGTTGGACGAAGAAGGGAGGGCAATATATAATCAGAAACACAAAGATCATCCCCTACTTCCCATCGACGATATTAGAAATGCAGTAGATGATGTTGCAGCGGGACGGTTCGTTCCCGATAGAGAGAACGACGAGCTCACACACGCCCTTAAAAATGATGAACACAAAGGACGAGCACGAGGCACACCAGGCTCCAAGCCGTGGAATGTTGCCTTTCCCGCGGAAATGAAGAGATATCCCGATAAAAGCCACCAGAGGAGAAAGGAAAGGAAGGCAGCTGAGAAAGCGGCTGCTGCAGACCGGCTGCGTAATGTAGAAGAAGCATTAAAGCGACACCAGGATCAACTCGACAGACTTAGCCAGCAAGGTACTAGCGGCCAATCTCAGCGGCGCATGGTAGAAGCTGCATTCAATGGTACCGGCGCCCTATCGAATAAGAAAAGCAGCATCGCTTCCACGCAACTCCAGGATGTTGATGATGATGCACTGACGATGGCTCCTCCTAAGCGCTACCCAGTGGATGATATCACGGAGAGCACAACTTGTGAGCTAAAGGTGCAAGTTATGAACTCAAGGGTGACGGCGGCGATCTGCATGGTCGTACCAATTGCGCCTAACCCTACTTGGCATTGCAGACCGGTTCCAAAAGGGCACGCTGTCGTCACGGTGGATGATGTGAAGCAAGATTTTGAGGAGCTGAAGCTGGACCACCGTGCAGGGGAAGATATGGAGCTGACTGAACTAGGAGAAGCCAAAGGGGGGACTATTGTATGGCCAAAGGAGCACACCGTGCTTCCAAATTATGTGCCGCCAAGGCCACCCACTCCTCAGAGCAGCGATCCACCTTCGCTGCCACCTCACCATTCTCCAGCGCAACCATCGCCTTCACCGCCTCACCACTTAGCGCAGCCGTCTCCACCGCCGCCTCAGCCGTCTCTGCCGCCGCCTCAGCCATCTCCATCCCCTGAGCCTCATAGACAAAAGCGGAAGTATACTAAGAGGCGCAGCACCAGCAGCAGCAAGAGCACGTTCTGATCACCGAAACATAAGCTATCGCTCCTCCCAAGAGTACCTCATAAGAATATGAAGAAGCTACCTTGCGAGAAGACAGATGAGGAAATTGATGCGGTCGTAGATGCCCATTATGAAAAGTGGAAGATTGACATGGCTAACAAGAAAAGGCCGATAGAGCCATTCTTCCTGGTCACCGCAGAAGATAAAGCCAAAGCAGCCGCGCTTAAGATTCAGCTTCACCAACCCATAGCGCTCACATCAGACTATAATCGCTCTATTACCAAGTCGGCTGAGGCAAAAGAGCAGAGAGTCGGGAAAGAAGTTACCCAGCTCGGACAACAAGAAAATCAATCGATCGAACCGCTCAAAGTGTACGATACCAATGAGTGGAGAGCCCAGGAGCGGCATGATCCGAACATTGATCCGGAGTTTATTCAACTGTACGGAGAAAAGGCTAAATTATATGGACTGTCTATTACTGAGTACATGAGCGGTATGGATGAGTTCGAGGGGTACCAACAAATAGCATACGTATACCGGTACGGGGCTCCTCTCGTCAAACCCGAGTTAGTCAAAGATGTACCAACAAAAATGCGAAGATTGCATAAACTGGTACATGCAAGCGTCTGCTGAATCCAAAAACTGGATCTATGCTGGATATAAACACCACCATTACGGTCATGAAGATGGCTTTCTACTGATTGAATTTTCAGAATTATTTCAGTTTTACCAACAAGAGACCCTGGACAAAACTATCGTCAGTGCCTATTGTTTGTAAGTATTATTAATTTCTGTAATTAAGTCTTTCTAGCTCAGCTCATTCGTTGTTTGTATAGTCTTATTCATCACTATACTAATTATATATGCAGAATGAAGATTCTTGAATGCAACAAAGGACAAATCTATGACCTTGGGTTTGTTGACTGCAATTTCGTTCATGAAGTTACTCTAAAAACAAAACCCAAAGAGATATAGGATAACTTGGTACAAGTGTTGACGTACTTTGGCAATAGAAGGGAAATACTATTTCCTTACAACACTGGGTGAGTGTTACTGACTTGTACATATTCTATTTTTGCTTACTCGATGTTAAGCGTATAATTGACTCGTGTTATATTTTGTTAGTGTGTCCAGCTTCCACTATATTCTGTTAATCATTGTTGTTGACCAAGGAGTAGTAAAAGTCATGGACTCGAAACGCACACCTTTAGAAAAGTGGGCGAACATGCAGGAATGCCTCCAGAAGGCTTGGAAATGGTTCACCACCAACACTAGGGTTGTTTGGAAGCCAGAGCTTACATTTCAACCATTGACTGTAAGTATTACTTGCTAGATCCACGCATCTTTTTAATTCTAGTTTCAATACCACCATTATCATGCTTGATTATTATTTTGATTGAACTCCGTTCTCGTAAAGTTCTTGAGGCAGGAAGCCAGGAATAACTTATGTGGATACTATGTCTACGAGTTCATTCGCCAGACAACCAAAGAGAAGGGCGCAGACCGGAACATCGAAAAAATTGAAGTACGATAAACAATAATCACAACTTTATTTTATTACCACCAATTGTGTTTAGTTTCATTCATATATATTGATCCCCTTCTTGAAATTAGATCGAACGGATGCGAGACGGTCTTCTATCACAAGAACGCGTGCAAGCAATTCAAGAGGAAATTGCCGGATTCTTATTAGAACATGTCATAGATCCGAAAGAAGAATACTATTACCCGGTTCATTTGGAAGGGTGAAGTGTAAAAAAGAAGATGTAAATTAGATCAAATTCGTGTGAGCACCGTTTGTAATTAATATGTTTCGACTAAGCACGATGGATGAGACGGTGTATAATATATTTGTGACCATGATGTGTAATATATATATATATATCGTGGTTTCATTATTGTTGTATATATGTAGTACCATTAAATTGAATACAAAACACCAAATAAATAAATGAAAAAAAACAAAACCCTGCCGCGGTACAAAAATAGCCCAAAATGCAGAGACCAACGATCTCGGTTCGTGCCACGAACCGGGACCAATGATCCACCCCCTCGTTGCACGCGCGTCCACGTGGAGACACGTTGGTCCCAGTTTGTGCCACGAACTGGGACCAATTATCCACCCCCCTCGTTGCTCGCGTGCCCATGTGGAGACCCATTGGTCCTGGTTTGTGCCCGAACCGAAACCAGCATTGGTCCCGAGTGATTGGTCCCGGTTCACAAACCGGGACCAATGGCCCTTATGAACCTGGACTAGAGGCCCTTTTTCCTCTAGTGTGTGCCATCATCAATGGAATGAGATCCTTAGTGGTGATCAAACCATTTGATGTTGGAGGAGTTAACTCACTCATGAGTTAACTAGAAGAAGTATCTAAACTTAAGAATTAACTAATACTTGAGAAGTTATAAGAAAGCTACTAGTGTTAGAATATCAGATAATCATCTTGTTAAGCCAAGTGGGTATAAACTTAAAGTAAGCTTCCTTAACAAGATAATCCTATAGAGAGACTAGTACGAGTCTACTACTTAGTTAATGATAAACCTTGATCAAACAATTATAAGCCTAAGCTTATTATGATCAATGTATGGAAGCCTTATTCTCAATTCACTTGAGAATAGATGACTAATGTCTACACACTTCTATTCTTGTAGACAGTTGTTGGGCCTCCAAGTGTAGAGGTTTGTAGAACAGCAGCAAGTTTCCCTTAAGTGGATCACCCAAGGTTTATCGAACTCAGAGAGGAAGTGGTCAAAGGTATCCCTCTCAAGCAACCCTGCAATCAAGATACAAGAAGTCTCTTGTGTCCAGAACACACCCAATACACTTGTCAGGTGTATAGGTGCACTAGTTCGGCGAAGAGATAGTGAAATACAAGTGGTATGGCTATAAGACAACAGTGCTAGAAAAGAGCTTGACGGGAGGAAAAGACTAAAGGCAAAAAGATGGAAGCAAGCAAACATGTAACAGATCTAGTTGCAAATGGTGTTTCAATGTTTAGAAACAAGGCCTCATATAAATATCTTCTCTTCATGATACTACTCTGAACTAATCTCCGGTTGGACACTCTAATCCATGGTAGGGCTATAACAACACTCCTCAAAGTTCGCTTTTCCCATCTAGATAACCCCACACTGTCACCTAGAGCGCTATATGGGTCCAACAAACACCACAATTTCATAGAGACATCCAACTCCAAATATAACTCGTAACAAGTATTTGTAATCTCTAGCCTAAGTGCCACACGGTGTGCACACTGTCAACTTCACACACGTGGGGAGAGCGGAGATCTATTAAAGCACTTGAGTAGCAAGGTAGATCTACTTGATTACAAAGCTCATGATCACAATATGATCATGCATAGAGAGAGATGAACACATAGCTACCGGTAGAACCCTTAGCCTCGAGGAAGAACTACTCCCTCATCATCATGGGAATCAGCAACGGCGATGGAGATTGTTGGAGATATGCCCAAGAGGCAATAATAAAAGTGGTTATTATTATATCTTTGTGTTTATGATGAATGTTTACATCCCATGCTATAATTGTATTATAAGGAAACACTAATACATGTGTGTTTTGTAAACATAAAAGAGTCCCTAGTAAGCCTCTTGTGGAACTAGCTTGTTGATTAAATGATGATCATGGTTTCCTGATCATGGACATTGGATGTCATTAATAACAAGGTTATATCATTAGGAGAATGATGTGATGGACACACACCCATAGTAAGCGTAGCATAAGATCAAGTCATTAAGTTCGTATTGCTATAAGCTTTCAAATGCATAGTAACCTAATCCTTTGACCATGAGGTTATGTTAATCACCATCACCGGATGAGTACTTTGATGACATCAAACACCGCTCGTGAATCGGGTGGTTATAAAGGTGTCATTGGGTATTCTGAAAGTATGTGTTGAAGCGCATGGACCAAGATTGGGATTTGTCCATCCATATGACGGATAGATATGCTCGGCCTCTCGGTGGAATGTCATCTAGTTAGCTTGCAAGCATGTGACTAGGTCACAAGGGATGACATAACATGGAACGAGTAAAGAGTACTTATCAGTAACAAGGTAGAACTAGGTATAGAGATACCGACGATCAAACCTCGGATAAGTAGAATATCGCGTGACAAAGGGAATTGGTTTCGTATGTTAATGGTTCCATCGATCACGAAGTCATCGTTGAGTATGTGGGAGCCATTATGGATCTCCAGATCCCGCTGATGGTTATTGATCGGAGAGGTGTCTTCATCATGTACGCATTCACGAACCGTAGGGTGACACACTTAAGGTTCGAAGTTGTTTTAAGTAGATATGGAATATGTGTTGGAGACCGAATGTTGTTCGGAGTCTCGGATTGGATCCGGGACATCACGAGGAGATCCAGAATTGTCCAGAGAATAAGATTCATATATTGGGGATCATTTTCTAAAGTTAGGAAATGTTCCGGAGTGTTTGTATGGAGATTCTAGAAGGTTTTGGAATGTTCTGGAAGGTTCTAGGAGATTTCTTGGAGTTTGCTTGAAAACCAAGAAAGGATCAAGGAGTCCTTGTGGGGCAAGACAAGGAGTCGTGGGGGAGGAGGACTCCTCCCTCCTCCCAATCCGCCGGCCAAGGAGGGAGGGGAGTCCTACTAGGACTCCCCCTCCCATGGCGCCTCCCTCCTTTAAATAGAGGGGTGGGGGCGCCACCCCCTAGCCCCCTCCACTTCAAACCCTAGCCGCCTCTCCTCCTCCTTCCTCTCAAAGCTTAGGCGAAGCCCTGCAGAATTCTCTACTCCACCACCACCACCACACCGTCGTGCTGCTGGGATTCCGTGGAGAAGATCTACTACCTCCGCTGCTCACTGGAATGCAGAGGAAGGTGCCGCCGACTCAAGACGTGTGACCGACTGCGGAAGCGCTGCCGGAACGTGGCACCGGAAGGATCGTCCACATGATCTTGAGATCGGCAAGTGATCAACTACATCAATCCCGAGATCTAATCTCGTAACGCTTTCAGATCTACGAGGGTTAGTACAGATCTATCTCGTTGCACATGTCTAATAGATTAGATCTTGGCTTTTATCTAGATTAGATCTGGGTTTTGTTCGTTCTTGCGGTAGAAATTTTTTGTTTTCCATGCTACGAACCCATCAGAGATGGTGGTGGAGATCGATGGAGATGGTGGTGGAGATCGATGGAGATAGCTCCGGGGGCACTTCCCCATCCCGGCAGGGTGCCGGAATAGAGACTTTCTGTCCCCCAAATCTCCCCTTTGGTGGTGGCGGCGCTGAGGAACTTTTCGTGGCTGGAGGCTGGATTATTTAGGGTTTTCTCGTCGGGAGGCTTCTTTTAGGCGAAAGGGCGATGCCAGAGGGTGGACTAGGCGACCACACAACCTGGTGGCGCGACCAGGGGGACCCGCGCCACCACATGGTGTGGCCAGCCCCTGGCCCCTCTCCGTCCCGTCTTCTGGCTCCGTGAGTCTTCCGGTAAAATATCGACTTTGGCTTTTGTCTGGTCCAATTCTGAGAATATTTCTTTTCTGGCTTTTCTGGAACCAAAAACAGAAGAAAACAGGCAACTGACACTATGTCATCTTGTTAATAGGTTAGTCCTAGAAAGTGTGTTAAAATACTCCAAAGAGTGGACAAGACATAAGAAAGTAGATATAAAACAAGCATGGAACATAAAAAGTTATAGATACGTTTGCAACGTATCAACATCCCCAAGCTTAACTCCTACTTGTCCTCGAGTAGGTAAGTGATAAAAAGAATAATTTTTGAGGTGACATGCACCATCACAATCAAGATCAAACCATTTGCAAGCATTGAAAGCTGGGATCAATGTACTCTAAACATGAGCATGAAAGACATGGTTCTAACAATAAGTCATAGCAACTATGTTGTAACATGAAAAGGTACAATCAAAACATTCATGAATAACAATGCTTTTAAAGACGTTTGTTTGTTTCACATATAGAAAACATAATGAGAATGGTATTCAGCTTGTCCCTCATAGTGTAGCAAAACATAAATGCATAGGACACCTTCAAAGTTCATAAGGGTGACTAGATACAAATAGTTTAAGAACAAGCAATATCAAAGTTATGAATCAATCAACAAGTCTTGGGACAATGCACATTAAACTAAGAATGGCCACTATGCTCTCTCAGTAGGTGCATAAAGATAGAAGATGGAGACTCAGCATAAAAGTAAAAGAAAGGCCTTCATAGAAGGAAGCAGGGATTCAATTATTCTAAAGAGCTTCCAAAAATTATGGTACTTATTAGCTTTCAGCTCTCATTGCACCTATCATAAGCATCTTGAAGTGATTAAGGTTAAAGTGAACAAACTATGGATTATATGCTTGATAGAGTATAAGTTGGAAATCTCATATCCCTTGAATACGAGGGCCGCTCCTCATGCTACTCAAGTTTAGTTACCGGTAAGTTCTTATCATATTAAGTACATGTGTATCATAGAGAACTGCCAAGGGGGTACCCCTTGCCCGATGATACGGAAGAATCCCCATATCAAAATGACAAGGCAAGCAGACAATAAGCATCTCAGCAATCTTCTTATTTACCATGGGAAAATGGTGCTTTTTTCTCTCTTTCCTCTTTTCTCATCTCTTTTTTTTCTCTTTTTCTCTTTTTCTCAATCTCTATCTCTTTTTTATAAGAAGAATGCTTCATAGATTGCTCATTATGGTTACGCTGCAGGTTTCCACCATGATTAGGCATGGATTAGACCAGCGACCCAGGCATTTATCTAACACACATACATAACTCCATGGACTTACAAGCTCCCATTTCATTTCACACCGATGACATCCATAGACAAAATAGCATGATATCAACTAGGTACAATGTATAAGTGAAATGTTGAAAGTGTTCCCCATGACTACATGGTTCTGCTAATCCCCAACATATAAGTGCAACCATATACAACATAGATGACATAATGGTTCAAGTTTATTAGGGGCAAGAAAAGTAAAGTGTGCCATCAAGTTCGTGAGAGCTTTAATCACTAGTTTTCTCATAACAAGTTTAATTTGGAAGGTAGATAAAAACATGAATATACTTGGAATAGCAAATGCTAATAGGTAGGTATGGTGTACTCTTTGGAATAACTTGGTTTTATTTGGAGTTGGATGCATGAGTGGAACTCACACTTGGTTATGGAGGCTAGCAAAAGACTAGGAGCGACCGACTAAGAGAGCAATAATGGCCATAATCATGCAAAGCGACAAAACATCATTAATTAAAGAATAAAGTGATATTACAAGTCGAAAACTAAAGGATCATAAAGACTATGGTGACTTGGGATAGTCATAACATGGTGTGAGCATCTGCCAAGTCAACCCAAATAAAGCATTAAGGAGAATACCACAATATTATGCTTTTATATGCTAAAACAACGCATGATTCTTCCAAGGCACATTAAGCAATCTCAATTGTTTGGAACAAGTCATGCTACAACAATAATCATTAAGCATAAGGTCAAAGCAACATCTAGCATGATAGATAAAGTCTAAGCCACAGTCAAAACAAGCTCCCTTTTGTACCACTAAAGCATGAAGCTTTCTACTCTCTTCCAACACCAATCGACTTACTTGAAAGAGCTCACAAATATAATAATAAATAAAGATCAATGAGCTTGTCTCACAAATCCAATAAAGAAGAACTAAAAAGTTCTAAGCTGAAACCACAAGAAAACTAAGGCTAAACACAGTGCTAGCAAAAGAGAACACTCACAAAACAATAAGAATGAAAACTAGAGTGTTCTAAACAATGAAAGCAGAGTGTGTCTTTCTCCAAAAGAAGTGCTGGGATCCAACCAACTTATTGCAGCAAACAAAGCAAAAGAAAACTAAAAACAAAAACAAAGACGCTCCAAGAATAACACAACAGTGCATGAAACAATAAAAACAAAGTGTTTAGAAAGACCTGAGATTTTTATTGATGAAGAAGGGGATGCCCTGGGCATCCCCAAGCTTTGATGCTTGTACCTCTTGAATATTTCTTGGGGTGACACGGGGTGGCATCCCCAAGCTTGAGCTTTTGTCCATTCTTCATCTCATTACATCATTCTTTCCCTACACCTGAAAATTTCCTTCATACAAAACTTCACACAGTCTTCATTAGCAACATTAGTGCATTCAAAAGATAATAAACCTTTGGGTTTTAGTTTTAAAACAGAAAAAATTTCATTAAAAACACAAGCTATTGTAGCAATTCCCTCAAAAATCTCAATTCACCAAAAAGAACCCAAAAAGAAATCGATAAAGAGGCAAATGCAAATAATGGCAGAAATCTGTCAAAACAGACCAGCAGGTGAAAACCAATTTTTTCGAAGACCTTCTGGTGCTCAAATCGAAAAGTGTTGAACTAACTAAAGTTATATAACAACCTGGTGGATTTATTAAGAAAATTACAGCTCAATCCGACATACAGAGATTTTTCACGAATTTTTACAGTAAAGCACAAAATCCTGTTTCGGGACAGCACTTCCCCAAATCTTACTTCCCTCTCATTAGAGATTATTCTTGGCACAAAAATCAAGTTAAAAAGGATAAGGAGAGGTTATTACAGAAGTAATAACTTCCAAGACTCAATAAAACTATTGGGTTATCTCCCAAGAAGTACTTTTCTTTAACGCCTTTAAGTTAGGCATGATAGTTTGAGAAGATGCTCACATAAGAAATATGAATTGAAGTAAAAGAGAGCATCAAGAAGCAAATTCAAAGCACATTTAAGTCTAACTCACTTCCTATGAAAAATAATCTTGTAAAGAAACAAGTCATGAAAGCACAAAGCAACAAGCATAGGAAAGCAAAACAAGTGCAACTTAATGACTTTCAACATAAAGAGGGGAAACTTAATATTATTGAGATGCATAAAACCATGTTTCCCTCTCTCGTAATAACTTTCAGTAGCATCATGAATAAAATTAACAATATAACTATCACATAAAACATTCTTATCATGAGGCACATGCATAAAATGATTATTACTCTCCACATAAGCATAGTCATTCTTATTTATTGTGGTGGGAGCAAATTCAAAAAAATAGATATCATTATTATTCTCATCACCATAATCATAAAATATAGGAGGCATATTGTAATCATTAATTTTCTCCTCAATAGTAGGTGGACTGAAAATATCATATTCATCATTGTAATCATCGTATATTGGAGGTTTGGTATCATCATAAGCAATAGAATAGCTATCTTCCAAAGCTAGGGAACTAAAAAGTTCATTTTCATAAAAACTAGCTTCCCCAAGCTTAGACTTTTCCATAGCATTAGCAACAATGGTGTCCAAAGAATTCATACTAACAACATTGCTATTAGGATGCAAATAAAGTTCCATAGGTTTTTTAATTTTCTCTTCAAAAACTTCATGTCCTAACTCAAGAAATACTCTAAAGCTCTCTAATTTTGTTGTTTTTTTCCATGAAGCTAACTAGTGAAAACAAGAAACAAAAAGACAAAATTGCAGAATCTAAAGGAAATAACTTCGAGCACTCACACCGGAGGATGTGAGTACCTTTTACCTTACCTCCCCGGCAACGGCGCTAGAAAAATAGCTTGAAGTCTACGCACTTCTATTCTTGTAGACAGTTGTTGGGCCTCCAAGTGTAGAGGTTTGTAGAACAGCAGCAAGTTTCCCTTAAGTGGATCACCCAAGGTTTATCGAACTCAGGGAGGAAGTGGTCAAAGGTATCCCTCTCAATGGCCCTTATGAACCTGGACTAGAGGCCCTTTTTCCTCTAGTGTGTGCCATCATCAATGGAATGAGATCCTTAGTGGTGATCAAACCATTTGATGTTGGAGGAGTTAACTCACTCATGAGTTAACCAGAAGAAGTATCTAAACTTAAGAATTAACTAATACTTGAGAAGTTATAAGAAAGCTACTAGTGTTAGAATATCAGATAATCATCTTGTTAAGCCAAGTGGGTATAAACTTAAAGTAAGCTTCCTTAACAAGATAATCCTATAGAGAGACTAGTACGAGTCTACTACTTAGTTAATGATAAACCTTGATCAAACAATTATAAGCCTAAGCTTATTATGATCAATGTATGGAAGCCTTATTCTCAATTCACTTGAGAATAGATGACTAATGTCTACGCACTTCTATTCTTGTAGACAGTTGTTGGGCCTCCAAGTGTAGAGGTTTGTAGAACAGCAACAAGTTTCCCTTAAGTGGATCATCCAAGGTTTATCGAACTCAGAGAGGAAGTGGTCAAAGGTATCCCTCTCAAGCAACCCTGCAATCAAGATACAAGAAGTCTCTTGTGTCCAGAACACACCCAATACACTTGTCAGGTGTATAGGTGCACTAGTTCGGCGAAGAGATAGTGAAATACAAGTGGTATGGCTATAAGACAACAGTGCTAGAAAAGAGCTTGACGGGAGGAAAAGACTAAAGGCAAAAAGATGGAAGCAAGCAAACATGTAACAGATCTAGTTGCAAACGGTGTTTCAATGTTTAGAAACAAGGCCTAGGTATCATACTTTCGCTAGTGAACACTCTCATATAAATATCTTCTCTTCATGATACTACTCTGAACTACTCTCCGGTTGGACACTCTAATCCATGGTAGGGCTATAACAGCACTCCTCAAAGTTCGCTTTCCCCATCTAGATAACCCCACACTGTCACCTTGAGTGCTAGAGGGTTCCAACAAACACCAAAATTTCATAGAGACATCCAACTCCAAATATAACTCACAACAACTATTTGTAATCTCTAGCCTAAGTGCCACACGGTGTGCACACTATCAGCTTCACACACGTGGGGAGAGCAGAGATCTATTAAAGCACTTGAGTAGCAAGGTAGATCTACTTGATTACAAAGCTCATGATCACAATATGATCATGCATAGAGATAGATGAACACATAGCTACCGGTAGAACCCTTAGCCCCGAGGAAGAACTACTCCCTCATCATCATGGGAATCAGCAACAACGATGGAGATGGTGGTGGAGATCGATGGAGATGGATCTGGGGGCACTTCCCTATCCTGGCAGGGTGCCGGAATAGAGACTTTCTGTCCCCCAAATCTCCCCTTCGGTGGCGGCGGCGCTGCGGAACTTTTTGTGGCTGGAGGCTGGATTATTTAGGGTTTTCTCATCGAGAGGCTTCTTAGAGGCGAAAGGGCGATGTCAGAGGGTGGAACAGGGGACCACACCACCTGGTGGCGCGGCCAGGGGGACCCGCGCCACCACATGGTGTGGCCAGCCCCTGGCCCCTCTCCGTCTCGTTTTCTGGCCCCGTGTTCCCCTCGGTGAAATATTGACTTTGGCTTTTCTCCCGTCCAATTCCTAGAATATTCGTTTTCTGGCTTTTCTGGAACCAAAAATAGTAGAAAACTGGCAACTGACACTGTGGCACTTGTTAATTGGTTAGTTCCAGAAAATGTGTAAAAATAAGTGTGGACAAAACATAAGAAAGTAAATATAAAACAAGCATGGAACATCAAAAATTATAGATACGTTTCCAACGTATCAATGACTAGGTGTTGATAAAGGAGAGTTGTGAGTATACCAGATTAGGTAAAGCCCTAGTAAACTAAATCATCTAGCTTGATCATGAGAAGTCAAGCTAGAGTATAATGAACTATATAATATGAGTTGTATGAAGTAGTTGGAGGCATAGTAGTTTAACCAAGGTAATACAAGAACAAACTTGTATTGAGGAGAGTAGTACCATACCTATCCCAGAGGATTGATATAACATGTGATATAGAGAGAATTGCAACCTTGCAAGCCTTAGAAGTAGATGCAAGGTTACTATAAAGGAGTTTATGGATGGAGTTAGAAACAACCACATTGATGGATTTATCCAGGGTAGTTTAGAAATGGAAGTCATATGTACTAGGAGAAAAATGAAGGAGTAATGTTGAAGTGGCATGACCATGTCATCATAGGATGATGGATATGGTGGAGTCAGATGATTGACGTATTCAGGAAGAGGTGATCTTTGTGAATAAGATAAGAGAGATTTATAGAGTATATTTAGGAAAGGAATTCCTTATCTCAAGATAAGCCTAGTGAGGTATTAAGGTAAGGATTCTTTAGAAACCTTTAACCAATAGTATATCAAGCCATGACAAGACACATGTCTCCCTCATTATTCAAAACCCTATAATCACATTGATAGTGGAACCATTTCCTATTCCTAGGTAACCATTGAGCATTAGCTCTTGAACAATTAAAGCTTCCAAGAGATAATTAGAGAACCAGATGAGTGGTTATAGATGGAAAGCCTTGTCCACCTTATTGTCTTTAAATCTTAATCTTCATTCATATTCAAGATAGAATGTGAGTTTATTAAATTTCCTGAAAGCTCAGGATAACCCTTGGAAAAGTGAACATCTTCATTAATGAATGTTATTAACTAAGATGGTTCTATGATAATTTTAAACACTACTATTCAAGTAGAATTTCAATAGTGAAATCTCCAAGTTTTGAGAACCATAAAATTCAAACCACCAAATTATGAACCCTAATATTTAATTCATTATAAAATGTATACAATAATCCTTATATGAGACTAAGCTAGAACAGAATTCTATATACATAATTAGCCATCTTAAACCACTACTATGACATTCATTTAGTGGAATTACAAATCATTTGTACAAGATTGTCCTATGGGAAGTAAATCTCTAAAACCGTAATTCCTATTATTAACTTTTCTTTAAAATAACCTTTCATGTACTCATGAATTTCGAAAATATAAAG
This sequence comes from Avena insularis, assembly GCA_023614405.1. Classification (NCBI taxonomy): domain Eukaryota; kingdom Viridiplantae; phylum Streptophyta; class Magnoliopsida; order Poales; family Poaceae; genus Avena; species Avena insularis. The sequence continues at coordinate 279,961,558 of CM042690.1, forward strand.
AAAAATTGAAAGAGGTTTAATAGAATGAATCTTTAAACCCTTTTGAATATGCCACAGATTTTCTGGATATTCAAACTCTTGTAGAAATCATATTTGAAACGAAATTGTGAAAAACAGAAATAAAAAAGGGGAAAGAAGGAGTCTGTCAGCCGGACCAACCCACCATGGCCCATGTTCTATGCGACGCCCACGAGCAGCAATAGCCATGTTTCGCTCACTTAGCAACGGCCTAGCACCAGCCCGGTTCATCCATCTCTCTCTCACTAACATGTGGGACCAGAAGGGGACCGCGGGTTGAGAAGTAAATCAATCCAAGGGGGTTTTCTGCAAATGTTCGCATCGTCATCTTCACGTACGTCACAACCAGCTTGTTTGTATCCTCGGTACCGTCGACATCAGCCGTCTTGTGCGTGATACTCGCCATATTTAATCGGAGGAGGTGTCAACACCCGGATTTTTAATCCCAGATGCCTGTTATTCCATACATCGCAATCCCAGGATTACCATTTTTGCGAGGCATAACAGATTGGATATCATAGTACATCATCCATTATAATCCATAATAAGGTTTTACAACAAATAAAGGATCTCATGATCCAGTCTTAGTACAATCAAGTAGCAAAATAAATAGCATAGTGGTGGGGTCCATCTTTAGAGTCACAGGCAGTGCTGACGATGGAAGATAGTCGTAGTTATCATAGCCGTCCTGTTGTCCTTCATCTTAGTAGTCTCCTTCATAGTCTGGCCATAGGAATAGCCAGGGAGAAAAGCCATGAGTACTCTTTAAGTACTCGTAAACTACCACTAACAAGTAGTATAGTTCTAGTATGAATGCTAACTCTAAGTTTATTTATAAAGTTAAGTTTGAAACCTAAGCTGAGTTCAGAAACAAAGAAAGATAAAAGAAGTTTGAAAACACTTAAGTGGGAACTTAATTGTCATAGTCACAACTCTGTTGTGGTCAAGTCATGTCAGAATTCATTTCATAAGTTGTTTTGGAAAACATCTGATAACGGAACAGTATGGCCATTCCAACTGTCCATAACCACAGACGCGGCTATTTGAATAGTTTGACACTCTGTAGAGGTGGTACACTTTCACCACAAGATTCGATACATCTGTCAGGGATAACCCTGAATCATCATACTTAGTATGCAGATAATCAAACATAACTTTTCCTTTACACACCCTAGTATAATCACCTCTCCTATGAGCATGGCCTCCCAACCATGACCATGTGTCATCTTGGGCACTGCATAGGTGGACAACGTTGAGAGGTAGCCTCAGCTCAAACCTCTCCCACGAGGGAACTAATACTAATGCATATAAACTTCTGGCTAAGCCTTACCCAATTCAGGTATTGTGATTGTACGGTAAAATTGGAATGGTATCGCATCCGAACCCAACCATCAGTTTTGTAAAAGGGCTAAGTCTCATGCCTCAACATTTTCATCATCATAAACCATTTGTGTTTCTCAACACATGTCAAAACATCTCAATAGAATGACTCATCATTCCAAGGTTTTCACAAGTCATTTTCACCAAATATTCCCATCTAAAGTGAATCAAGTTTTGAGTTTTGTTCCAACTACTAAGTTAAGAGTGTTCACTAATGTGGGATGCTAATGTCAATCTCATGCCATAGAATGACATCTAAGTCTAACTAGATAGGTCAAGTTTTATACTCTTTATGCTACCTTCAAACAAGTAAAGGACTTTGGTAAAGTAAAGGAAGTAAATCTTGTAAATAAAACGGGGAGTAGGTATAAGTCGACATGGTATAACCAAAGCATGCCTAATGCATCTTGCTTAGGTTATCTTGTTTAATTCTAGCTTGCTAACAATAGCTTGCCTTGGTTGGTGAAGTGGTTGAAGTTTTCTTCCTCCTCCTCTTGGTAGAACTCCTCCTCCTCGAAAGCTTGGTCGGTACTATCGTCTATAAATACATATGGAATACACAATCACCAAACAATACTTAACTAGTCTACTTAGCACACTAAGGCACACATTTGATGATCTAATATCATCACAAGCATCACAAGGTTGAATTAACTAGCCTCATTCTTTTTATTTGAGAAAAGTAATTTCTACTCATTGAAATTAACTAAGATTTAATATTCTCCATTTAAAATATGGGATCATGTGGACACATGTCATCACCACATATTCTAACATATGGGAATGTGATTTAAGGGTTGGATCACATTTTAATAAGTTTAAGTTTAATAATTAATGATTTAAAGTGACTAGAAATGCCTATATAGCATTATTTTGGTACTAGTCCAAAGTCACTGCATGTAAACCTTAATATTATTACATATTCAGATAGGTATGGTTAAATGTGATTTTTGAGAGTTGGAAACAACTCAAAAGATATTATGGTTGATTTTATAAAAAAAATTGAATGTGCAAAAGCTTCTGTCTTGTTATTTTTACTAGGAGAGATCTCTAACTCTAAATGAATTAAATCCAACAGGCTTGGTTAGATCTTTTCAGAAGATTTCAAAAAAAATTGGAATCACTCAATTTGGTTTAGTAAATCTTCCTGAGTTGATTTTAAACTAAGGGACAAAACTAGGTTTGAATTAAAATAGAAAAACCTATTTTTGAATCTACGGGCTTAGGCAGGAAACTAAATGGGCCGGCCTAGTGGTGCTCCGTAGCGCAGAGGGCTGCTGATATGGGGGTCCCGCCTGTCAGTGACTCTTTAAACGCGAAGTGATACGGGACGATCTGGGCGCTATGATTAAAACATAGATCAACGGTCCACAGTCGTCATTGACGACGGACTCGTCGCTGGCGAGACCGAACCCTAAACGGTCGGTGGGGATCTACTGGGGACGTACCAGGGCTCCAGCTAGTGCGGCGAGGTGGGCAAACGAACTGGTCGGCGATGGCGAGATCAGGCGAGGTCGCGGCAGGGGCTGCGGTGGACGGAATCGACGGAAGCTTCTCCTCCTTTGTAGCGGCCTCCTCCGAAGCAATTCTGGCGAACGGCGGCTCGAGCGGCTCCGGTGAAAGAGGGGAAATGGTCAGTGGAGAGAGGGGAGTGGAATGGTGTGAAGAGATGGTGCGGGGAGGCCTGCTTATATAGGCTCAACGGTGAGACCGAGAGGCATGGGCGCGGCTCATCGGTGACGGTGAAACAGGGGGCTACCAGCGTGGCGAGGTAGGCGGACGGTGGGCGATCTGCTGGTGGTCAACTATAGCGCAATGGCGCGGCTAGGGGTGGTGCCTAACTGTCGGGGGCTTCACGCGCTCTGGGGGACAGAGGCGATGCTCGACAGCGATCATGGCTACTGTGGGTCGCGTGGTGGTGCACAACTGTGTCTGGTGGGTTGCTGGGGTCATGGCGGAGCGGCGTGTGCGATATGGTGTCAAGGCGCGAACTGCTGCGTGCTGGCGGCGATCGCGCTCTGGCGCGTTCTGGCTGCGAGCAGAGAGAAATGGCGGTGCGGTGCTGAGGTGGTCCAGGGGCTGGGGTTGATCGAGGGGTGGACCATGGGTGGCGGTAGGGTTGGGCGGAGCTAGTGGGCACGCTGGAATGGTGTGGCTCGGTCTCTGGCGTGCTGCCCACGTTCGGCCTACGGTGACCTCATTTGGGCGGCACGACACTGGCGCTGCGGGGAAGGGGGGTGCTGGTCTGGGCTTGATTAGATGCTAGGGGGACAAGGGAGTGCAGAGAGGGCTAAGAGGGGGACAAGGGCTTAACTAGCAACAGTAATAGTTAGGCCACTTTTTATTTGCCTGCCAGGTGTTCGACACAATGGCCGCATGAAGAAAATATTTGAATTTTTGGGAGATTTTTGGTGGAGTGATTCATCTTATGCTTAAGCATCTAGGTTTGCTTGGGATTTAAAAATGGAGTTCATTTGAGTGGTTTTTGAATAAGTGTTATCTATGCATATGAACTACATTCAATTTTCAAATGTCATTTAAATTTAGTGTTTGAAAGTTTTTGGTATGAAACAAAGTGGGCCTCGGCACATCACTACTTGTACTAGAAAGGGGTGCAAAGAACCACAATTGTTTCTGTTAAGATTGGGAGTCCTAGGAATAGCCAAAGTAGGCTATGTGATTAAAGTGGCAAAAGTAACCATTGGCTTAATTCATTCTTTTTGATTTCTTTTTCTTTGGGATTTGTTTGGGAATGATCTAGATGATGTTTAATTCACCTTAGAATCATTTTACAATCAATACATCACTCAAACATGGCATTTCAAACAACTCCTATTTTAAATGCATACACATATGAATGCTTAAAGATTTTTTAATAGAAAAAGTTTTTTGTTAACCCTAAATTGGGTGGATTGGATCTTGATTACTTGGATTAGAGTTTTGGGATGTTACAAGGGGATAATAAGGCCACCACGACGCCCTGTTCATCCTCATCCCCAATTCCTCTGTCTCTCCCTCTCTGTGCCACGAGGGGCCGAAACACTAGCTCGCTGGAGCTTGCTATCCTCGCCATCTCCGGTCACCCTAGGTCCAATGGAGGGCACCCTCGTGCTCGCCATACTCTTCCCGTTCTCCCTAGCTAGGCCACAGAAGCCGGAGATCCCCCAGTCGAGCCATTTAGCATTGTTTGTTTAAAATCTAAAAGTGTAAAAAACAAATACAATTGATGTTTAAGTGAAGTTAAGATAGGTCTAACCATTTTAAGTTGTACTTACTAAAACTACCATTTAAAATTAGGTAAGTCTTACTCTACAATTTTTTTTATCAATTATAAAATCATCAAGATTTGAGTACTAATTCTTTTACAAGTTTGGGAATCCACTTTAAAAGCTAAACAAAGTTTTTAAGTATTTAACATGATGCCATTCCCATGTTTATAGAAATGAGTATTAATTCTATAATAAGTAAGTGATTCTATTCACTTATAAAATCAAGAGAACACCGCTTCCATAAAAGCATAATACTTTTGCTTCACCTTCATGAAGTGTTAAAAGTCTCCACTTGCTAGTGGAATAGCTATTCAAAAATACTAATTGTTTTCTACTTTAATACTTATAATTAATAAGAAAACCTTAAAGTTTTATCTTTAAGTTTAAATACTTTTTACTTTATAAAGTAATATTTTCCTCAAAAGTTATCCTTCTAAGAATTATTAAAAGGAATCCTTAAGCATGTCTATGAAGACTCTAATGAATTGACAATCCTATTCAAGTAGTTCTTATGTGCCATTCCACATTTGAGTAGTTTAGTATTGCATGCTACTTGTTGTATTTACATATTGTTTCACACACACTCTCACAAGCCTTAATAAGAAGCATAAGTGTGAAATTGGTATAAAAGTGCAACACATTCCAAGGAACTCATCACAAGCTTCAAACCCTAGATCAAATACGATTAGTCCGAGGAATCGCGTTTATCAAATTGCATTACATTACTTATGCATAATTGCATCTTGCTTCTTTAAAAATTCGTCCTTACCGGACCAATGATGCTGTTTATAGAATTTGGATCTTCTATTATCTCGAAGACCGTGATTGCATAATCTTGTAATCACAAAAGGAAAGTTCATAACTTGCTCATGTCCTTTGATTATTTTCTATCAAATGCTTGTAACCCAAATGTTGTCATCACCTGCATTTCAAAAAGTCAGAAAACACTATTTTCATAATAATATGATTATGGATTATTTACCAAATGGTAATAATCTATTGATACAGTTCCAGTGGTAAAGGAACATAATATCTAGGACTTAACAACCAATGTTGCCAATGATTCTAGCGCCGTATATTATGCGTTAACCATGAGATCTTGAATGGGATGGAGAAGTTAGCTGGATCTTCTTCCTTTCGCATGGACGGATGACCTTATCATGAAGCTGCAGATTTCTCGTGGAGAATCCAGAGAATCCAGCACATGGGTGGGACCCCTTAGTGCCTCGTGATCTAGGTTTCTAGATTATATGTGCATAGCTGTCCTGGTGGAGGTTCACCATAGATGATGGTGGCTGCCAGGTAGAGCTGCTTACAGAGTCTTCGAGAGGCTACCCGGACTGTACTCGTGGTAGAGCTCTTGGGGGATCGTGTCTTCATACGGGGTGGCGGAGAAGGGCAGTGATTGGCTTGGATCATCTACTAGGCCCCACATCACGGAATTGTGGACGGGAATAAGCTGCCCAGTTGTGCAACAAGGATTTGGTCTCTCATGGGTAAAGTAATGCACCTCTACAGAGTGTAAGAATTGTGACATGTTACTCCCTGTTCCGGGAAGGAGCTACGAATGCGGCAGGAAAGGAACTCCATGAAAGTTCTGGTCAACCTGTGAAGGCTGTCGGACATAGTTTCAGAATAAAAGCAACCTTTGAAGAAATGTTTACGAAAACCTGCATTGCCTACGACCTTTGGTTTGTGGCTGTAGAGATAGTGCATCATACACTCCTTTTTAGTGAACTTGTTGAGTACGCTCGTACTCAACTATACCATCTTAACCCTTGCTAGGTTCTAAGCCATTGGAAATGACGTTAACACCAACTCCTCCTCAACAACTCATCACCAAAATTTCAAGTTCTTCAATGAAGTCAATGGAGTCAACATATACATCAGCCGAAGTGAAGATGAAGTCTTTGATTAAATAGGAGTAGATACTCTAGCCATAAAACCTACTTCTGTAGAGCAATGCAATAGCAACATTTGCAAACCAGATAGTTTAAATGCTAGTCTTATTAGCCACATAGTTTGGAGTTATTATTTCCGGTTCTTCTTTGTAAGAAGTTTATTTCTCTCTTTAACCTAGAGTGTTCTCTGGATCTTGTGTAAAGTGTCGAGTTATAATCTATAGTCATGTCTTGGACCTACTGTGTTTCTGTTGTACCACTCCGAGGGATGTAATACTAGTGAACAGTGTTTCATTGGTGTTATGTCAACGACTATAGTGTACTACATCATGCAGTGGTATGCTGGGTCACCGCAGCTGGTATTAGAGCATATGCTTTGACCTTAGGATTAAAACCCTTTTAGGTGATCTGTAGGTTGGATAGTGACTATAGGAGCCATCTTATCTAAACCAAGACATGTGATGGGTATCCATTTGAGGATAAACTTTGTCAAACCTAAGTTGGATGCCTTTGTCATCTTTCTTAAAGATTAGTTATCTATCTTCTCAAGAGGAATGTCATTTTAATGTAGTTTTAAATATGTATACCATCACTAATATATCTTAAGTAAGTTAAAATATCAAAAAAAAAGATTACAACTAAGATTAGGATATCATGTGGAGTAGTATTGGTGATGGAGTCTATATTTAGAATTCCTGTAAATTAGAATAATCTTACCACTAGTTGATACCACTATACCACTTAAGGTAGACCATTAGAGTATGTATAGATACAATTGGAAGTAAATCATGTGGCATTCACTTGAGAATTCTATGTGATGAAGTAGAATTTGGTTTGGAATCATTAATAGTAAGCTAAGAAGAAGAGTCATCAGGGTGAAGTTAGATCTTCAATCATGATGAGTAGGTAAATTTTAACAAGTTCCTGGTGGGATTAGCTCCGAGACCATGATAAGTTTGTAATTAGAACAAGTACTCATTAACGAATCTTGTAATAACAGTAAGTAAGGAACAATGTAGGTCTATGATAGAAGTCATAGGTATTTTAACATTACGATATTTTTTGGATTAAGGTAGTAACTACAATTTTGTTAGTAGTTTTGAGAGATAATGTGAGGATAGTTTACAATAGAATGCAAAATTGGTAGTCTTTAGTAGTCCCAACAGAAAGATAAGAGGTTAGTCAAAACCAATGTTAAGGAAATCGGTAATTGTTAACTGCTCAGTCGGCATGGGAGTAGCGACTAATCGGAATTCAGACGATTAAATGATTTAATCGGTCGACTATTAATCGGTGCAACCTACACAAATTAGCACCTAAAACACTTGTATATAAGAAAGAAATAGTATATGGGCCTCTATATGACCGACCCTACTTATCTTGAGCCAAAAAGCCCATTAAAACATGTACGCTTTTCCTCTCTGACCTAATCTTTACGGTCACGAGCGACTCAGGATCCACGGGCTGAAATCATGTGTCCTCCTTCTGTTGATCCTCTTATGAACTTTGAAGTTGCTCTTATCCCACCACCTACCCAGGGTACTGGTTGGTGATGGTTGGAATCGATCTCTTGGAGGTGGAAATCGAGGGGGAACTTCGCAAAACCTACTCTATTGGGGCGGGCAAGCGGCTGGATGGGTGATATGCACTGAAACTTTTGCAATTTTTTGACCAACTTTGGTAGTTAATCGGGAATATACCTAGTAATCGGTCTGTCGGAGCTAATTAGTTGGGCTAAAGGATTAACACGACCTATTATTGGTAACCGACATGGTTAGGTCCCTAGTAGCGATTAATCGGCCTATTAATCGTTGATTCCGATGATTTTTTGAACAGTGGTCAAAACCAAAGTGAGACCACTTTGCTCAAAATTATCCTGTTGCAACTAAGCAATTTTGGTAAATATTGAGACAAAGAGTAGTAAATAGTTTAACCCCTAAGTGCTAAGTATCACGAGGTAAACCTATATTAGGAGGTGTCATATACTACACAGCTAAGCCTACATTTTCGAGATGTTTTACTCAACTACTGTATTATGGGCTTAGAATAATGTGTGCTATATGTAACAATGATGTCTACGCATGCTTCGATTCTTGTAGACAATGTTGGGCCTCCAAGTGTAGAGGTTTGTAGAACAGCAACAAGTTTCCCTTAAGTGGATCACCCAAGGTTTATCGAACTCAGGGAGGAAGTGGTCAAAGGTATCCCTCTCAAGCAACCCTGCAATCAAGATACAAGAAGTCTCTTGTGTCCCCAACACACCTAATACACTTGTCAGGTGTATAGGTGCACTAGTTAGGCGAAGAGATAGTGAAATACAAGTAACATGGATGATTATAAGTGGTAGTTGCAATCTGAAATAAGAGTGGCAGCAAGTAAACATGTAACAGAACTAATTGTAAACGGTGTTTCAATACTTAGAAACAAGGCCTAGGGATCATACTTTCACTAGTGGACACTCTCTCATATAAATATCTTCTCTTCATTATTCTACCCTGAACTACTCTCCGGTTGGACGATATAGGGCTATAACAGCACACCTTAAAGTTCGCATTCCCCATCTAGATAACCCCTCACTGTCACCTTGAGCGCTAGATGGTTCCAACAAACACCACAATCTTATAGAGACATCCACTCAAATTATACTCATGATAAGTATTTATCTAAACTTAGCCAAAGTGCCACACGGTGTGCACACTGTCAACTTCACACACGTGGGGATAATAAGAGATTAATTAAAGCACTTGAGTAGTAGAATAGATCTATAGATTACAAAGCTCATGATCTCAATAAGGTCATGCATAGAGAGAGAGATGAACACATACCTACCAGTAGAGCCCTTAGCCTCGAGAGAGAACTACTCCCTCCTCATCATGGGAATCAGCAACAACGATGGAGATGGCGGTGGAGTCGATGGAGATGGCTCCGGGGGAACTTCCCCGTCGCGGCAGGGTGCCGAAACAGAGACTTCTGTCCCCCGAATCTCCTCTTCGGTGGCGACGGCGCTGTGGAACTTTTCGTGGAATTCTAATCTCGTACTTAGGGTTTTCGTCCCGGAGGCAATATATAGGCGAGGGGCAAGGTTGGTGGAGTACCGATGTCTACGCACTTCTATTCTTGTAGACAGTTGTTGGGCCTCCAAGTGTAGAGGTTTGTAGAACAACATCAAGTTTCCCTTAAGTGGATTACCCAAGGTTTATAGAACTCAGGGAGTAAGTGGTCAAAGGTATCCCTCTCAAGCAACCCTGTAATCAAGATACAAGAAGTCTCTTGTGTCCCCAACACACCCAATACACTTGTTAGGTGTATAGGTGCACTAGTTCGGCGAAGAGATAGTGAAATACTGGTGGTATGGATAATTATAAGTGGTAACGGTGCAAGAAAAGAGCTTGACGGGTAGGAAGAGACTAAAGGCAATCTTAAATAAAGATGGAAGCAAGCAAACATGTAACAAATCTAGTTGCAACAGTGTTTCAATGCTTAGAAACAAGGCCTAGGGCTCATACTTTCGCTAGTGAACACTCTCATATAACTATCTTCTCTTCATGATACTACTCTCCGGTTGGACACTCTAATCCATGGTAGGGCTATAACAACACACCTCAAAGTCCGCTTTTCCCATCTAGATAACCCCTCACGATCACCTTGAGCGCTAGATGGTTCCAACAAACACCACAATTTCATAGAGACATCCAACTCCAAATATAACTCATAACAAGTATTTGTAATCTCTAGCCTAAGTGCCACCATGGTGTGCACACTATCACTTTCACACACATGGGGAGAGCCAGAGATCAATTAATGCACTTGAGTAGCAAGGTAGATCTACTTGATTACAAAGCTCATGATCACAATATGATCATGCATATAGAGAGAGACGAACACATAGCTACCGGTAGAACCCTTAGCCTTGAGAGAGAACTACTCCCTCCTTATCATGGGAATCAGCAACGGTGATGGAGATGGTGGTTGAGATTGATGGAGATCGCTCCGGGGGCACTTCCCGTCCCGACAGGGTGCCCGAACAGAGACTTTCTGTCCCCCGAATCTCCCCTTCGGTGGCAGCGGTGCTACGGAACTTTTCGTGGCTAGAGGCTAGATTATTTAGGGTTTTCTCACCAGGAGGCTTCTTATAGGCGAAGGGGCGATGTCAGAGGGTGGACCATGTGCCCACACCACCTAGTAGCATGGCCAGGGGGACCCGCGCCACCACATGGTGTGGCCAGCCCCTGGCCCCTCTCCGTCTCGTCTTCTGGCTTCGTGAGTCTTCCGGTAAAATATCGACTTTGGCTTTTGTCCGGACCAATTCCGAGAATATTTATTTTCTGGATTTTCTGGAACCAAAAACAGAAGAAAACAGGCAACTGGCACTATGGCATCTTGTTAATAGGTTAGTCCCAGAAAGTGTGTAAAAAATACTCCAAAGTAATGGACAAAACATAAGAAAGTAGATATAAAACAAGCATGGAACATCAAAAATTATAGATACGTTTGCAATGTATCAACATAACCAAGCTTAACTCCTGCTCGTCCTCGAGTAGGTAAGTGATAAAAAGAATAATTTTTGAGGTGACATGCACCATCACAATCAAGATCAAACCATTTGCAAGCATTGAAAGCTGGGATCAAAGTACTCTAAACATGATCATGAAAGATACAGTTCTAACAATAAGTCATAAAAACTATGTTGTAACATGAAAAGGTAAAAACAAAAGATTCATGAATAACAATGCTTTGAAAGACGTTTGTTTTTCACATATAGAAAACATAATGAGAATGGTATTCAGCTTGTCCCTCATAGTGTAGCAAAACATAAATGCATAGGACACCTTCAAAGTTCATAAGGGTGACTAGATACAAATAGTTTAAGAACAAGCAATATCAAAGTTATGAATCAATCAACAAGTCTTGGGACAATGCACATTAAATTAAGAATAGCCACTATGCTCTCTCAATAGGTGCATAAAGAGAGAAGATGGAGACTCAACATAAAAGTAAAATAAAGGCCTTCATAGAAGGAAGCAGGGATTCAAGTCTCATAAAGAGGTTCCAAAAATTATGGTACTTATTAGCTTTCAGCTCTCATTTCCCCTATCATAAGCATCTTGAAGTGATTAAGGTTAAAGTGAACAAAATATGGAGTACATGCTTGACAAAGTATAAGTTGGCAATCTCATGTCCCTTGAGTACGAGGGCCGCTCCTCATGCTACTCAACTTTAGTTACCGGTAAGTTCTTGTCATAGTAAGTACATGTGTATCATAGAGAACCGCCAATGGGGTACCCCTTGATCGATGATACGGAAGAATCCCCATATCAAAATGACAAGGCAAGCAGACAATAAGGATCTCAGCATCTTCTTATTTACCATGGGAAAATAGTGTTTTTTCTCTCTTTCCTCTTTTCTCATCCTTTTTTTATTTTTTTCTCAATCTCTATCTCTTTTTTTATAAGAATGCTTCATAGATTGCTCATTATGGTTACGCTGCAAGTTTCCACCATGCTTAGGCATGGATTAGACCAGCCGCCTAGGCGTTTCTCTAACACACATACATAACTCCATGGACTTACAAGCTCCCCTTTCATTTCACACCGACGACATCCATAAACAAAAGAGCTTGATATCAACTAAATAAAGTGCAATGTTGAAAGCGTTCCCCATGATAACATGGTTCTGCTAATTCACAACTTACAAAACGCAAGCATATACGCAACATAGATGGGCACAATGGTTGAAGTTTATTAAGTGCAAGAAAAGTAAAGTGTGCCATCAAGTTCGTGAGAGCTTAAATCACTAGTTTTCACATAACAAGTTTAATTCGGAAGGTAGATAAAAACATGAATTTACTTGGAATAGCAATAATGCTAATAGGTAGGTATGGTGGAATCTTTGGAATAATTTGGTTTTATTTGGAGTTGGATGCATGAGTGGAACTCATACTTGGTATGGAGGCTAGCAAAAGACTGGGAGCGACCAACTAAGAGAGCAATAATGGCCATAATCATGCAAAGCGACAAAACATCATGAATTAAAGCATAAAGTGATATTACAAGTCGAAAACTAAAGGATCATAGAGGCTATGGTGACTTGGTATATTCTTAACATAGTGTGAGTATGCGCCAAGTCAACCCAAATAAAGCGTCAAAGGAGAATACCACAATACTATGCTTTAATATGCTAAAACAACGCATGATTCTTTCAAAGCACATTAAGCAATCTCAATTATTTGTAACATGTCATGCTACAGAAAAAATCACTAAGCATAAAACCAAAACAATATCAAGCATGACATGACAAAGCATAGGCCACAGTCAAAAACAAGCTCATTTTACAACTTAAGCATGAACTTTTCCTACTATTTTCCAATCCAAACCAATCTTATTTGAAAACTAAGGTATGAATGAGGGGGTCCAACCAATTTATTCAAGCAAACTAAGAAAACCAAGCAAACGAAAACCAAAAACAAAAACACTCCAAGAACAACACAACTGTGCATGAAACAATAAAAATGAAGTGTTTGGAAGAAACATGAAATTTTTATTGATGAAGAAGGGGATGCCTTGGGCATCCCCAACCTTTGACGCTTGTACTTCTTTAATATTTCTTGGGGTGACATGGGTGGCATCCCCAAGCTTGAGCTTTTGTCCATACTTCATCTTATCACATTACTCTTCCCTACACTTTAAATTTTCCTTCATACAAAACTTCACACAATCTTCATTTGCAACATTAGTGTACTCAAGATAATAAGTATTTTGGTTCAGTTTCAACACAAATAAAATTTCCATTAAAACAAAAGCTACTGTAACACTTCCTTTAAAAAGTTCAAATGATCAAAGAGAACTCAAAGAGAAAGAGATTAAGAGGCAAATGCAAATAATGGCAGAAATCTGTCAAAATAGACCAGCAGGTAAAAATGGATTTTTCGAAGACCTTCTGTTGCTCAAATTAAAAAGTGTTGAACTAACAAAAGTTGGATAACAACCTGGGGTAGAAGCAAAAAAAATTACAGTTCAAATCGATGTACAGAGAGTTTTCACGAATTTTTCTAGCGAAGCACAAAAATCTGTTTCGGGACAGCAACTTTCCCAAGCATTACTTCTCTCTCATTAGAGGTTACTCTTGGCACAAAAACCACACAAAAAGGATAAGGAGAGGCTATTACAGAGGTAATAACTTCCAAGACTCAACTAAAACTTTTGGGTTATCTCATAAATAAGTACTTTTCTTTAACGCCTTTAAGTTAGGCATGATACTTAGAGAAGATGCTCACATAAGAAATATGAATTGAAGTAAAAGAGAGTATCAAGAAGCAAATTCAAAACACATTTAAGTCTAACGCACTTCCTATGCATAGGAATCTTATAAATAAACAAGTCATGAAAGCACAAAGCAACAAGCATAGGAAAGCAAAACAAGTGCAACTTCAAAATTTTCAACATAAAGAGGGGAAACTTAATATTGTTGAGATACATAAAACCATGTTTGCCTCTCTTATAATAACTTTCAGTAGCATCATGAATAAAATTAATAATATAACTATCACATAAAACATTCTTATTATGAGCCACATGCATAAAAGAATTAATACTCCCCACATAAACACAGTCATTCTTATTAATTGTAGTGGGAGCAAATTCAACAAAATAGCTATCATTATTATTCTCATCACCATAATCATCAAATATAGGAGGAATATTGTAATCATAATTAAGTTTCTCCTCAATAGTAGGTGGACTGAAAATATCATATTCATCATTGTAATCATCATATATTGGAGGCATAGTATCACCAAAGTAAAATTTCTCCTCCGTGCCTGGGGGACTAAAAATATCATGCTCATCAAAACCAGCTTCCCCAAGCTTAGACTTTTCCATAGCATTAGCAATAATGGTGTTCAAAGAATTCATACTAATAACATTGCTATTAGCATGCAAATAAAGTTCCATGGGTTTTTTATTTTTCTCTTCAAACACTTCATGTCCTAACTCAAGATAAATACTGTAAAGCTCTCTAATTTTGTTGTTGTTTTCCATTAAGCCTAACTAGTGAAAATAAAAACAAGAAACAAAAAGATATAATTGCAGAATTTAAAGGAAATAACTTCGAGCACTCATACACCAGGAATAGTACTAGAAGATAGCTTAGTAGCCATAGGATGTGAGTACCTTTTACCTTACCTCCCGGGCAACGGCGCCAGAAAATAGCTTGATGTCTACGCATGCTTCTATTCTTGTAGATAGTGTTGGGCCTCCAAGTACAGAGGTTTGTAGAACAGCAGCTAGTTTCCCTTAAGTGGATCACCCAAGGTTTATCGAACTCAGGGAGGAAGTGGTCAAAGGTATCCCTCTCAAGCAACCCTGCAATCAAGATACAAGAAGTCTCTTGTGTCCCCAACACACCCAATACACTTGTCAGGTGTATAGGTGCACTAGTTAGGTGAAGAGATAGTGAAATACAAGTAATATGGATGATTATAAGTGGTAATTGCAATATGAAATAAGAGTGGCAGCAAGTAAACATGTAACATAACTAATTGTAAATGGTGTTTCAATGCTTAGAAACAAGACCTAGGGATCATACTTTCACTAGTGGACACTCTCTCTTATAAATATCTTATCTTCATTATTCTACCCTGAACTACTCTCCGGTTGGACGATGTAGGGATATAACAGCACACCCTAAAGTTCGCATTCCCCATCTAGATAACCCCTCACTATCACCTTGAGCGCTAGATGGTTCCAACAAACACCACAATCTTATAGAGACATCCAACTCAAATTATACTCATGATAA
The DNA here is from genome assembly GCA_023614405.1 of Avena insularis. Classification (NCBI taxonomy): domain Eukaryota; kingdom Viridiplantae; phylum Streptophyta; class Magnoliopsida; order Poales; family Poaceae; genus Avena; species Avena insularis. The sequence continues at coordinate 279,976,922 of CM042690.1, forward strand.
GTATTTATGTAAACTTAGCCAAAGTGCCACACAGTGTGCACACTGTCAACTTCACACATGTGGGGATAATAAGAGATTAATTAAAGCACTTGAGTAGTATAATAGATCTATAGATTACAAAGCTCATGATCTCAATAAGATCACGCATAGAGAGAGATGAACACATAGCTACCGGTAGATCCCTTAGCCTCGAGAGAGAACTACTCCCTCCTCATCATGGGAATCAGCAACAACGATGGAGATGGCGGTGGAGTCGATGGAGATTGCTCCGGGGGCACTTCCCCGTCCCAGCAGGGTGCCGGAACAGAGACTTCTGTCCCCCGAATCTCCTCTTTGCTGGCGGCGATGCTGCGGAACTTTTCGTGGAATTCTGATCTCGTACTTAGGGTTTTCGCCCCGGAGGCAATATATAGGCGAGGGGGCAAGGTCGGTGGAGTACCATGGGGCCCACACTCCCTGGTGGCGCGGCTAGGGCTGGCCGCGCCACCACCAGGTGTGGTCGCCCTGGTTCCCCTCTTCGTCTCTCCTCTAGACTCTGTATTCCTTCTGGTGAAATATTGACTTGGGCTTTTGTCCGGTCCAATTCCAAGAATATTTTCTTACTAGCTTTTCTAAAACCAAAAACAGCAGAAAATAGGCAACTGGCACTGTGGCATCTTGTTAATAGGTTAGTTCTAGAAAATGTGTAAAAATACTCCAAAGTGTGGACAAAACATAAGAAAGTAGATATAAAACAAGCATGGAACATCAAAAATTATAGATATGTTTGCAACGTATCAACATCCCCAAGCTTAACTCCTGCTCGTCCTCGAGTAGGTAAGTGATAAAAAAGAATAATTTTTTAGGTGACATGCACCATCATAATATTGATCGAAGTATTTATAAAACATTGATAGCTGGGATCATAGTACTTTAACATAACATGAAAGATATAGTTCTAACAATAAGTCATAGCAACCATGTTATAACATGAAAAGGTACGAACAAAAGATTCATGAATAACAATGCTTTGAAAGGCATTTGTTTGTTTCACATATAGAAAACATAATGAGAATGGTATTCAGCTTGTCCCTCAGAGTGTAGCAAAACATAAATGCATAGGACACCTTCAAAGTTCATAAGGGTGACTAGATACAAATAGTTTAAGAACAAGCAATATTAAAGTTATGAATCAATCAACAAGTTTTGGGACAATGCACATTAAACTAAGAATGGCCACTATGCTCTCTCAATAGGTGCATAAAGATAGAAGATGGAGACTCAACATAAAAAGTAAAAGAAAGGCCTATCGTAGAAGGAAGCAGGGATTCAAGTCTCATAAAGAGCTTCCAAAAATTATGGTACTTATTAGCTTTTAGCTCTCATTGCCCCTATCATAAGCATCTTTTGGTGATTAAGCTTAAAGTGAACAAATATGAGGATATGCTTGACAAGTTATAAGCTGAAAATTTCATGCCCCTTACTGTTGGGAATATGCCCTAGAGGCAATCATGTGTGATGTTATTTCCAATATATTCATAAGGTTATTGTCCATGTATGAACTACTGATATGTATCATTGAATATGTGATTCGATTGTGGAACTGCATATTCATGTTGTTCATACTAATTGTCCTTGGTCCTTGAAGTTGTGTTGGACACACAACTTAGACTAATGTGAAAGTCGGCAGATGACTCGGTTCCACTTGTCATGGGCATGGAGATGCTATTCCGACTTACATGGATTTGGCTAAAGAGTTTAGCGAGTCGGACTGACCCATATTGAGATGCAACGAACAAGTCGTCATTTGCATGTCTCAATCAATGTAATCCTTAGACCTGAGGTTATTGCACAGTCCGAGTTGAGGATCACCGACTTAGGTTCTGTCAAACGCTGTTCCGTAACTGGGTAGTTATAAAGGCGGAGTTCGGGTCGACTGAGAATCAAGCCGCGTGATGTGAATAACCGAGATGGGATTTTGCCCCTCCGTCTGGAGAGATATTCTCTGGGCCCTCTCAGAAGATATGATTTGGAAAGCATGGCCATGCGTGACTCGGTTAAGTGTTAACCGAGGCGACCGACTAAGAGTTAGTCGGATGAATCACTTATCTCGGATCGAGAAAGAGAGTCGAACTATTTAAGGGATGACGATTATTCGCCTATAGTTCGACAAGGTATATCGTGAGGCAAAAGGGACTCAGACGAAAGTCGCATTGGAAGGTATGTCGTCATGACACCTTGGTACTTGGGAGTTGGCACATTCTGCTAGGAGCCGCTACCAACTGATCGGTCACGAGTGAGACTCGGATCGTGTCCGGGTCACCATGAGCCTGTCGGGTCACACACTTAAGAGCGGGAGCATATTTGGGTTGGACCCAAAAAGGAAATGGACAGAGTCAGTGAGTTGGACTCGCAGTGACTAATATAGGCCTTTAGTGAATGGGCCACAAGTGAGTGGAGCCCACTTTCACTCCCTACATAAGCTGGGGCGCAGGTGCTTAGAGCACATGGTTAGGTCACTCCATGTGTTGGAAACCCTAGCTCTAGCTCTAGTCCAGTCCTGTCACCGTCGTACCGGACCTAGCAGTCCATCGTCGGCGCTCCTCCTTGTACGTGTGGATACTGGCGGAGGTGCTGTACATTCAGCACTTCGATGATCGTGGACCGGAACGGATCGGGAGGACTGCACTGCATCAAGCGACATGCTTCATCGATTCCGAAACCGCGCGTCTAGTGGTAATTCTCGTGGCCTATTACCTCAGCTAGATCTTGGGTTCTCCGCGTAGGAAAAAGTTTTGTTTTTCTCTGCGTGGCCCAACACTTACTTACAAGTACCGTTCCTCATGCTACTCAAGTTTAGTCACAGGTAAGTTCTTGTCATTGTAAGTACATGTGTATCATAGAGAACCACCAACGGGGTACCCCTTGCCTGATGATACGAAACATTCCCCATATCAAAATGACAAGGCAAGCATACAATGAGCATCTCCGCATCATTTTATTTCCTATTTACATAGGCCTCTTTTTTTCTTTCTCTTGTTTTTTTCTTTCCTATTTGCATAGGTTTTTTTATATAGAGGATGCTTCATAGATTGCTCACTATGGTTACGCTGCAGGTTTCCACCAAGATTAGGCATGGCTTAGACCAGCCACCCAGGCGTTTCTCTAACACATATACGAACTCCATGAGCCTTACAAGCTCCCCTTTCATTTCACACCGCCGGGATCCATAAGCAAAAGAACATGATATCAACTAAATAAAGTGCAATGTTGAAAGCGTTCCCCATGATAACATGGTTCTGCTAATTCACAACTTACAAAACGCAAGCATATACGCAACATAGATGGGCACAATGGTTCAAGTTTATTAAGTGCAAGAAAAATAAAGTGTGCCATCAAGTTTGTGAGAGCTTTAATCACTAGTTTTCACATAACAAGTTTAATTCGGAAGGTAGATAAAAACATGAATTTACTTTGAATAGCAATAATACTAATAGGTAGGTATGGTGGACTCTTTGGAATAATTTGGTTTTATTTGGAGTTGGATGTATGAGTGGAACTCATACTTGGTACATGTGGATGCTAGCAAAAGACTGGGAGCGACCAACTAAGAGAGAAATAATGGCCATAATCATGCAAAGCGACAAATCATTATTAATTAAAGCATAAAGTGATATTACAAGTCGAAAACTAAATGATCATAGAGGCTATAGTGACTTGGTATAGTCTTAACATGGTGTGAGCATGCGCCAAGTCAACCCAAATAAAGCATCAAAGGAGAATACCACAATATTATGCTTTTATATGCTAAAACAACACATGATTCTTTCAAGGCACATTAAGCAATCTCAATTGTTTGTAACAAGTCATGCTACATCAATAATTACTAAGCATAAAGTCAAAGCAATATCAAACATGACACAATAAAGTATAGGCCACAGTCAAAACAAGCTCCTTTTTGTACCACTTATAAGCATGAACTTCCTACTCTTTTCCAACACCAATCGAAAGCTAAAGCTAAACGCAGTGCTAGCAAAGGAGAACACTCGCAGAACAATAAGAGTGAAAACTAGAGTGTTCTAGGCAATGAATAACGGGCAGTGTCTCTCTCCAAAAGAAGTGTGTTGGGATACAACCAACTTATTTAAGCAAACCAAACAAAATAAAGCTAAAAAAAATGAAGACGTTCCTAGAACAACACAATTGTGCATGAAACAATAAAAATGAAGTGTTTGGAAGAAACCTGAGATTTTTATTGATGAAGAAGGGGATGCCTTGGGCATCCCCAAGCTTTGACGCTTGTACTTCTTGAATATTTCTTGGGGTGACACGGGTGGCATCCCCAAACTTGAGCTTTTGTCCATACTTCATCTCGTCACATCATTCTCTCCCTACACTTGAAAATTTCCTTCATATAAAACTTCACACAATCTTCATTAGCAACATTAGTGCACTTAAGATCATAAGTCTTTAGGTTCAGTTTTAACACAAGTAAAACTTCCACTAAAACACAAGCTACTGTAGCAATTCATTTTAAAAGTTCAAATGATCAAAGAGAACTCAAAGAGAAAGAGATTAAAAGGCAAATGCAAATAATGGCAGAAATCTGTCAAAACAGACCAGCAGGTAAAAACGGATTTTTCCAAAGACCTTCTGTTGCTCAAATGGAAAAGTGCTAAACTAAACAAAGTTATATAAAATCCTGGGGAAAAAGCACCGAAAAGTACAGCTCAATCGGACGTACAGGGATTTTTCATGGTTTTTTATAGTGAAGCACCAAAATCTGTTTCGGGACAGCAACTTTCCCAAGTCTTACTTCTCTCTCATTAGAGGTTATTCTTGGCACAAAAACCACACAAAAAGGATAAGGAGAGGTTATTACTGAGGTAATAACTTCCAAGACTCAACAAAACAAAAATAAAGTGGAAGTAAAAATATAATGGATTGTCTCCCAAAAGCTCTTTCTTTATAGCCATTAAGATAGGCATGATAATTTCGATGATGCTCACATAAGAAATATGAATTGAAGTAAAAGATAGCATCAAGAAGCAAATATGGAACAAATTTAAGTCTAACCCACTTCCTATGAAAAATAATCTTGTAAAGGAACAAGTCATGAAAGCACAAAGCAACAAGCATAGGAAAGCAACACATATGATGTCATCTCTGATCTTGTAGTTAATGCTATTGAGTGAACCATTGAATTATTGTTTATGTTCAGATTGTTACATATCATTATATCATCTCTGATCTTGATCCATATGATGTCTTGTGAGTAGTTCGTTTAGTTCATGAGGACATGGGAGAAGTCATGTTGTTAGTAGTGGAATTGTGTTGAGAAAGATTCAATGGTTTGATATTTAAGTTGTGGTGTATTTCTTCTAGTCGTGTCATGTGAACATTGACTACATGACACTTCACCTTTATGGGCCTAGGGGAATGCATTGTGTATTTGGCTACTAATCGTAGGGGTTGCCGGAGTGACAGAAACCTGAAGCCCCGTTAGGAAACCTTTGCACAAGGGACGTCAGGGTCTTAGAGTTTAAAGCTGTGGTTAGGTTTCTATCTTAATTACTTTCTTGTACTTGCGGATGCTTGCAAAGGGTATAATCACAAGTATGTATTAGTACTAGGAAGGTCGGTACATTAACACAGGTTCACCCACACAACACTTATCAAACTAAAGAAGATTAATCAACTATATGAAGCGAAAGCACTTGACGATATTACCATGTGTCCTCGAGAACGTTTGGTCATCTTAAGTAATACAACCGGCTTGTCCTTTGCTAAAGAAAGGACTGGGCCACTTGCTGCATTTATTATTATTGTCTTTTATTTACTCGTACTTTATTTACCTGCATTATGAAAAACCCCTAAAAATCCGTTTGCTAAGTATTTACAAAGAATTCCTGCTCCAAGCCACTCGTCAACACCTTCTGCTCCTCATTGGGTTCGACACTCTTACTTATCAAAAATACTGCAATACTGTAGCGGTTCCGTGCATGAAAACAATAAAATTTTACCCTACGTCCCTGAACCCCTGATGCTGTCAGGACCTATCTATTAGTAATACAGTAACGGGAGGGGTTTTCGCGAACTTACCCTTGAAGACCGAAAAGCGTTGTCAACGCTCAGGAGAGCGTGGTTGATGTAGACGAGCCGAAGCCGACCTCAAGGTCGTGATGAAGTCCTTGCGCTCCCTTGGCTCCAACGTCATGAGTGCCTCAAGTGAGACACCTCGCGGGGAGTTACACACGTTCGGTGCCTGACGATGACTCCCGCTTCCCCGATCCAGCAGCAGTTGCGGAAGTAGAGCTCCTGGATCCGAATCCCGCAGCGCGACGGTGCTCTGCGGTGAAGATGTCTCTCGTTCGTGCAGTCCAAATTTGGGACCACGGTCACGAGAGAGAGAGAGAGAGAGAGAGAGAGAGAGAGAGAGAGAATATCAACTAGAGGTCCTCCCAAAAGTGAGAAGACCTTTATTGAATATTGTGTGTATTTTTCTGGCCAAATACCCCCACTATATATAGGGGGAGGGAGGTACTACCTCCCTCAAAGTCCCGGGGTGGTACTAAAGGAGAGGAGGGGGGAGGCCATAGGCCCAGCCGGCCACCCCTTGCCCCTTCTCCCTCTCTCCTTTCCCTAATGGGCCCTCTCCCCTCCGGGAATTGGCCCATTAAGCCTTTTGACCATTTAAATTGATTTTCTCTTTATTAAATAATCATGAATAAATGATTAAATCAATATTTAACATTCATTCACATATTATTCAACCTCCGTGGCTATGGAACACTTCCACCTCCACTCCGGACTTACCGAAACCCTTCCAGTTTTCTCTCTACAATTTTTCGGTGATTCTACCGATCCTATAAACACTTTCTAAGCATCATCAAGCCTTTAAGCGTGATACCCCATGGTTCGGGAACACTCCAGACATGGTCGGGACACTCCTGCACCAATGATCGACAGAGGTACCTAGATGGCCATGTGACCCTTGTGCGTTCCACGAAGATCTTTCGTCGTTTGAACCGGGACAGTCGTGTCTTATTCCCTTTGTCTCTAGATACTTGCATTGCCCGAGATCTGATCAATGACATCACCATGTCGTGTTCAATCTCGTTACGGAACAATGCTACTTGACTCGTTCCGACAAGTGATATCACTGTGATCAAATCACACGCTGTGCAGCTATTGGATATAACCTCTCCGTGTGGGCCCTTGAGTATCTTCCCGTCACATGGACGGACAAATCCCGCTCTTGACATATATTGCCTCTACGGTTTCCTCCGAGTACCTGAACACACCTTTATAACCACTGTATTACCAAGTGGCGCTTGATGCTATCAAAGCACTCTCGGGAGATAGTGATTGATATAGCCTCATGGTCTAAGGAATAGTCTACGAGGATCCATTTCTAATCATCATAATTTGAACTTCGTGACATGATCGGGTCATGATATTTAGGTTGGGTATTGGTTCATCTTCTCATTCATAGAATGAGTTGACTCCATTTCCAACTGGCATAAATGCCACATGATTAAAAAACATGATCATCTATTGACCAATGAACCAGTGACTAGAGTTTCACTGGGAACCCCTGGTTGTTTGTATATCACACATGTATTGATGTTTCTACTCAATAAAGTTATAGCGTGATATGAAACTTAATCATAAACTATATGAAATATGGTAATAGTCCTTATTACTCTTTGTCTCTAGGGAATATTTCCAACAGTCTCCCACTTGCACTAGAGTACAAATACACTAGCTGCATTTGTTCTTAATCATTGGCACCATATATCCGGTAACCTGAACATGCTTGCTCATGGAAGAGGTTAAGTCTTGGGTCTGTACTTTACAATCCCAAATCCTTTGCAACTTACTAATGTCACCGTGATTGACATTAATACTTTATTATCACATGATAACATCTGTGTGTCTGCATCGTCGCTATGGTAGCAGAACAAGGCCTGATTCCAGGAGCCTACAGTGACTTTAGATCAACCACGAGGGCTTTCTCATGGGCACTGTGCCCTGGGACACATCATTCTATGTTAAAAGCGAACTAGCCCCGCCATAACATTATACATCACTTTAGATGGTACCCTTATCTATTATTATAAATGTAATTATCGAAACACTAGTGCACTCTATGCAAATTTCGATGTTTTGTTCACCTCGCTTCCTACTTGACTTTAATCGGTATTTACAGGAGTTTCCAACATATTCCCTTATAACATAACCCTTTATGTTTTAAGATATGTCATCCTTTACGGATTTGGAAAATATGTCTACAGTTCTCTATTAGACACTGCGGACAAACTTAGCTCAATGTTCTGTGATTCAAACTTAATCACTTTCAAATGTTCCTTATTGGATCATATATTATGTTAAGTTATCATCATGGTTTTCTAAGATAGAAGCTATGTCTCAATGTAGTGGATGATGATCATCCTATTCTTTCTTTCAACCATTGATGTTAAACTTAATACTATTCCTAACTTGAGCTATTAAGGACTAGTTCCTTAATTAACTTCTATTCTGAAACCCTTTTCAGAATCCCTTAAGGAATACTACATAATATCATAATACACTAATTATCAACTTCTACACCTCATAAATCATTATTTATAAGTACTTGCGCTTTTATTCTTAACACACTTAAGAATTACTCCTATAAGCTCCCACTCAAAATATGTTCCTACATATTTGAATTTTAGACTTATATTGCTCCCACTCAAAAATATGTCATTCACATATTGTTTTAGGAAGACTTTCATAGCTTCCACTCAATTTCATGCAAATTGCATATCCACTCACTATTTTGAACAATTTCAAAATCCTTTGATCAAATATCAAACTTGGAGTTTTACTATGAGATACTAGTACTTTTACTAGTTTTAAATCCACTAGACATTTAGCACTCTTGAATCAAATTCATTTGAATTCGTCCAATACTTGACAAATTGTGCTTTTGTCATTTACCCCCTTTTACTTGTGAGATTCAACAACGAATTGCTTTCTAATTTCAAGGGAATTTTGCTTTGGGATTTCTCATAATTTTAGTTTACCATTATTTTCTTAGTAGTTCGTAGGTATGTCATATTCCAAGAATCATGAAAAATGATTCGCAAATGTCTCCATACTAGATATGGATTACATTTTGAATCCTACTTCATGTAGTGAAAACACTAGTGGGAAAAACACAATGTTCATTATCATTGATTCTTTCCTTTGTGAAGAGAATCGTTCAGGAACATTTTCTGTTGCGCTTCTCAACACTCTGATGCATGGATTTGGATCCTCATCGTGTTTTACACTATCTTCCATTTGCTTTATAATTGAGAAATATCACTGAATGCAAACTTTCTAAAAAATGTACCAAAATCCAAGCAATACAATTTTTGCTTCTCTTTTGGTTTCAGCTATGGATTTCGTATTCAAAGTTTCCAATGAATACTCTACAAGGACTTATTCGCTATTGTTTTGGTTATATCGAATAACCCCAAAACTTTTACGATGATCCATACTAGATATGGAGCCGCTTTCACGAATTCAAATGGTTCACTATATATTCTAATTGAGTGCTAACTATTTCTTAACTAATGGTCTCTACATCTACACTACAACGATTTATTTGGTGCCATCTATTTACCTACTTTGATATCTAATATCACATTGTGATGCTTTGCATTTTGACGTTTCAAAATGCTTTGCATTTCACAATTACTTTTATGCCATTCTTTATAAAGTCAAATTTCATTACTATTGATCAAATCATAGTAATTAGATTCTCTTTTATATTTATACCCTTTTATTGATGAAACACTTTGATCAAATCAAATAGTTTCATATTCATGTTTCCTTTGGTAAACTTCTTTACACATTTAAACAATCATAATGATAATTACCATTTCTCTAAATCATAATACATCGAATATGTATTTACTTTTAACATTTCATTAAACACTTTGTATTCAAGTAATACACGGTGCTCAAGTTATTTTGCCAAACTTAGGCATGCTTTATATGTGATAAGAAATCGAATGACTTTCACATATTATCATTATAACTTTGAATTTAAACAATGGTTTCATTCAGTAATGAAATATCATTAAGTTGGGTATTTTAAGGCATTTCAATATTTTACAAATGTTCATGCATTATCAATTAGTTTCAAACAACAAGGATAACTCACATATAATCAAACAAGATATGAACACCGATAGAAATCATTCATAAAAGTAGAACAACTGTTTGTTACAAACTCATATGAATAACCGTCTCACAAAGTGTGAGACACACTAAAGAAGTTCATAATATTTTGATTACAATAACTATCCAAAACATAAACTAAGTGATAAATGTCGAGGGAGAGTGTCGTCGGCCATCATCGTCATGCTCTCCGTCAACACGCAACGTCACCTCCTCTCCAGCAAGCACCTCTCATGCAAAAGGACCTGTTTTTAGCAAAACAGAACAAGTATCAAATATACTTAACACTGCAAATGTGTTTGCAAGATTATAACATTTATAAAATTGTATATCAAATATATACCTTTGTCATCGATGACCTTTCCGGTGATTGGTTCAACCTTTATGTTCCTGAAACGTAATATGAACTCTTGGAAATCCAATGTTTCCATATCACCACTCATGATGCTACTCCGGACATGTCCTTCGTAGCTGGGAGGCAACGATCAAAGCAGCACGCCTATCACAAACGGACCATCCATCCAGTAATCCATGAAGTGAACCAGTCTCATGTGTGCATCAAGCATTCGCTCCAAGTGACCCTTCAGACATGTGTGCCCCTCCATCTATATGGAAAGGAACTCTCCAAGCAGCTCGTGCTTCCACATGCGCAAATGGCTTATGAACTCTGCTCTCAGCTGGTCCACCATCGAATATGGATCAAGATCACTCATGAGCGGATGGAGTTCATCCACCATCCCGTAACACATTATTATCTGAATGTAGGTGGACATCTCTTGACGGTAGTAGAAGTCTACCAGCTCTTGCGGGGTCTCATATTGGTCTGGCTTAGTCAAATCCATCGTGCGGCGTATGTATTCTACCACATGATAACTAGTAAGGAGACCATTCAGGCGCACAAGCCAACTAGGGAAGTTGGATCCATCAAGTCTAAGTTTCTCACCCATTACCCATTCCTCAATGACAAAGTAAGCTTCACGGTGAGCCATCTCTACATTTACAATTGCAAAAAGGAATTTAGACTAAGTTTACAATTAAATGAGTTAATAACAACTCCACTCAGAAACACCTATCCCCAGAAGGGTTCCTAGTGATAACACGACCCCTATCAGCCACATCTGCCCTGATCCTCACGGCCATCAATGTGGGTTCAAGGGTCGACGCTAAACGTCGGTCACATCATTCATGCGACTCATGCTCGATCTTTCGATCATCCGCGTTTCGAGGCCATGTCTGCACATGCTAGGCTCGCCAACTCAACCTTAGTGTATTCGTTGTGCAACATGGCTTACACCCACTGTATGCGAACGTAGATATGTCTGACACCCATGCTTGTACCATGGATCGCCTCATACCGAAGAACTTTCTTGGTGGTGCACACTAAAGGGGAACACAATCGTTGGTAATTTTAACAGGGATCATCTTATTAGGCTACCGTCGAGTATCTAATACTAGCACACAAAAAGATATACAAACAATAACATTGAATGTAAATGCGATGTGATATGGTCCTTCACGTCGTGATCTCCAGCCGTTGTCACCGGATTCCGGCGCCAGGGTTACGGCGCCATAGACACCAGGGTACCGGTGTCATTCCGACGTGGTAGTCCGTCACCTCCATGACTATCTACTACTACGTAACATAAGGTAATCACTTTACCTTTGCCACAACCATATCACAAAGCAACGCCCCCCTGCAAAACAAAGTTAGACGCCTCTACTCTATCTTTTCATGTTTTACATGGCTGAATGGGCTTTCGCAGAAGAACCATTCTTACCTACGAACTTTTAGCACAAGCTGATCAAGTAGTTGTCTCTACTACGCCCCTTTTGGGGCCCTCCGTTGCAAATGGCATACCAACTAATGCGAGAGAGACAGACACCCCGAATGTCAAGCGTGGACCAGTCTCGCGAATGAACACATAAAGTCGGTTGGGGGCCGCTTCATCAAGCATTGCTGTGGTATACACAAGTACACGTGGGAGGGTAACAACTAAGAGATCAATGCCCACATGCTACATCTCGTGTGTTCTACCCGTACTAGTATTACTACGCATAAACCTGGTTCTGATACCACTGTAGGGGTTCCGTGCATGAAAACAATAAATTTTTACCCTACGCCCCTGAACCCCTAATGCTGCCAGGACCTATCTATTAGTAATACAGTAACGGGAGGGGATTTTCACGAACTTACCCTTGAAGACCGAAAAGCGTTGTCAACGCTCAGGAGAGCGTGGTTGATGTAGACGAGCCGAAGCCGTCCTCAAGGTCGTGATGAAGTCCTTGCGCTCCCTTGGCTCCAACGAATTGAGTGCCTCAAGTGCGACACCTCGTGGGGAGTTACACACGTCCGGTGCCTGACGATGACTCCTGCTTCCCCGATCCAGCAGAAGTTGCAGAAGTAGAGCTCCTGGATCCGAATCCCGCAGCGCGATGGCGCTCTGCGGTGAAGATGTCTCTCGTTCGCGCAGTCCGAACTTGGGACCACAGTCACGAGAGAGAGAGAGAGAGAGAGAGAGAGAGAGAGAGAGCGGGAGAGAGAGAATATCAACTGGAGGTCCTCCCAAAAGTGAGAAGACCTTTATTGAATATTGTATGTATTTATTTGGCCAAATACCCCCACTATATATAGGGGGAGGGGGGTACTACCTCCCTCAAAGTCCTGGGGTGGGACTAAAGGAGAGGAGGGAGAGGGGAGGCCGTCGGCCAGCTCTAGTGCCCTCATGGGGGAGGGGGCTTGGCCCGGCCACCTGCCCTTCTCCCTCTCTCCTTTCCCTAATGGGCCCTCTCCCCTCCGGGAATTGGCCCATTAAGCCTTTTGACCTTTTAAATTGATTTTCTCTTTATTAAATAATCATGAATAAATGATTAAGTCAATATTTAACATTCATTCACATATTATTCAACCTCCGTGGCTATGGAACACTTCCACCTCCACTCCGGACTTACCGAAACCCTTCCGGTTTTCTCTCTACAATTCTTCGGTGATTCTACCGATCCTATAAACACTTTCTAAGCATCATCAAGCCTTTAAGCGTGATACCCCAGGGTTCGGGAATACTCTAGACATGGTCGGGACACTCCTGCACCAATGATCGACAGAGGTACCTAGATGGCCATGTGACCCTTGTGCGTTCTACGAAGATCTTTCGTTGTTTGAACCGGGACAGTCGTGTCTTATTCCCTTTGTCTCTCGATACTTGCATTGCCCGAGATCTGATCAATGACATCACCATGTCGTGTTCAATCTCGTTACGGAACAATGCTACTTGACTTGTTCCGACAAGTGATATCCTTGTGATCAAATCACACGCTGCGCAGCTATTGGATATAACCTCTCCAAGTGGGCCCTTGAGTATCTTCCCATCACATGGACAGACAAATCCCGCTCTTGACATATATTGCCTCTCTGTTTTCCTCCGAGTACCTGAACACACCATTATAACCACTATATTACCAAGTGGCGTTTGATGCTATCAAAGCACTCTCAGGAGACAGTGATTGATATAGCCTCACGGTCTAAGGAATAGTCTACGAGGATCCATTTATAATCATCATAACTTGAACTTCATGACATGATCGGGTCACGATGTTTAGGTTGGGTATTGGTTCATCTTCTCATTCTCAGAATGAGTTGACTCCATTTCCAACTGGCATAAATGCCACATGATCAGGAAACATGATCATCTGTTGACCAATGAACCAGTGACTAGAGTTTCACTGGGAACCCCTGGTTGTTTGTATATCACATGTGTATTGATGTTTCCACTCAATAAAGTTATAGCATGATATAAAACTTAATCATAAACTATATGAAATATGGTAATAGTCCTTATTACTATTTGTCTCTAGGGCATATTTCCAATAGATACACCCCCTATACTTGTGGGTCATCAAGACTATTTTCTGGCGCAGTTGCCGGGGAGTGAAGCGCTATTGGAGAGTGGAACTGGTAAAGGAAACTTCTAATGTGAGTATTGTTTACTTCTGTTAGTTACTTTATTTCAATATGGATAATTCGCTGAGTTTCTTATTTCGTAATGCTACTACCACTGCTAAGGTAGTAGATGAACCACCACCTGCTGAGAATGATACTTTTAAAATACCTACAAGAATTATTGATCGTGTTATGGATAACTATTATGTTGGAGATGGAACTGTCCATCCCGGTGATCATTTTCTCTTTATACACGAATTATGCGGGTTGTTCAAGTGTGCAGGTATTACAACAGATCAAGTCAAGAAGAAGTTATTCTCATTATCACTGAAAGGAAGAGCTGAGGAATGGTATAATCTGCTGAAGAATGGTCAAGCTCTTGAATGGTAGAAAGTAGCACCTCTCTTTTATTCAAAATTTTATCCTCCTAGTGAGATTCATAAAGATCGGAATCAAATGTACAACTTTTGGCCTCTTGATGGAGAGAGTACATCTCAAGCTTGGGGGAGATTAAAGTTACTAATGCTCAAATGTCCTATTCATGAGCTCCCCAAAAATATTATTATCAATAACTTTTATGCAAGGCTTTCTCTTCAGCATAAGGATTTATTGGATGCCTCTTGTGCTGGATCATTTACACGCATGGAAGAAGAAGCTAAATGGGATCTTCTAGACCGTATTCAAGACAATGCTGAAGCATGGGAGAATGACAAAGGAAGAAAGTCAGGTATAAATTATGATTATGAATGCATTGAATCTTTTATGGGAACTGATGACTTTTAAAATATTAAAAATGCTTATGGTCTAGATTCTCAAGCTATTGCAACCTATTTTAAGGATTTTGCTTCCTATATTAAAGTTCCTAAAAAGAAGTGGAATAAGTATCATGCACCTTATAAAGACATTGTTAGTAGTGTTCCTGTAAGAAATACTGAAGTTTATACTGCTAATCATGTTTTACCTGAACTTTACATTGAGAAAATACCTTTCCCGGTTAAAGTAAAGGAGCATTCTATGATAGATAGTATGGTTAATGAAAGTACAAATAAAGCTATTGAACCTGGTAAACAAATGGATGATGAACCTATAATAGCAAATGTGAAAGACTTTGCCACTAAATAAGAATAAGATGGACACACTATCCTCTGTAAGGATACTTCTAATATTGCTTCACAAAGTAGTGTTATGAGAGCTAGTGTCCCTGTGTTTTCTATTAAAACAAGTGATCATTGCTACAATGGTTCATGTGATAGTTATATTGTTAAATGTATGCATGATACTGAAAGTTATTATGAGAGAGGGAAGACTGTTCTAATGCATCTCAATAATATTAAGTTTCCTCGCTTTATGCTGAAAGTCTTTATGTTACACTTGTTTTGCCTTCCTATGCTAGCAGACCCTGGTTTCAACAATTTGTTTGCTTACAAAATTCCCTTGCATAGGAAGTGGGTTAGACTTAAACATGTGTATTTTTGCTTCTTGATGCCCTCTTTTCAATTCATATTCTTATGTGAGCATCGTTGAAATTATCATGCCCATCTTAATGGCTATAAAGAAAGAGCTTTTTGCGAGACAACCCAATTTATTTGTGCTTTCAGTTGTTTTTGTTTATTTGAGTCTTGGAAGTTATTACTTCAGTAATAACCTCTCCTTATCCTTTTTGTTTGGTTTTTGTGTCAAGATCAACCTCTAATGAGAGAGAAGTAAGATATGGGGAAGGTGCTGTCCCGAAACATATTTTTGTGCTTCACCGTTAAAATTCGTGAGAGATCTCTGTACGTCGGATTGAGCTTTAATGTTTTGTGCTTCTGCCCCAGGTTGTTATTTAACTTTCATTAGTTTTACACTTCTTGATTTGAGCAACAAAAGATTGTCGAAAAAATTGATCTTTACCTGCTGGTCTGTTTTGACAGATTTTTGCCACTCTTGCATTTGCCTCTTAAATCGATTTCCTTTTTGAATTATTTTTGGGTTTTTGGAAGGAGTTGCTACATTAGTTTATGTTTTGATGGATTTCAGTTGAAATTGAACTTAAAAGGTTTATTACCTCGCTTACACTAATGTTTCTAATGAGAATTGTGTGAAGTTTTGTGTGAAAGAAATTTCCAGGTTATTGGAGAAAATGGTGTAATAAGATAGTGAAAGGTTTCATGACTCAAGCAATATGTGCATGAGGATGAAGATATTGATGTTATTCAAGCGGTAACACTGGAAGAATTTACTAAATACCAAGTTCAGAGACCTGCAGAGTCCATTTTCGAATAGGTAACAGTTCTGGTAAGAAAAGTTCCGCGAAAAATCTGTCCAGATATATTTTTGCAGTTTTTATCCAACAAGGAAAGCAACGAAGCAAAATAGGGACCGAAACGGAGCCAGGGTGGCTCACACCACCCCCTGGCGCGGGCCCCCCGGCCGCGCCAGCATGTGGTGTGGCCGCCCCGGACTCCGTCTCTGGCCCGTTTTCTCCCAGTACCTTCCTTTTGTTGTAAAAATTCGTAATATATAATCCCTGGATCCCCCGAGGTTCGTATATTGTGTTCTCATCGTGTTTTCGTTTCGATCTGTTTTTGGCAAGTAGAATCTCAGTTTTGGAGCCACAATGTCCTCCTATGGATCAGCCAAGGAAGATCCCTCCGCGGATATCATCAACCCGTACATGCGCGAGTTGAAGATTAATCCCAAGGAATTTTTGCTCGAAGATGGGGAGGTACAGATAAAAGAGGTTCAGGGCCCTAAAGGTGAAGGAAGTCTGGAGGACAGGATGGAAGCACTAGAGCAAGAAGTCTTTAGGTACAAGAAGATGTTGGAATGGGAAGTGGATATCATCCATAAGATTTGTTCCGAACTCATCGCCGAGCACCAAAAGGAGACTGCTAAGCTTAAGTATGAAATCCTCTCACTCCATTGAACGAACAACCAACTGCAAGCACAGCTCTACGACGGGCAAAATCAAAACTATGAGTATGAGGTTAGGTTTAAATGCATAAGTGCTGCTGCTAGTTTCAGGATGATGGAGACTAGGATGTCTTTTGTTGATGGGGAGCCCTTACCTTGGAAGTCAGACGATGATGAGAGAACACCACCACCACGGAAGGAGTAATTCATCATCAGGTTTTGGCATCCCCTTGGTTTGTTCCAAGCTTGGGGGAGTGCCGCGGTATCACATCACTATCTTCTATATTTTTACCTTTTTAGTAGAGTCATATCATGAATAAAGAAGTTATCATGTAGGATGGTTTGCATTATGGAAGTGTCCCCCCTCTCGTTAGATATCATGTATCCCTTGGTGTGAGTTGTCGTTATGGAATATTAATGAGAAGTTCTTTCATTTACTCTTTTGCATATCTTATATTAGTTTTCAATTCATGTTATATGATTGATCTTATTGTTAGTATTGGTATCACTTTGGGATCATTAAGTTAGTTTAGTTGGTTTTGGCAAACTTGGCTCGGTCAGTAGCAACACTATTTTGAGAATTGAATGAAAAAGATAAAAGTACTCTTAAAGAAATATAATTTGATCATCATTCTTTCTTGATTTGCTGATAAGTTTAGTATTCTCTAGTTAAGATCTTTTGTGCTTCCAAGGAAGATTGCATGTTTGTTTTTATCACTTGTATGTTTGTTTGTTTCCTTCAACTCTTATGCTTGCTACCCAGCCTTGCTAGCCAAAAACCTGTATTGAGAGGGAATGCTTCTCGTGCATCCAATCCTTAAACCAAAATCTATGCCATTCGTGTCCACCATACCTACCTGCTAGCACTATTGCTATTCCAAGTAAATTCAAGTTTTTATCTACCTTCTGAATTAAACTTGTTGTGTGAAAATTAGTGATTAAAGCTCTCACGAACTTGATGGCACACTTTACTTTCTTGCACTTAATAAACTTGAACCATTGTGCCCATCTATGTTGCGTATATGCTTGCACTTTGTAAGTTGTGAATTAGCAAAACCATGCTGTCATGGGGAACACTTTCAACATTGCACTTGTACATTGTACCTAGTTGATATCATGCTCTTTTGTTTATGGATGTCGTCGGTGTGAAATGAAAGGGGAGCTTGTATGTCCATGGAGTTATGTATGTGTGTTAGAGAAACGCCTGGGCCGCTGGTCTAATCCATGCCTAATCATGGTGGAAACTTGCAGCGTAACCATAATGAGCAATCTATGAAGCATTATTCTTATAAAAAAAAGAGACAGAGATTGAAAAAAAGGAAAAAAAGAGAGGAGAAAAGAGGAAAGAGAGAAAAAGCACCATTTTCCCATGGTAAATAAGAAGATTGCTGAGATGCTCATTGTCTACTTGCCTTGTCATTTTGATATGGGGATTCTTCCGTATCATCGGGCAAGGGGTACCCCGTTGGCGGTTCTCTATGATACACATATACTTACTATGACAAGAACTTACCGGTAACTAAACTTGAGTAGCATGAGGAGCGGCCCTCGTATTCAAGGGACATGAGATTTTCAACTTACAACTTGTCAAGCATATCCTCATATTTGATCACTTTACCCTTAGTCACCTAAAGATGCCTATGATAGGGGCAATGAGAGCTGAAAGCTAATAAGTATCATAATTTTTGGAAACTCTTTATGAAACTTGAAATCCCTGCTTCCCTCTGTGAAGGGCCTATCTTTTACTTTTTAGTTGAGTCAGAAAACCTATTCTCTTCTATCTCAAGCAAGTATTTTGAGTTGTTGTGTTTCATTCATTCATATGATGATTTATTTAATCATGTTTCTTATGTTCCTTGTTTTGCACATTGCTCTTATCTTAGTGAATACTACTTTGAAAGCTATCATTGAAAACCCTTTATGTGTGAACTCCTGCAAATTGTCAACTATTCTTCGACCAAGAGCTAAGTTTGCCATTACCAATTATGATTTACTTTATGTATCTTTATTGTGTTTCCTTTACTTATTGCAAGTTAAGTTATATAATAGTGAGTTGTCTTCTATTATGATTTGCATATTGATGAATGTGATGCTTCTTGTCTGTATTCTTTTATCGACTCTCCACTCCATAAACCTGAGGTCATGTTTATTGAGCTCAGTTTTCGCTTGGGGATATGCGAAGTCTAAGCTTGGGGGAAGTTAATACATCCATTTTGCATCACTATTCTATATCATAATTTACTGTTATTCATTGATATATTTCATATTAAGAGATGATACTTATGTTATTTCATCTGTTTTTGCATGGTTGATGACTTTTGGAGCATGGAGCGCTGCAGTCAGGATTCTGATGGAAAAAGGGGCTGTTTGGAGGCGAAATTCGCGAAGATCAGAAAATCCAGGAAAATACATGGAAATTCTATTTTTCCAGAAGACGTAGGATGCTAGAAGGGGGAGTGGAGATGGGCCACAGGGGGCCCACACCACCCCCTGGCGCGGGCAACCCTAGGCCGTGCCAGCAGCTGGTGTGGCCACCCTGGACCACTCCAGGATCTCCCCTTTGGCGTATATTATCCCCATGGAACCCTAATACCTGGAGAGCGACCATAGAAAGATTTTTCCACATCTGTGGGGCGAAAAACTACAGAGAGAGAAAGATCTCTCCACTAGACAGAATTTTGCTAGGGAAATTCCTTCCCGGAGAGGGGAGATCGTCGCCATCAACACCACCATCAAGCTAGACATCATCGGGATCATCATCATCATCATATCCACCAGCACCATCATCACCACTCCATACCGCTGTAACAATTGGGTTGAATCTTACATAGTTCTTAGGGGAAACGTTCTCGGTGTTGATTACTCCTTGTAGTTGATGCTATTGAGTGAACCATTGAATTATTGTTTATGTTCAGATTGTTACATATCATTATATCATCTCTGATCTTGATCCATATGATGTCTTGTGAGTAGTTCGTTTAGTTCTTGAGGACACGGGAGAAGTCATGTTGTTAGTAGTGGAATTGTGTTGAGAAAGATTCAATGGTTTGATATTTAAGTTGTGGTGTATTTCTTCTAGTGGTGTCATGTGAACGTCGACTACATGACACTTCACCTTTATGGGCCTAGGGGAATGTATTGTGTATTTGGCTACTAATCATAGGGATTGCCGGAGTGACAGAAACCTGAACCCCCGTTAGGAAACCTTTGCACAAGGGACGTCAGGGTCTTAGAGTTTAAAGCTGTGGTTAGGTTTCTATCTTAATTACTTTCTTGTACTTGCAGATGCTTGCAAGGGGTATAATCACAAGTATATATTAGTCCTAGGAAGGTCGGTAGATTAGCATAGGTTCACCCACACAACACTTATCAAACTAAAGAAGATTATTCAACTATATGAAGCGAAAGCACTTGCTGGGTCATCTTAAGTAATACAACCGGCTTGTCCTTTGCTACAAAGGATTGGGCCACTTGCTGCATTTATTATTATTGTCTTTTATTTACTCGTACTTTATTTACCTGCATTATCAAAAACCCCTAAAAATCTGTTTGCTAAGTATTTATAGAGAATTCCTACTCCAAGCCACTCATCAACATCTTCTGCCCCTCGTTGGGTTCGACACTCTTACTTATTGAAAATACTGCGATACACCCCTATACTTGTGGGTCATCAGGCTCCGGTGACGATTTCGGGGCGGCGCGACCACTATAGGACTCCTCATGATATCCTCTTTCTAGCACCGCAAGCCGTGCTAGCAGATATGCCGTAGTTTGGCACTGACAACCACGATCTGGCGGTGGCAAGCGTTCTTACGTCATCGTGACGTCACGCCCACATCATCCCGGTCCCACTAGCTCTGTTTGACTTGGTCCTTGCCTAAGTGGCAAGTGACGTGGCCGTGTCCCCACTGGTCAGTGGATGGGTCTAGGTTAGTCCGAGTATAAAAGGTGTTTCTGTGTTTAGTAAATAGATAAAACAAAATAAATCCAAATATAAATATTTTTCCAGGAATTTAATAAAATGATTAAATCTTAGAAATGCAATATCTTTTATTTTATAATTCAGAAAAATATATATTATATATCAAAAAAATTCAGAAAATAAATTCTAGAATCTAAACCTAATATTATATTTTATTTCTCAACTTAAATAAGATAATTATTATTATTAGCAAATATCCTATTAAGGATAAATCTGAAATAAGTATATAATATTATTTTAAAAATTCATAAAAATAAGTATAAAATATCAAAATTCTTAGAAAAGCAAAATATACATTCATAAACTTATTTTGTTCATTTTTGGGATAGTTAACTCAATATTTACTATTTATTGAGTATTTATAAAATGATAAAACTTATAAAAATCATATCTTATTATTTAAAAATCACAAAAATACTTATAATATACCAAAATGATCACAAAAATAAAATCTACACATTAAAAATATAACTCTTCACATTTGAAGTAAAATAAATGAAATATTTATTAAGTCTTGATTAAAATTATTTTCTAATGTCTTAGTGGATTAAAAATACAAAAATATTTAGTTTGCCTTTAGCATTGTTTGTTTAAAATCTAAAAGTGTAAAAAACAAATTCAATTGATGTTTAAGTGAAGTCAAGACAGGTCTAACCATTTTAAGTTGTTCTTACTAAAACTACCATTTAAAATTAAGTAAGTATTACTCTCCAAAAATATTTTATCAATTATAAAATCATTAAGATTTGAGTACTAATTCTTTTACAACTTTGGGAATCCACTTTAAAAGCTAAACAAAGTTTTTATGTATTGAACATGATGCCATTCCCATGTTTATAGAAATGAGTTATAATTCTATAATAAGTGATTCTATTCACTTATAAAATCAAGAGAACACCACTTCCATAAAGGCATAATACTTTTGCTTCACCTTCATGAAGTGTTAAAAGTCTCCACTTGCTAGTGGAATAACTTTTCAAAAATACTAATTGTTTTCTACTTTAGTACTTGTAATTAATAAGAAAACCTTAAAGTGTTAGCTTTAAGTTTAAATACTTTTTACTCTGTAAAGTAATATTTTCCTCAAAAGTTATTCTTCTAAGAATTATTAAAAGTAATCCTTAAGCATTTCTGTGAAGACTCTAATGAATTGATAATCCTATTCAAGCAGTTCTTATGTGCCATTCCACATTTGAGTAGTTTAATATTGCATGCTACTTGTTGTATTTACATATTGTTTCACACACACTCTCACAAGCCTTAATAAGAAGCACAAGTGTGAAATTGGTATAAAAGTGCAACACATTCCAAAGAACTCATCACAAGCTTCAAACCCTAGATCAAATACGATTAGTCCGGGGATTCGTATTTATCAAATTGCATTACATTACTTATGCATAATTGCATCTTGCTTCTTTAAACATTCGTCCTTACCGAACTAGTGATGCTGTTTATAGAATTTGGATCTTCTATTATCTCGAAGACCGTGATTGCATAATCTTGTAATCACAAAAGGCAAGTTCATAACTTGCTCATGTCCTTTGATTATTTTCTAGCAAATGTGTGTAACCCAAATGTTGTCATCACCTGCATTTCAAAAAAGTTAGAAACCACTATTTTCATAATAATATGATTATGGATTATTTACTAAATGGTAATAATCTACTGATACAGTTCTAGTGGTAAAGGAACATAATATCTAGAACTTAACAACCAATGTTGCCAGTGATTCTAGCGCCGTATATTACGTGTTAACCATGAGATCTAGAATGGGATGGAGAAGTCAGCTAAATCTTCTTCTTTTCGCATGGACGGATGACCTTATCGTGAAGCTGCAGATTTCTTGTGGAGAATCCAGAGAATCCAGCACATGGTGGGACCCCTTAGTGCCCTGCGATCTAGGTGTCTAGATTATCTGTGCATAGCTGTCCAGGTGGAAGTTCACCATAACTGATGGTGGCTGCCAGGCAGAGCTGCTTATAGAGTCTTCGAGAGGCTACCCGGACTATACTCGTGGTAGAGCTCTTGGGGGATCATGTCTTCATGCGGGGTCATGGAGAAGGGTAGTGATCGGCTTGGATCATCTACTGGGCCCTGATACATTGCCAATGTATCTATAATTTTTGATGTTCCATGCTTGGTTTTATCTACTTTCTTGTGTTTTGTCCACACTTTGGAGTACTTTCCATATGATTTCTTGGACTAACCTATTGACAAGAGCCACAGTGCCAGCTGCCTATTTTCTGCTGTTTTTGGTTCCAGGAAGTCAGAAAATGAATATTCTCGGAATTGGATGGGACAAGAGCCAAAGTCGCTATTTTACCGGAAGACATCTGGAGCTGGAAGACGAGGAAGGGCCAGGCTCAGCCACACCACTGGCATGTGGCTCAGGTGGTGGGTGACCTGACACCCTGGCCTCTCCTTCCGCCTATATATTGCCTCTGATACCAAAATCCTAAGTACCCGATCAAAAATCCACGAAAGAGTTTGTAGCCGCCGTCATATCCATCCCTAGATCGGGAGGGATCTAAAGCTCTTCCCGGCACCCTGCCGGAGAGGGGAATTCACCCTGGAGGCCTTCTTCATCATCATGCAAGCCTCCGGTGTGATGCGTAAGTAGTTCATCTATGGACTACGGGTCCATGTAGTATCTAGATGGCTAGTTCTCCTCCTTTGTGCTATCATGTTTAGATCTTGTGACCTCCGTTCATGATCAAGATCATCTATTTGTAATTCTTACATGTTGTGTTTGCGGGGATCCGATGGATATTGAGATGCTATTTTAGATTGATTATTGATTCTATCATGTCTTTATTATTTGTGATCTTGCATGCTTTCTGTTGTTAGTAGCTATCTTGGCCAAGTAGATGCTAGCAACTCCAAGAGTTAGTATTTATGCTCGATAGTGGGTTCATGCCTCTAGTAACTGGGAAGTGATGAAATCTCTAAGGTACTAGATGTGCTATTGCTACTAGGAGAAAACAACAACCCTTTGTTCATAGAACAATCGTATTGTTTACTTTACACAATTAAAGCAATAATCTGCTGCTTGCAACTTAATACTAGAGGGGTTCGATGATAACCTGAAGGTGGATTATTAGTCATAGATGCAGTTGGATGGCGGTCTATGTATAATGTTGTAATGCCCAATCAAGTCTCAAAGGAGTCAAGATGATTAGTATATGCTTGTATGCTTTCTCGATGTTTGTCAATTGCCCCGCTGTAATTTGTTCACCCAGCATGTTATCTATCTTAAGAGAGCCACCTCTAGTGAACTATGGACCCTGGTCCTTTCTTTTACATTCAGTCTACAAACTGTTTATTGCTTTGTGTTTACTTTTTGCAAACTATTACTTCCTTCCATTCGATATGTTTAATCCTTTGTTTTCAGCAAAACCGGTGAGATTGACAACCTCATCGCAAGTTGGGGGCAAAGTTCTGTGGTTGTGTTGTGCAGGTCTCCACGTTGCTGCTGGCACCGGTAGTGCGCCCTGCCAACGTTCAGCTAGCTACACCTTTGGGGTGTTTCCTTGCTCCTACTGGATTGATAACCTTGGTTTCATACTGAGGGAAAACTTGCTGCTGTGCTCATCATACCTTCCTCTTGGGGTTCCCCAACGAGCTCGATATATTTTGGGCCATCAACAACTTTTTCTGGCGCCATTGTCGGGGAGTCAAGGACATCTTCACAAGGGCAGTCCCTCGTAACCAATCTCTTTACTTTGTTATTTTTGTTTTTCTTAGTTTCTTTTTGTTTTGTTTGCTTGTTTCTTTATCAAAAACACAAAAAAATTAGTTTTACAAGTTTGCTTTCTGTATCAAAAACACAAAAAAATGACTACCCTTGAAAACACTAAGTTGTGTGACTTCACTAGCACCAACAACAATGATTTTATGAGCACACCTATTGCTCCACCTGTCCCTGAAGCTACTTTCTTTGAGATAAAACCTGCTTTACTCAATCTTGTTATGAGAGAACAATTTTCTGGTATTGGTAATGAAGATGCTACTGCCCATCTAAATAACTTTGTTGAACTTTGTGAGATGCAAAAGCATAGGGATATAGATGGAGATATTATTAAGCTTAAATTGTTTCCTTTCTCTTTGAGGGGAAAAGCTAAAGAATGGTTGAATTCCTTAACTAGGAATAATATTGATTCTTGGACTAAATGCAAAGATGCTTTTATTGGAAAATACTATCCTCCTGCTAAGATTATATCTATGAGAAGTGAAATAATGAACTTTAAACAATCTGATAATGAACATGTTGCTCAAGCTTGGGAAAGAATGAAATCTTTGGTAAAGAATTGTCCCACTCATGGACTGACTGCTTGGATGATCATCCAAACTTTTTATGCAGGATTGAACTATTCTTCAAGGAACCTATTGGATTCTGCTGCTGGAGGTACCTTTATGACCATTACTTTGGGTGCTGCAACAAAGCTTCTGGATAATATGATGGTTAACTATTCTGAATGGCATACTGAGAGAGCTCCACAAGGTAAGAAGGTAAATTCTATCGAGGAAACCTCCTCCTTAGGTGATAAGATTGATATTATTATGTCTATGCTTGTTAATGGGAAAGCCCATATTGATCCAAATAATGTTCCTTTGGCCTTTTTGGTTGCTCAAGAAGAGCAAGTTGATGTTAACTTTATAAGAAATAACAAATTTAGCAACAATGCCTACAGGAATAATTTTGGTAACAACAATTATAAGCCATATCCTCCCAACAATGGTAATGCTTATGGAAGTTCCTACAACAATAATAGGAGTGCTCCCTCTTAACTTGAAGTTATGCTTAAAGACTTTATTAGTAAACAAACTGCTTTCAATAAAACTATTGAGGAAAAACTCTCTAATGCTAAAAGAAATATAACATCTTTGGCTGAAGCTCAATCTTCTTTTAATAAAATGGCTGCTAAACCTGAAAATATTGATAATCCGTTTGTAGCTACTAATGCCATACAAGTAAGAATTGATGAAAATGTTAGACTATTAGCTAAATTACATGCTAAGTGGGAAAGAGAAGATGAAATTGCTAGAAACATTAGTGCTTCTACTATCACCACCACTAGTGTTAAGGCTAGTAATAGTTCTACCACTTGTAACATCCCAAAACTTTAATCCAAGTGATCAAGATCAAATCTACCCAATTTAGGGTTAACAAAAACTTTTCCATTTAAAAATCTTTAAGCATTCATATGTGTGTGCATTTAAATAGGAGTTGTTTTGATTTGCCATAATTGAGTGATCTATTGATTGTAAAATGACTCTAAGGTGAATAAACATCATCTAGATCATCCCCAAGCAAATCCCAAAGAAAAATAAATCAAAAAGAATTAAATAAGCAAATGGTCAATTTTGCCATTTTAATCACATAACACACTTTGGCTATTCCTAGCACTCATTTTCAAACAGAGACAATTGTGGATCTTTGCACCCCTTTCTAGTACAAGTAGTGATGTACCAAGGCCCACTTTGTGATCTCTCAAAAACCTTCAAACACTAATTTTAAATGACAGTAGAAAATTGAATCTAGTTCATATGTCTAGATACC
Source organism: Avena insularis (assembly GCA_023614405.1). Classification (NCBI taxonomy): domain Eukaryota; kingdom Viridiplantae; phylum Streptophyta; class Magnoliopsida; order Poales; family Poaceae; genus Avena; species Avena insularis. The sequence goes on from CM042690.1 coordinate 280,003,490, forward strand.
ACTTTTGCAAAAACCACTCAAATGAATTCCATTTAACAAATCCTACCAACCACAGTCTACCAAGCATCAGATCAAAGCACACACCAAAAATCTTTCAAAAATTCAATTTAAAATCTCTTGCGGACATTGTGTCGAACACTTAGTGAGCACTAAACAAACTGCCTAACTATTACTGTTTTAGAGGAGTGATCCAATGCCACTAAGGCCTAAAACCTCTCCCATTCTCTCCCCCGGTACCAACCATGCCATCAAGGGGCTACCCCTTAGCTGTTTGCAGCAGTGCCGCGCCACCTGAGCACCATGCTCGCCGGTCGAGCATGGACAACTCCCAGCCGACCGCCCCTCCCTCTCTCGCCATGTCTAGGAGATAGATCGGACCACACCGCGACTCCCTGTCCTTTCCCCAAGCCAGCCAGCACTGGACCACCCCAGAGCAGCGCCACCCTTTCTCTCTGCGCCATGCGCAGCGCACGCCAGAGCGTGATCGCCGCCAGCACTCCACATACCATGCCTCGACACCAAATCGTGCACGCAGCTCCGCCTCGACACCCACACCCCGCCAGACACGGCCGTGCACCGCCGCGTGACCCACAGTCACCATGATCGACGTCGAGCATCGCCTCTGTCTCCTAGAGCGCGGGAAGCCCCCGACCAAATGCCACCGCCCCTAGTGTCGCCATTACACCATAGAGGACCGCCAGCAGACCGCGCACCGTCTGCCTACCTCACCCATGCTGGTATCCCTCTATACCGCCCTCACCGGAGACGCCAACCCACACCCGCCGGTCCCCTTGTCGAGCCTATATAAGGAGGCCTCCCCAGCACCATTTCTTCACACCATCTCACTCCCCTCTCCATCGACTGTTCTCTCTCACGAGCCGAGCAGCCCATCGCCGGAATTGCGCCGGAGGTAGCCGTTGCAGAGGAGGAGAAGTCCCTGTCAATTTCGTCCACCTTAGCCCCTGCCGCGACCTTGCCTGAGTCTATTGTCGCCGTCCAGTTTCTTTGCCCGCCTCGCCGCACTGGCTGGAGCCCTGGTATGCCCTCACCGTACCCCCACTGACCGCTCTAGGGTTCGGTCTCGCCGGCGACGAGTCTGTCATCGACGACGACCGTGGACCGTTGATCTGTGTTCTAATCATAACACCCAGATTGCCCCGTACCGCTTTGGGTTTTAAGTGCCACTGACATGCGAGACCAGCCTGTCAGTCGCCCTTTGCACCGCGGAGTGCCACTGGGCCGGCCCATTTAGTTTCCCGCGCTGACCTAGTAATTCAAATATAGGTTTTTCTATTTAGACTTAGAATCAATTCTGGCCCTTAGTTTAAAAATCATTTCAGGAAGATTTACTGAACCAAATTGAGTGAATCAAATTTTGTTGGAAAGATACTGAAATCTCTATCAAAGACCGTTGGATTTAAATCATTAAGAGTTAGAGATCTCTCCTAGTTAAAATAACAAACAGAAGCTTTTGCACATTCAAACATTTTTCTAAAATCAACCATAATAGCTTTTGAGTTGATTCCAACTCTCAAAAATCACATTTAACCATACCTATCTAAATATGTAATAATATTAAGGTTTGGATGCAGTGACTTTGGACTAGTACCAAAATAATGCTATATGGGCATTTCTAGTCACTTTAAATCATTAATTATTAAACTTAAACTCATTAAAATGTGATCCAACCTTTAAATCACATTCCCATGTGTTAGAATATGGGGTGATGACATGTGTCCACATGATCCCATATTTTAAGTGGAGAATATTAAATCTTAGTTAATTTTAATGAGTAGAAATTACTTTTCTCAAATAAAAAGAATGAAACTAGTTCATTAAACCTTGTGATGCTTGTGATGATAATAGATCATCAAATATGTGCCTTAGTGTGCTAAGTAGGCTAGTTAAGTATTGTTTGGTGATTGTGTATTCCAAATGTATTTATAGACGATAGTACCGACCAAGGCTACGAGGAGGAGGATTTCTACCAAGAGGAGGAGGAAGAAAACTTCAACCACTGCACTACACAAGGCAAGCTATTATTTTGGCAAGCTAACACTTGCAAGTATTTATACTAGCAAGCCATCATTAACAATGCAAGCTAATCCTTGCAAGCTAGATAACCTAAGCAAGATGCATTAGGCATGCTTTGGTTATACCCTTTGACTTATACCTACTCCAAGTTTTATTTACAAGCTTTACCTTCTTTACTTTACCAAAGTCCTTTACTTGTTTAAAGGTAGCATAAAGAGTATAAAACTTGACCTATCTAGTTATATTTAGATGTCATTCTATGGCATGAGATTGAGATTAGCACCCCACCTTAGTGAACACTCTTAACTTAGTAGTTGGAGCTAAACTAAAAACTTGATTCACTTTAGATGGGACTACTTGGTGAAAATGACTTGTGAAAACCTTGGAATGATGAGTCATTCTATTGAGATGTTTTGACATGTGTTGAGAAACACAAATGGTTTATGATGATGAAAATGTTGAGGCATGAGCCTTAGCCCTTTTACAAAACTGATGGTTGGGTTCGGATGCGATACCATTCCAATTTTACCATACAACCACAATACCTGAATTGGGTAAGGCTTAACCGGAAGTTTATATGCATTAGTATTAGTTCCCTCACGGGAGAGGTTTGAGCTGAGGCTACCTCTCAATGTTGTCCACCTATGCAGTGCCCAAGATGACAGATGGTCATGGTTGGGAGGCCATGCTCATAGGAGAGGTGCTTATACTAGAGTGTGTAAAGGAAAGGTTATGTTTGATTATCTGCATACTAAGTATGATGATTCAGGGTTATCCCTGACAGATGTATAGAATCTTGTGGTGAAAGTGTACCACCTCTGCAGAGTGTCAAACTATTCGAATAGCCGCGTCCGCGGTTATGGACAGTTGGAGTGGCCATACTGTTCTGTTGTCAGATGTTTTTAAAACAACTTATGAAATGGATTGTGACATGACTTGACCATAACAGAGTTGTGACTATGATGACTAAGTTCCCACTTAGGTGTTTTCAAACTTTATTTGATCTTTCTTTGTTTATGAACTCAGCTTAGGTTTCAAACTTAACTTTATAAATAAACTTAGAGTTAGCATTCATACTAGAACTATACTACTTGATAGTGGTAGTTTGCGAGTACTTAGAGAGTACTCATGGCTTTGTCCCTGGGTATTCCTATGGCCAGACTATGAAGGAGACTACCAAGATGAAGGACAACAGGACGGCTATGATAACTAGGACTATCTTCCATCGCCAGCATTGCCTGTGACTCTAAAGATGGACCCCATCGCTACGCTATGTATTCCGCTACTTGATTGTACTAAGACTCGATCATGAGATCCTTTATTTGTGTAAGACCTTATATTGGTTTGTAATGGATGATGTACTGTGATATCCAATCTGTTATGTCTCGCAAAAATGGTAATCCTGGGATTGGGATGTATGGCATAACAGGCATCTGAGATTAAAAATCAGGGTGTTGACACCACTCTAGATGATAATTTTGACTTTGATCTTGATGGTTGCAATATCTCTAAAGTTATTAAGTTCCTACAAATCTTGCTAAAAGTCCTAATGCTAGTGCTATGAACATGACCTTTACAAAACACATTACTGATGCTCTCATAAAGATTAAAGAAGAAAAGATGAAACATAAAGCTTCTATTCCTATAAAACAAGAAGATGGTTGGGAACCCATCATTAATATGAAAGTGAATGATTTTGATTTCAAAGCTTTATGTGATCTTGATAGTAATGTTTCTATTATGCCTAGAAGGATTTATGATATGCTTGATTTGCCACCACTTGAAGATTGTTATTTGAATGTCCCATTTGATGATAATGCTAAAAAGAAACTCATGGGGAGTATTAATGATGTCCTTATTAAGGTTAACAATGCCTATGTCCCCGTTTATTTCTATGTTTTGGATGTTTAATACAATGCTTCTTGTCCTATTACTTTGGGAAGACCTTTTCTTAGAACTGTTGGTGCCATTATTGATATGAAAGAAGGCACCATTAAATATCAACTCCCACTCAAGAAAGGTATAGAACATTTCCCTAAGAAGGGAGAGAAGATTTCTTTTGCCTCTCCTATGAAAACAAAATTTGCTCTTAATGCTTCTTCATTTGAGAACACTTGATTCCTTTTCTTGCTTCTTATGCCTAACTTAAAGACGTTAAAGAAAAGTACTTATTAGGAAATAACCCAAAAGTTTTAGATGAGTCTTGGAAGTTATTACTTCAGTAATAACCGCTCCTTATGCTTTTTATTTTCTTTTTGTGCCAAGAGTAACCTCTAATGAGAGAGAAGTAATGATTGGGAAAGTTGCTATCCCGAAACAGATTTCTGTGCTTCACCGTAAAAATTCGTGTAAAATCTCTGAATGTCCTTTTGAGGCATGAATTTTTGTGCTTCTGCCAAAGGTTGTTATATAACTTTCGTTAGTTCAACACTTTTTGATTTGAGAAACACAAGGTCTTCGAAAAAATTCGTCTTTACCTGCTGGTCTGTTTTGACAGATTTCTGCCATTTTCTGCATTTGCTTCTTGTTGGTTCCTTTTTGAGTTCTTTTGGGGAATTGAGATTTTTGAGGGAAGTGCTAAAGTAGCTAGTGTTTTAATGGAATTTTTATTGGTGTTAGAACTTAACCTTAAAGACATATTATCTTGAGTGCACAAATGTTGCTAATAAAGATTGTGTGAAGTTTTGTATGAAGGAAAAATTTCAGGTGTATCAAAGAAATGAGTAATGAGATGAAAGATGGACTAAAGCTCAAGCTTGGGGATGCCACGCGTGTCACCCCAAGAAATATCCAAGAAGTACAAGCGTCAAAGCTTGGGGATGCCCAAGGCATCCCCCTCTTCATCAATACAAATCACAGGTTTCTTTCAAATACTTTATTTTTATTGTTTCATGCACACTTGTGTTGTTCTTGGAGCGTCTTCTTTTTCGTTTTAATTTTGGTTTTTAGTTTTCTTTGTTTGCTTAGTTTGCTGAATAAATTGGTTGGACCCCCTCTTTCATACATTGGTTTTCAAATAGTTTGGGTTGGTTTGGTTTGGTTTGGAAAAGAGTAGGAAAGTTCATGCCTAAGTGGTAAAGAGAGCTTGTTTTTGACTATGGCCTATGCTTTGTCATGCCATGCTTGATATTGTTTTGGCTTTATGCTTAGTATTCTTTTATGTAGCATGACTTGTTATAAACAATCGAGATTGCTTAATGTGCCTTGGATGAATCATGCGTTGTTTTAGCATATTAAAGCATAGTATAGTGATTTTCTCATTTGATGCTTTATTTGGGTTGACTTGGCGCATGCTCACACCATGTTATGACTATCTCAAGTCACCATAGCCTTTATGATCCTTTAGTTTTCAACTTGTAGTATCACTTTATGCTTTGATCAATGATGTTTTGTCGCTCTGCATGATTATGGCCATTATTGCTCTCTTAGTTTGTCGCTCCCAATCTTTTGCTAGCCTCCACAACCAAGTATGAGTTCCACTCATACATCCAACTCCTTAAACCAAGTTATTCCAAAGAGTCCACGATACCTACCTACTAGCATATGCTATTCCAAGTATATTCATGTTATTGTTTACCTTCCAAATAAAACTTGTTATGAGAAAACTAGTGATTAAAGCTCTCACGAACTTGATGGCACACTTTACTTTTTGCATTTAATAAACTTGAACCATTGGGTTCGTCTTTGTTGCGTATATGCTTGTGCTTTATAAGTTGAAATTAGCAGAACCATGTATCATAGGGAACGCTTTCAACATTACACTTGTACTTTGTACCCCGTTGATATCATGTTCTTTTGCTTATGGATCCCGGCGGTGTGAAATAAAAGTGGAACTTGTAAGATCCGGAGTTTGTATGTGTGTTGGAGAAACGCCTGGACCGCTAGCCTAAGCCATGCCTAATCATGGTGGAAACTTGCAGCATAACCATAATGAGCACTCTATGAAGCATCCTCAATAAAAACCTATACAAATAGCAAATAAAAAGATCGCTGAGATGCTCATTGTCTGCTTGCCTTGTCATTTTGATTATGGGATAGCTCATGTATCATATGCAAGGGGTACCCCGTTGGCAGTTCTTTATGATACATATGTACTTACAATGACAAGAGCTTACTTGTGACTAAAGTTGAGTAGCATGAGGTTCGGTCTTTGTAAGTAAGGGGCATGAGATTTCGGTTTATAACTTGTCAAGCATATCCTCTTAGTTGTGTCACTTTAACCTTAATCATCTTCAAGATGCTTATGATAGGAGCAATGAGAGATGAAATTTATAAGTACCATAATTTTTGGAAGCTCTTTATGAGACTTGAATCCCTATTTCCTTCTATGAAGGCCCTTCTTCCACCAATATATTGAGTCTCCACCTTCTATCTTTATGCACCTACTTTGAGAGCATAGTGGCCATTCTTAGTTCTATGTGCATTGTCCCAAGACTTGTTGATTGATGCATACCTTGATATTGCTTGTTTTAAACTATTTGTATCTAGTCACTCTTTTGAACTTTGAAGGTGTTCTATGCATTTATATTTGCTACTCTATGAGGGACAAGCTGAATGCTATTATGCTATGTTTTCTTTATGTGAAACAAACAAACGTCTTGCAAAGCATTGTTATTCATGAATCTTTTGTTTGTGCATTTTCATGTTGCAACATAGTTTCTTTGTCCTATTGCTAGAACTTTGTCTTTCATGTTATGATTGAAGTACTATGATCCCAGCTTTTAATGTTTTACAAATACTTTGATCAAGTTTATGATGGTGCATGTCACCTCAAAAATTACTCTTTCTTTTTATCACTTACCTACTCGAGGACGAGCATGAGTTAAGATTGGGGATGTTGATACATTGCAAATGTATCTATAATTTTTGATGTTCCATGCTTGGTTTTATCTACTTTTTTGTGTTTTGTCCACACTTTGGAGTACTTTTCATATGATTTATTGGACTAACCTATTGACAAGAGCCACAGTGCCAGCTGTCTGTTTTCTGCCGTTTTTGGTTCTAGGAAGTCAGAAAATGAATATTCTCGGAATTGGACGGGACAAAAGCCAAAGTGGCTATTTTACCGGAAGACATCTAGAGCCAGAATACAAGACGGAGAAGGGCTGGGGCCTGGCCACACCTGGTCACGCCAGGCCTTCGCCAGAGGGTGGTCTGCCAACCCAAAGACCCTCGGCCTCTCCTTCCGCCTATATATTGCCTCCGATACCAAAACCCTAAGTACCCGATCAAAAATCCACGAAAGTGTCTGTAGCCGCCGTCATCTCCATCCCTAGATCAGGAGGGATATAAAGCTCTTCCCGGCACCCTACCGGAGAGGGGAATTCACCCTAGAGGCCTTCTTCATCATCATGCAAGCCTCCGGTGTGATGCGTGAGTAGTTCATCTCTGTACTATGGGTCCATGTAGTATCTAGATGGCTAGTTCTCCTCCTTTGTGCTATCATGTTTAGATCTTGTGAGCTCCGTTCATGATCAAGATCATCTATTTGTAGTTCTTACATGTTGTGTTTGCGGGGATCCGATGGATATTGAGATGCTATTTCAGATTGATTATTGATTCTATCATGTCTTTGTTATTTATGATCTTGCATGCTTTCCGTTGTTAGTAGCTATCTTGGCCAAGTAGATGCTAGCAACTCCAAGAGTTAGTATTTATGCTCGATAGTGGGTTCATGCCTCTAGTAATCTGGGGAAGTGACAGAAATCTCTAAGGTACTAGATGTGCTATTGCTACTAGGGAGAAAACAACAACCCTTTGTTCATAGAACAATCGTATTGTTTACTTTACACGCAATTCGTAAAGCAATAATCTGTTGCTTGCAACTTAATACTAGAGGGGGTTCGGATGATAACCTGAAGGTGGATTATTAGTCATAGATGCAGTTGGATGGCGGTCTATGTATAATGTTGTAATGCCCAATCAAGTCTCAAAGGAGTCAAGATGATTAGTATATGCTTGTATGCTTTCTCGATGTTTGTCAATTGCCCCGCTGTAATTTGTTCACCCAGCATGTTATCTATCTTAAGGAGAGCCACCTCTAGTGAACTATGGACCCCAGTCCTTTCTTTTACATTCAATCTATAAATTGTTTACTGCTTTGTGTTTACTTTCTGCAAACTATTACTTCCTTCCATTCAATATGTTTAATCCTTTGTTTTCAGCAAAACCAGTGAGATTGACAACCTCATCGCAAGTTGGGGGCAAAGTTCTGTGGTTGTGTTGTGCAGGTCGTCACATTGTCAGCGGCACCGTAGTGCCTCGCCAACGCTTAGCGTTTAGCTACACCTTTGGGGTGTTTCCTTGCTCCTACTGGATTAATAACCTTGGTTTCATACTGAGGGAAAACTTGCTGTTGTTCTCATCATACCTTCCTCTTGGGGTTCCCCAACGAGTTCGATATATTTTGTGCCATCAACAGGCCCCATATCACGAAATTGTGGACGGGAATAGGCTGTCCGGTTGTGCAACAAGGATTTGGTCTCTCATGGGAAAAGTAACACACCTCTGTAGAGTGTAAGAATTGTGACATTGTACTCCCTGTTCCGAGAAGGAGCTACGGACGCGGCAGGAAAGGAACTCCATGAAAGTTCTGGTCAACCTGCGAAGATTGTCGGACATAGTTTTAGAATAAAAGCAACCTTTGAAGAAATGTTTATGAAAACCTGCATTGCCTACGATCTTTGGTCTGTGGCTGTAGATATAGTGCATCATACACTCCTTTTAGTGAACTTGATGAGTACGCTCGTACTCAATCATACCTTCTTAACCCTTGCTAGGTTCTAAGCCGTTGAAGATGACGTCAACACCAACTCCTCCTCAACAAGTCATCACCAAAAGTTCAAGTTCTTCAATGAAGTCAATGGAGTCAAGATATACATCAGCTGAAGTGAAGACGAAGTCTCTAATTAAATAGGAGTAGATACTCTAGACACAGACCCTACTTCTGTAGAGCAATGCAATAATAGCATTTGCAAATCAGATAGTTTAAATGCTAGTCTTATTAGCCAGATAGTTTGGAGTTATTATTTTTGGTTCTTCTTTGTAAGAAGTTTCTTTCTCTCTTTAACCTAGAGTGTTCTCTAGATCTTATGTAAAGAGTCGAGTTGTAATCTATAGTCATGTCTTGGACCTACCGTGTTTCTATTGTACCACTCTGAGGGATGTAATACTAGTGAACGGTGTTTTATTGGTGCTATATCAACGACTATAGTGTATTACATCATGAAGTGGTATGCTGCGTCACCGCAGCAAGGAGGGGGTGTCAGGGGCTCCTGGTGTTGGCGGCGACTCGGCGTGGTCAGTGCCCAGATCGTGTGTTGGAAGCTCGGCTTGGGGTCTGCTCGTAGTCTTAGGTTCCAGACGTGGTGAGGGTTTTTCCGGGTGAAATCCCAGCGCTCCGGCGCCAACGACGGCGACGCCTGTGGGTGTCGTGATCCTCTTGAGGGCGTCATTGTGGTTACCCTCGCCGCATTAGGGCTCCAGGTGAAAACCCTTGACTTCATGGTCTCGACGACGGCGTCACTAGTTGCGTCGTCACCTCCTTGGGGCGTTGTCGTGGAACTCAGGTCTCCTTGGCCTCATGACGGCTTTGGTGGGAAGCTCGATGCTTCTAGAGTTTATTGTTTATCTTTGATCTGCTTGTAAGAGGAGTTTCTCATCACTTTGTATCGATTGGCCGTTTGGCTTTATTTATAAAACGGGGCGAAAGCCTATTTCGAGGGGAAGATCTTGCAGATCCAGCCCTGGCACACGCAGGTCCAGACCCTAGCTCCATCGCACGCGGATCGAGCACCGGCGCGCGCATGTCCAAACTCCAGCGACGCCGCATAAAAAATCTAATTTTTTACCTCCAATCACCGGTGCCTCCCTCGTTCCGGGGCTGCTCCACCTAACCAGGAGGAGGGGCACCAGAGCGCCGTTGGTAGGGGAGTTGAAGGCGGAGGAGGGAAGAGCTTCCGGTGGCAAGGAGCACGGGAGCCATGTCGGCGACGCTCGATCTTGGTCGGGAGGAGAGGAGGACGGGGAGACAGAGGGGAGTGAGGTCGCGAGGGGGCGAGGACGACATGTCGTGACGCGAGGGTATTTTCGGAAACGCGAGAATTTCGTGAACCTGGTAGAATCTTGCTGTGGATAGCTTCGACGTCTTATATTTTCGAACGGCGGGAGTATTTTTTTTATTAACCATATCTTTAGTTTAGTATTAAAGGCTTATGGTCTTGTACGTAATTTTTAATTAGACGGTTTTACCCTTACAGTTTCGAGTTATTTACCCACCGTGACACTGGCGAGGGAAGAAAACGTTTCATTAAGCCGTGCGGTTTACGAAGAGGCCCGGCCGTCTCGTTACCCCCTGACTGCCTCCATCAGGTTTGGTCAGATCATCTGCGCCAAGTTCCCTCCCGGTGCCGTTGTAGATGGAAACGAGAGCGAAGCCTCCACTGCACACCACGCTGTACATAGATCCTGGAGAGGCGCACCAAGCCACCAAGAAAACCTCGAAGGTTATTTCCAGCGGGAGGTCGTGGACCGTATCACCAACCATACTGCATGGCGTCGGTCCGACAGCCACGACCATGTCGGCGCCCCTTGGCACTCGCCCGCGCCTGCCGCCGGATGTACGTGCTCTATTGCCATTCGTCTGCGATTCACGCCTGCCCTTGGTCGATTTCCCCCGTCAGCCAAAAGCACGTCCGTCCCAGTCGGCGTCTCTCGGCCTCGCAGTAAGTTCTCCAGTTTAGGCCTGCGTCAGCCACCCTTGGTCGATTTAGCTAGTAACGACAGGGGTATTTAACTAGTACAGTATATATGGAGTACAATAGATAGATAATGGAACCAGGCCCGTATGGCATGCATGGGCGGAGTGTGCAGCTGCTCAGAGCCTCCTGAAATTTGGGACCCCAAATTTTGCTTATCACTAATTACTACTCCCTTCGTTTTAAAATATAAGATGTTTTAGCTTTGTGAAAGAAGTATATCTAGACTTCTTTTAGTGTATAAGTTCACTCTAAACTTAGATAAACCTACACACTAAAAGAAGTCTAAATACACCCTATTCACAAAACTAAAAGATCTTATATTTTCAAACGGAGGAAGTACATATATGAATGACAACAGTTTCAGCCATCGATCGGTCGTGCCACCTGAGCTACAGTGCTTCCCGTCTCCAGAACTGGTCAAAGCGGTGGACGCCCCAAATGAACGATACACCTCCGTCTCCTTCCTCCCCAGTCCCCAATCGATGGCTTCTCTCTCCTCTCAATCCCCATGGGTCAGCTCTGGAACCCATCGGAAAAAAGTCCCGTAGCTGACCTCCACATGCTCCACCTGGGGTTGCCGCCCTCCTCTTCCTCCCTGTTTGCCACGCGCGTACCCAACCATCCATGAGGGAAACACGCCCCCCTTGCTGCTGGTCGTCGCGTGGCTTGCCAGCCGCAGCTCCTCTCAACCTCGCCGGCGGGTCCGCCATGCGACTGCTTGCCGGCCAGCAGTACCGCCGACTGCCGCCTCGCCTGAAGCCGCTCTGCTCCAATCGGACAACGTCGATGCCGGAGGCAACCTGGACCGCGGGGACAGTGGCAGTGGCCGGTGGCGGCCCATATGCGCCCTGCTGCACGAGCGACCGCTTGATGCCAGGCCATGGTATCCTGGAAGTGGCCACGTAGTTCTTGTTCGCCACCGCTCGGCGACGAATACAGAGGTGACCAAGGCATCGATTGGGTCAGGCATACTGTCCTTTTCTGGCCTTTCCAGCAAACGACCCGGTGAGGTAGCTCTCCTGTGAGATACGTATCCAAAATAAAAAGTCCGTCTCTTGGATTAATCCTAGCGTTTTTTCTCTTCCCAACTAGATTCTGCTGTCTGGCAGACTGCATCAATCACTCATGTGGTCTTCATTTATTCATCAGCTCTACAAATGGTGGCCTATTTGGAAGTGGTTTGACCAACACATACCGTGAGCTTCCCAATGAAGCACATGTTACAATCGCGACAAGAAGATAACGAAGAACGAAAACGAAAAACACAGCAAGGAGACACAGATTTAACGTGGAAAACCTCTCCAACAAAGAGAGGAAAAACCACGGCCACCAAATAAACTTCACTATATCGTGGAGTGTTTACAGTCGCCGGGGATTTCACCGATTCAAATCTCCCATGCGGCGGCTTACAAGGGGTTTATATATCGGTGGAAACCTAGGTCTTCGATTCAGACAGATTAAAGTGGGGCTTCACCCCACAAAGGCCCCGCACCTCGGCCCAAGCCTCCCGGCGACGGGCCTCGCTCCACTCGTCAGAAGTTGCCCTATACTTTGTAGAATTTGGATCAACATATAACAAACTCCACCTTGAGACAAATTCCTCCTTGTAGCATCAACAGCAACCATCTCCCTGAACAAACAAAGCAAATACTTTCGCGCCAATAGCCACTTGGGCTAATCAAGAACCAACTAAGTTCGAGCAAAGCTCAAACTTAGCAACAGAACAGGTTTAGTCATCATATCAGCACGATTATCATGAGTGTTGATCATGCATACCTTTAGTTTATCTTGAGCAACAATGTATCTAACAAAATGGTACTTGACATCAATGTGTTTAGTTCTCTCATGGAACATCTGATCTTTTGTAAGGTATATGGCACTTTGACTGTCACAAAACAAAGTAATGCAAGAATCATCTCCACAAAGCTCAGCAAACAAACCTTTCAACCAAACAGATTCTTTGCAAGCTTCAGCAATAGCCATGTATTCAGCTTCAGTAGTAGATTGTGCAACAACAGCTGCAATGTAGCCTTCCAGCTAACAAAGACAACCTCCAACATTAAACACATAACCTGTGAGGGATCTTCTCTTATCCAAATCGGCAGAAAATCTGAATCCACATAGCCAACGAGTCCCTCACCGTCCTGCCAAACTTCAAACAAGCATTGAAGTGCCAAGAAGGTACTGAAAACCCATGAACAGCCTTCCAATGTTCTTTACCAGGATTAGCCATGTATCTACTTATCAAACTCATAGCATATGATAAATCAGACGAGAACAAACCATGGCATACATCAAAGAACCAACAGCACTAGAATATGGCACCTTTGACATGTACTCAAACTCTTCATCAAGAGTAGGACATTGAGAAACCGACAATTTAAAGTGAGGAGCAATAGGAGTACTAACTGAGTTGGCACCATCCATATTAAAACGATGAAGAACTTTCTTAATGTAACTTTGCGACTAAGAAATAACAAACCAGATTTTCTATCTCGGTAATCTCCATACCTAAGATCTTCTTAGCAGCACCAAGATCCTTCATCTCAAACTCACTACTTAGGTGTGCCTTCAAAGTAGTGATTTCTTTCATGCCCTTGGCAGCAATTAACATATCATCAACATATAGCAGCAAGTATATAGGTGACCCATCAACAAACTTGATATAAACACAACTATCATATTTAGACCTCTCAAAACCATGTGAGATCATAAATGAATCAAACCTTTTATACCACTGTCTTGAGATTGCTTTAAGCCATAAAGAGACTTCTTTAATTTGCACACAAAATCCTCTTTACTGTGCACTATGAACCCTTCCGGTTGGTCCATGTATATTTCCTCATCAAGCTCTCCATGCGTAAAAGCAGTCTTGACATCTAACTGCTCAAGCTCAAGATCACGATAGCCACAATACTAAAGAAAGTACGAATGGAACTATGCTTCACAACCGGAGAGAACACATCATTGTAATCAATACCGAATCTGGCTGAACCATTTTGCTACTAACCTTGCCTTGTACCTTGAAGGCTCTTTGGGAGATAGACCTTCCTTTTTCTTGAAGATCCACTTGCAGCGGACCGCCTTCTTTTGTTTAGGCAAGCGCACAACATCCCATGTGCCATTTTTCTCAAGCGATTGCATCTCTTCTTGCATAGGAGATACCCACTTCTCACGGTCAACGGATGCAATGGCTTCATTATATGTAGCAGGTTCAGAATCGTTCTCCACCTGTTCAGCACAACTCAAAGCATAATGTACAAGATTACACTCTTCAATTAAACGACGAGGTGGAACTATGTTACGTCTTGGTCTATCGCAGCAATAGATTCCTCGTGGCTGCTGCAAAACAGTAGGTGAGTGCTGAACAACATCATCATCAATATTTTCCTCATGAGTATCATCAACAACAACATTATTATCAATAGTTTTCTGCAGGTGCTCCACCTGCACACGAACTCCCTCCTCTCCAATAGCAACAGGAGAGGGATCTGATGGCAAGCTGTCATGATACATAACGGATTCATTAAAAACAACATTCATACTCAACAAAATCCTTTTAGTTTCAGGGTTCCATAGTTTATATGCCTTAACTCCTGAACCATAACCAAGGAATATGCACTTGACAGCTCTAGGCTCTAACTTTCCATTATCAACATGAGCATAAGCAGTGCAACCAAAAACTTTCAACTGTGAATAATCAGCAGTGAACGACCATACCTCAATAGGAGTTTTCTTCTCAAGTGGAATAGAAGGTGACCTGTTGATGAGGTAACACGCTGTGTTGGCTGCTTCAGCCGTAAACGCCTATGCATACCGCATTAGACAACATACAACGAGCCTCGAGATGATGGTTCTGTCATGCGTTCGCCACGCCATTCTCACGAGGAGTATATGGGATGGTGTGATGCCCGATCATGCCATCGTTATCGCAAAACTCCTCAAACTCATTAGAACAGAATTCCATACCATTGTCAGTACGTAGTACCTTTACCTTCTTCTCAGTCTGTTTTTCAACCATAACTTTCCACTTCTTAAAAGCATCAAAAACATCAAATTTATGCTTCAGAAAATAAGGCCACACCTTTCTTGAGTAATCATCAATAATAGTAAGCATATAATTAGCACCACCAATAGAAGTCTTACGGGACGGACCCCATACATCAGCATGCACATAATCTAATATGCCTTTGGTGGTATGAACGGAAGCATTGAATTTAACTCTTTTATGCTTACCAAAGATGCAGTGCTCACAGAACTCAAACTTACTCAAGTTGCAACCATCAATCAGCTCTCTCTTGACCAACTCTGCCATGCCTTGTTCGCTCATATGCCCAAGACGCATATGCCATAGATGTGTTTTACCACAATCATCAGAATCATTAGAAGTAACAGCAGCAACAATACCAGGCAAAGTGCTACCTCTAAGAACATATAATTTAGCAGAATTCATATCACCTATCATGTGAATAAGAGAACCTTTTGATACCTTCAGAACTCGATGCCCACCGGCATACTTGTATCCATCAACGTCCATGGTACTCGTGGAGATCAAATTTCGCCATGCTTGGTATGTGCTTCACCTCACTCAACGTGCGTGTCACGCCATCATGTGTCCTAATCTTAACAGATCCAACACCAACGATATGACATGGGTTGTCATTCCCCACACGCACAAAATCTCCAGTCTGCACAGACTCATATGAACTGAACCAATCTTTGTTACAGCAAATATGAAACGAACATGCAGTATCAAGTATCCATTCATCATCACGAGAAGCACAAGCAGCAAAAACAGCTAAGCATTAACCATCAGAACTATCAGAAACAACGGCAGCCTTACCATTGCCTTGATCCTTATCTTCGTTGGTAAGTACTGCCTTTTCTCCTTATTCGCAGCTTCCAGCAATCATCAATAACATGATTAGATTTCTTACAATACCTGCAGAACTTGTCCTTTCCCTTGACTTTGAACGACCTCGCCGTCTTTGCTCTTATCTCGGTTGCCATGGTTGTTAAATCTCTGCTCGGTCCTGCCACGAACCTCGCAGAGCTTCAGCCTTGGAGGACGCCCATCTGCTGCACCATAGATTTCATCTTTTCCTCTGCTTGAGGGCATATTTCACTTCATCAAGGGTTATCTTCTCACGGCTCAACAACATTGTATCACGAAAGTGTGTATAAGAACTAGGCAGCGAGCATAAGAGTAATAGGGCTAGATCCTCATCATCATATTTTACTTCCATAGATTGCAAATCAGAAATAATCTCTCTAAAAAGAGATAAGTGATTCATTACCGATCCACCTTCCTGCAATCTATGCGAGAACAACTTCATCTTCACATGCATCTTACTGGTTAGATCCTTTGACATGCAGATCGCTTCAGCTTTTTCCCATAGGGCATCAGTAGATTTCATCTCCGCACTTTCCTGCAAAATATTATTGGACGATGAAGTTGAATCAAAGACAAAGCCTTACGGTCCTTCCGCTTCTTCAGCGGACCAGGTCTTAGCATCCTTTTCACGAATCCATCCAGCGCTTCATCCAGATCAGAAGTTTGGGCGAGAATCGCCAAGATCTTCACCGCCACAAGGAGAATCTTGTGGTGTAGTCCAGCTGTGGTAGATCGAACTTCAATGACGACATGTCGCAAACCCTAGATTAGAACCTGGGGCTCTGATACCACTTGTTACAATCGCGACAAGAAGATAACGAAGAACGAAAACGAAAAACACAGCAAGGAGACACAGATTTAACGTGGAAAACCTCTCCAACAAAGAGAGGAAAAAACCACGGGCGCCAGCCAGCGAAACTTCACTATATCGAGGAGTGTTTACAAACGCCGGGGATTTCACAGATGCAACTCTCCCAACCGGCGGCTTACAAGGGGTTTATATATCGGTGGAAACCTAGGTCTTGACGATTAAGATGCTGGGGCTGTCTCGCACCCCCACAGCGTCCCCCTGACCTCGGCCCAAGCCTCCCGGCGACGGGCCTCGCTCCACTCGTCAGAAGTTGCCCTATACTTTGTAGAATTTGGATCAACATATAACAGCACATGTACCCAGTCTAGCGTTTGCAGGAGTTTATTGTTGAGTTTGCGCAATTTCCTTCATCAATAGCAATACTCCAAATCACACTGTGATTGCTGTAGCATTTCATTTTTATCTCAGGTTTTTCGTCTCTCTAGAAGAGATCTCTGATAAGTTGTTGCACGAGTTGTATGGGAGCTTTGAAAAGTTCATATCTAATGGCAGCGATGTTCCTATTCAAATTGAGATGAGCCTTAGGCTACTACGAATACCCTACCTTTAATTTTGTAATGTACAATAGATTGTCTCTTCGCCTTCATACTATTCCTCTATGCAATTCATGTCTGCTGCTACTAGAACATTTATGTGTTCCCTACAAACAGAGGAACATACGGCACATGATTAATTTTCTTGCTCCACTGTTCCCAAAGGAATCTGAGTTTCTGTTCTAAATGTATAGGATTTTCTTAGTTCAGAGATAACTTAGTAATGTTATGTAGTTTCTGTGATTTGCCGGCCCTTCTCTCGGATCTCAGTTTAATAACGTGGTAGTGTTATGTCATTTGTGCAGAAACTGATAAACATTGTGATTTGTCGTCCCTCCTTTCTGGATTTTCTAGGAAATATATGTTATGTCTCGACGACCACTTTCTGTAGCTCTGAGGACGGTTGGATCGGCTAGGTAAGCTGGAGCTCTTTGTCGATCAGCTTATGCTTCTTTTCCTTCCTTTGTTCTACTCTTCTTTTTCATGCACTCAAGTTACATATTTTTCCATCATCGATTTTCACTGCAATCTGTATCTTTCTATACTAAAATCACTCTTGCCTAGAGGACAAAAGAGCAAATATGCAGATCACCGTCGGAGAAGGCGACGCCGTAATTTATGGCCAACGACTAGCGGTTTGAGGCAAAGTTGTATATCTTACTTCAATTCTTATTATTAGGTGTTTTGATGTGTTCTTGACATGGGCTCCTACTGACCAACTTCGTTTTAGGCTTGATTGGTCTAGGATGATGAACATGTTTTTCAAAATTGGAGAGTGAATCCTACATGGTCCTATATGTGCTGCTGGAGGAGGAGAACCTGGAATGTCTCACCTTCTCCTGTCTACTTTGACCATGAATTTTTCTTTTGTAGTGTAGTAGTACATACCAAGTGTTATCTAGCAATTTGCAAATATTCATTGAATTTTGAATCTGGAATCTCTAGATCTTTGTCGCACTGAGAATGGAATGTATGGATAACATGGTTTGTTTTAGGGTACCAAGTTGTTACACATGTTGAATTAACCGTTGTAGATTGCTCTCCACTGCAAAAAAAAAGTTTCTGATTGTTCCTTTTGTTTTACTAAGCCCCTGCTCTCTTCTTTGCCACCATGAAGCAGGTTTTTTGAAGGTTTACTACTAAGATCAAGTAATTCATGTGCTCACTAAGCGTAACATTCTGCCTTCTCTAAGAACTTGGGGACATCAGTGTTGGGTTTCTCATGCTTAAGTTGGTTAATTGACAGATTATAAGATTATTATCCTCATAAAACATTCCTATGCAGTTCCAATGGCAGTAAAGAGTGTTCTTTTACCTAGATATTTCAGTGAATCCGAACTCTTTTGATATCCATTTTTTGTGAAACCATGAGTTCTTTGTGCATACAAGTCTAAATGTAATCAGGCACATCCATGTATGATGCTTCTTTTGTTCAAACATTAAGTTCTATTAGTTGGTCATCAGTTAATGGGTAGACGCTCGGAAAGTCCTTTTGTCTCCTGAGCTCGAGTGCTCCTTGCATATTAATTTTTTAAAACTATATTTGTAAGTTTCAAAAAAATGTGAAACAAAATCCTGAAATTAGCTGATGTTGTATCCACAAAGGTGCAAAATCTCGATTCAGAATGTTTTGTTTTCTGAGCTACACAAAAATGATAAAATTGTAGATCTGAATATAGCAGTAGACACTTCATAAACAAAGTTAACGAATAGACAATGCAGCTCAATAAGATTGAAATGCTCAATGAGAGTTTCACCAGGATCTCTGTTACTGATGGCAGTCACTGCTTTTATTTCGACATGACACATCATTTACTACTACATACGATTTGTGATTTAAATTTGCTACACCGAATCATTTTACTAGCTTCCGTGGTCCCGTCTTAGATATACAAGAATAAACATCTTTACAGGTGACCCATGCTTGATTTCTTAATAAGATTATGCGCATTTATAGAACCAGATGTTGTAGAAGCTTTGTCAGTATTATTTGTAATTCTGCCACGAAACAGGTGAATACAAAGGGTAATCGAGGCCAAAACGGGTGACTACAAAGCGTAACCGATACATTATTTCTCCCAACTAATATAGGCTATAATGACTTTTTGTAAGCAAAATTAAACAGAAAATTTCCAGTAATCAGGATCCAGCAGAATTTGCACTGTTACTATTGTCTCGCAAAGGAATATGATATCTTTTGCATCCTGATTACTGGCAAGATACGTCAATGCTTTAAGGTTCATAATGGTTCCTTTTGCAAGGCATTTCTCACTTTATTTTCTCTCACAACAATTTGTCGGTATCCACCCCCTGAGGAAAAGTTTGAGGGGATAAGCGGGTTATGGGTGGGTACCAGGTGAGGTTTAGACCCGTATGTGGATGTATTTGTATACGATTTGGAGACGGTTTGTAGATGGTGTACCTAGAAAAAAAACGTGCCGGTCACACCTCCATTATTCATGTTACACGTGCCGGTCTCCAAATCGATTCTGTTAGATAGTTGGATGCTGAGATGGCTGTTGTGTGCGCCATTCCAGGCCAAGCCCAAAAAAACAATTTATTTCTAAACTTTCTATTTTTTAACAACCAATTCCTAGTTCTGCAAAATTTCTCCTAATTTTTAGCAAGATATTGATCTATAGTCTGTTTTCAAACAAAATTTATTTTTGGCAAATAGATCTGGTTGCTATTTTCAAACTAATTATAGTGTTTTTTTCTTTTTTATAAGCTCGTGAACAATTTTGTTACAATATAATTCCTTTTAAACTATACTTTGCTAATGTACAGAACAAGTATCTTCATGGCAAACTAAGCAGTCATTCCAACCGAGTACTACTGAAAATACAAAAAAGACAAGAGAACTAATCACAAAAAGTAATATAACTAGGCCGTGCCGCCGGTGCCGCCATCAGATGAGATCGACGATAAGATCCAGACGGTCATCGCCGGCACGGAGGACCCCGTGCTCACCGAGGACCTGAACCTCGCGTACTGCGAGCAGTACTTCATCGACCAGCGGCAGGAGCAGCTCGCTGCCCACGACGACGTAGGCCCGCTACTGTCGAGGAATAACTCGGCGGGCAGGCGGTGTTGGTGGAGCGCGCCCGGCCGCACGCTCGCCACAATTCTGGAGCACATCCAAGCGGGGAACAACCCGCGTCTGGGTTATCTCCCGCGCTCGCCGTCGACCATCTCCCGGCGTCGTGGATCCAACTGGACGCCGAGGAGGATGGCGAGCGGGTCATCCGGCTCGTCGTGAGCTTCGCTTCGGTCTGGTTCGGGCGCTTCGCAAGGCGCCGGCGCCGCTACGGCCGGTGAAGCGGGAGGCGGCGTCACCACCGCGCTCGTCGCCGTGCACGCGTGCGCGTGGCATCGTCATAAATGAACGCCGCGCGCCTTCGTCGCCGAGCAGCCACCTTCGGCTGGCAAGGCCGAAGCCACGCACGCTGAAGAAGGAGCCGACAGACTGGGCGGTGCCCGTCGATGAGGACGAGTTCCTCCTCACGCTGGCGATGGAGGCATCGCTCAACGACGTGTCGCCAATGCAGGCCCCCGATGTGTGCGCCTAGTCTAGGGCGGACTGGGAGCAGGCGAAGGCTGAGCGCATACGCCGACTGCATGGGTAGGCAGAGCGTCAAGCCGCACGCGGCGTTCGCCGCCAGAGCACGTACCGCTACCTGGGTGCGCCGCTCATCGTCCTCGACAACGAAGATTAGGCCGGGCCTTCGCAGACGTGGCGCTGCGGCTACGCCGGCCAGGGCATCTCCCGGCCACCGCAGCCGTCGAGCGATGAAGACGCCGACGGCGATGACGGGACCCAAGACGCCGATTACACGTCATTCTACCGCCACTTTGGTATGTGAATGGCATCGGACATCGGCGGCGGCATCGGCATCAGTTATTTCTATGTTTTTTCAAATTTTTCTTAGCCTACTACAGAGTCAAAATTCGGGTCTATGTCCAAATTTGGCATAATAAGTACGTACTCACCTATATTTTAATGAAATCTTATATGTTCGTTTAAATTTCGTCATGTTTATTTAAATTTTGATCAAACGCAGAAATTCGACTTTGGATTACGGTGAAAAACTAGACGTTCTCAGACCGAATGCAACATCCCTCCGGCGCTAAATAACCCTGAAATTGGGCCTAGGAACAGCGAGCGAATGAAAATGCTCTAAATAGGAGGATGAGAACGGATATTTTGTTTTATCGGCGGACCAGTCAGTCGCCCCCCTCTACATTATCTGGGTATAATACGCTGTATGACTGTACATACAGAGCCACATACGCGCCTGTATACGTCGATCTCTCTCCTGGAACCCGCCCAAAACAAACCCGGAACCGGTTCTAGAGACAAAATTTGCTCTAGGGGGGGATACCGAAGCAAGAGTCATTTTTATGTATGCAGCCGGTTTTCTACTTTCTTTCCTTTCCTTGTGTTCTATTCATACATGAACTCAGCCCCTGTGTTTTCATTCATAAGAGACACTAATTGTTGGATACTTATATGTTATAAGTAAGAAGTATCCCTTCACACACCCCTGCATAGCATGCAACAGGTAGATGCATCATTGAATCCCCGCGAAAAAAAATACCCGCAAAGAAAAAATCCGCCAAAAAAAGATGCATCATTGAATTGATTGTGAGGCCGTCAGGTTGATTTTTTTCTTTTGTTCATACAGAAAACTTCTTCAGTTTAGGTAATTAAGGTCTCTAACTTGCGGTGTCTATGATGTATCAGAGTTTGTAGTTTTGATTCATTTTTCTCAGTCATTTGCCAACAATAATTAATTATTTTTTGTCTCTTTCCAGGTACTTTCAAAATAATTGCTTGATACAATTTCCAATTTATAATTTTTCAACTGTAGCTACCCCACAGTTATTCTTTGACAGTGAGTAATGTTCCTATATGAATTTGTCAGAAGTAATTCTTAGGTAATTAGTGCGTAATTTCCCACTTAGATTTGTTGACTGCAATTCTTCGAATAATTAGGGAAAACAGTCATGAATTTGAAGAAAATATTATTCATGTAATTCAAGGGGAAAACATGGCTAAAATATCTATTTTAAACAGGTAAAATATCCCATCACGGGCGCGGCGTGTCGCCGCGCCACATTTCACTAGTCATATTTACAGGCCCTAAACATGTTACTCCGACCAATCACTAGCTAAACATGTTGTCCTGTCTTTACAAGTTCACGTTCCTAGACATAACTACTTCCTCGCTCAGTTGATTCCCGAGGTCTCTCTTTTTCTTTTACATCTCTTCTAGTTGCAAGCCCGCGTCACATCACCAAAGAGTAAATGTAAAATCGACTCACTCCGGTTTCACTTCCCAAAATTATGGCTTATTGTACAACTCCCTCCGACCCAAATTAATTGACTTAGATTTGTCTAGATTCGATTGTGCCTAGATATGATTTAGTACTCCCTCCGATTCATATTATTTGTCATTAGATTGGATGTATCTAGTAGTAAAACATGTCTAGATATATCTATTTCTACGACAAGTAATATGGATTGGAGGGAGTATTAAATATATCCGTATCTTAAGGAAAATATCACCAACACAATAATAAAAAGAAAATCAAAATCACTAACAACGTGGGGCTCAATTTCATATTTTGCACAGGCCTCCAATTTCTTGGGTACGGCCCTGAGTAGAACCCGGCTCCCACGTGGAGGGCGCGTGGAAGAAAGAAGGAAATCACGCGGACATGGGTCATAAAGTCCATGACACAAATTCTGTGACATATCGGCGGCGGGCCGGCCTTGTCCAGGTCCCGGCCGGATGTCATGTCAGTATGGACCATGAAGAGGGCTCCGGCTCTGCATGCAGGGTATAGAAAGCATGTGCCGCCGCGTAAGCGCCTGTTGGTGAAAATTTGGTAGCTAGCTCCGTCTCCCACCGTACACCGTGCGGCAGCTTGCTTGGTGCCTTGCTGAGGCAATTCCGATAATCATTTCATCAATCATGTCATTCTCATCTGACAGGAAGAACAGGTAAAGTGTAAAACTCTTGCTGAGGCCGCATACGCACGCAGGCCGCCAGGCCGAGCATGTTTAATGAATATACAGGGCGTGTTTGGTGGATCGCACAGCCGTTTTCCGCACCGAGCAGAAAGAAATAACCCCGTTTAGAGACTTGCACGTCGGGCCAATCTCGTTTCGCGCAGGTCTTAAAGCATCCCAAATCATGGCCCGATAGGAACGCCAAAATCGGACGTTTTTGCGGGGACAGACCCTGGGGAGCCAAAAGCGGGCACGCGGGGAGAAGGGCGGGAGACGGCGCGACACATCGAGAACGCGCGCCATCAATCCCTTCACGCGCTCGCTCACCGCTCTCTCTCTCTCTCTCTCTCTCTCTCTTTCTCCCCCATTCACAGACGCCCCTTCCTCCCTTCTCACCGTCAGCGGTTCCTCTCCCGCCGGAAGATCCAAGACCACCGCGAGGGTAGTCGACGGAGATAGATCTAGGCGACTACTACGCTTTCCATGGCCTGAGCAGATCTTCTCATGTGACTGCGGCTGCTTCTTCTTCTTCACCGGCAAAACCCGAAGCACGAATCCTTCAGCAATGACGGTAAGGCCTGGAATCACCACCTCTCTAAGGTTTTAGCAGCTCAGATCTATCCGTTACCGACTCAGTCTCCGAGTATGAGTGACATGCACGGTGGATTTGTACCTATTTGTTCTAGTTTTGGTCGATTCCTTCATGGCCTGAGCAGATCTATCTGTGACTTCTTCTTATTCTTCATCGGCAAACCTGAAGTGTTATGGGTAGATTCTTTCAATGTTGTGCCTAAATTCCGCTTGTTAGTGGCTAGATTCCGGCAGATGTTGTGATTAGGGCTCGTCCGATTGTGAAAATTGGGGAAAATTAGTGGCTAGATTGCACTGTTCATCTTCTTGTTCTAGGCCGATGATTAAAACTATCACCAAATCACACCGGGGAGTGAATCTGTACTACCTGCAATCGCTCATAACAAAGTATGTTGTGCATTATACTAGGTAGTATAGAGTCCTCTCCCCGGTGTTTGTGTGCGCATCATATATGAGGCATTGATTACTTTCCACACCACTCTTCATGTTCTTCTTGTTCGGCCGATGATTACTTTGCATTTTGTGGCCAATATCCAAATAGGTTGCTCATAGCATGCCTGTTATGATTGATCTTGGACACGCAATGCCTAATATGAGGCACAGAAAATAGTTGTCCATTCATGCGACTGCCAATAATTACATACGCACCGTAAGAAAATGGAAGCGATGATCTTTTCGAACCTGGTTCTATCATCTCTTCAAGGTGATGGAACTTGATTCGGTCGGATCATCGCTTCATGTTGTCAATGCTCTGTACTATGAGGCAATTGTTATTTATTCTGTGAACGCAGCTTGTGATGACACCTAGTACAATGCGTTCATAGAGCTAGTGCTATAGGAACCGGATGGTATGCACAAAAAGGTAGGTTGTGCACGTCCTCTGGTTTCCTGTAGCACTAGATCTACCTGTTTCTGCTAGTTATTCTGAAGATAGTCATCGATTTGGTCGTGTTTTGCTTCCTTTGGCCGATGATTATTACGTAGCACAATGATATGCAAGGGGATCCTCTTCATGGACAAATTTGTGAGCTAATTCATTGTTCATTCATGTTGCTCATGAGGAGAATCCCTTTGCCTCTGTGCCATTGCATATGACGCCATGTGTTATGTTCATTGTTCATGTGTTATCACATGTGTTATGTTCATTGTTCATGTGTGATCACATGTGCTAATTCCTGGTGTAGTGCTCGAACATGTTGATCGGAGGTACTCTCCCCACCAATGCGGGAGCATGCTCTAGAGACGCTGCTGAGGGTAGTGCCTCCAAGAGGAGGAACGATGGTGGTGAGGGCAGCGACAGCAAGAGGCCGAGGGGCAGGCCTCTCAATATAGGGCACTTCCATGCCTAGGTAGGTCCAACCCATTTTGCCAAGATGATCTTGGCACCTGTGTTAGACCTGCTGCCAATCCCATATGGCTTCAGGCCTTTGATCGCAATGTGCCGAGGATGATGGTGTTGAAGACGAACACCGAATGCAGCTGGATGGTGAAGCTCCGGGATGTCAGCGGCAGGATCTGCCTTGACCAGGGGTGGCCAGGCTTCGCCATTGCACTCTAGGTCAAGATCGGGTACTTCTTGACCTTCAAGATGCTGAAGGGTGACCTGTTCAAGGTCACCATCTTCGACTACACCATGACTAAAGTCATGAAGAAGTGCCCGGAGCATGATCCAGCCCTTGCCATGATCAACCTCTCATCTTTGCTACGTACTTTGTTGTCTGACCTCGATTGCTGTGAACTTATGTCGTGTTGTTGCTACAATGTTTATGTACTTTGTGCTGTGAACTTATGGTGTGTGCTTGCCTGGTTAAGAGGTTGTGATGTGTGGTAAGATCACCATCTGGGGAAGAGATTATCAGGGCACACGAGATAGCTGAAATCAAACATGCACATTTCTTTCTCCTAGGCCTAATACAGCCTGCCAAACAACAGGGCCTCAATTCTGTCCAAGTCCTATGTAGTGTCAATGCGGGAGAAATACTCGCACCGGAACCAAACAAACACGCCCATAATCTCTCCACGAGCTGGCACATGCATCTTAATTTTGCAGTTGCATCTGGCCGGACCGGATCGAGAGGAGGTGTGAGACTGTCACAGTATATGCATGCCCGGCCGGCACATGCCTCCGAACGTGCATGGTGGAGGCAGGCATGCGATGCGACGACGTACGCATCTCGTACATCCATCCAAGCGTAGACCATGGTCCATATGTCCTCGTCCCTCGATCTAGACCATAGCCGCCACCCACCGTTGCAAAAAAAAAACTCTCTTGTCCTATTTTATAAATAAAGCTACGCCGCTATGAACTAATGGCATCACACAAACCACTGGACGTCGTCGTCACACTCACCGAGTAGTCACCGATCCTACTAATGGACAACGAGCGGATGTGGAATGGTGGGGCAAAGTCACGTGTACGAGATAGGAGGCCACATCCCATGCCAGCGTCGATAGAGCCTTCCTAGGACAGGATCCGAAGAACTAGCCCCCAAGATGACAACGGATCGACGTCTAAGAGAAACCGAAGCTCAACTCGAAAGCATAACTAATAATCACGCTGCTGTCGTCTAGTCGGCCGGAGCTCCATCATACACGCATCAAACCCTACCAGCTGCCTAGCTAGCTGCACACTAGTACATGCATGCAAGCTCTGTCACAGTCCACAGGTCCGCACTACTGCCTATGTCAGCTTTCGTTGGCAGACAAGGCTTTCCCAGGCAGGGCCCGTGCGTATTTGGAGCTACACGCACACGTACGTGAGATATGTAATTGAGAGATAAAAGATAACTAGCTAGTAGAAAACGGACTTCCGTCGGACTGTCCCAAACGACCAGTCCCGGTTTCGTATGAATCGGGACTAAGGTCACTACGATGCCACACGGGGTAGGATCACGATTTGTTCTGGTTCGTGGTAAGAACCGGAACTAAAGGTCCGTGTTCCTGTATAAAAACACCTTAGCCCCACATACTTGTGTGTGAGCTAGTTTGTTTTTCCCCTCTCATGTATAAGTGGTGTATGTTGATTTGTTTTTTCCCTCTATGCACAAGAGGTGCTCGATGAAATACGTGAGAGCACGATGCCACTTGATTTCACACAAAAAAAACATGATATGAAATGTCCGAGCCACATTTAAATTTTCTCCTCTTTCTTTCCTCGTCGATCGAGGTTAGCAACTTTATCCTTTCATCTTTCATTGATACAATGCATTTGTCGATATACGGTGGTCATTTCTCTAGATGTTCTGTAATAGTTTTTGATAAACTTAATTATATAATGCAGATGAGCCGGCAATGGATGTACAGTGACCGACGCACTGCCGAGTTTATTACGGGCCTGCATAATTTTATCGGTGTGGTTGAGGCAAACAATGTGAATGGTTTTAAGTGTTGTCCATGTGTTGCCTGTCAGAATAAGAAGGATAAGTCTTCCTCGATAACCCTTCATACCCACCTGCTTCGGTCCTGTTTCATGCCCAACTATAATTGTTGAACCAAGCACGGAGAAAGAAGGGTTATGATGGAAGACAATGAAGAAAAAGAGGATGATGACAACTATCCTATGTTTCCTGAATACGGTGATACTGTAACGGGGGAAGCTAAATATGAAGAGGCACTAGATGAACTCGTTGATGATCTTCACCGGGCCATTGTTGATGCATAGAGAGAATGCGAAAAGTGAAAATGAGAAATTGAAGTTGAAGCACATGTTAGATGATCACAAAACAGGGTTGTACCCAAATTGCAAAGATGGCAACACAAAGCTCAGTACCACACTGGAATTGCTGCAATGGAAGACAGAGAATGGTTTATCTGGCAAAGGATTTGAGAAGCTACTGAAAATAATGAAGAAGAAGCGTCCAAAGGATAACGAATTGCCTGCCAGTACGTACGAAGCAAGGAAGGTTGTATGCCCTCTAGGATTAGAGGTATATAAGATACATGCATGCATTAATGACTACATCCTCTACCGCGGTGAGGAGTACGAGAATAAGAACGAATACCCGGTATGCGGTGCATTGAGGTATAAGATCAGACGAGATGATCCTAGTGATGTTGAAGGTGAGCGCCCTAGAAAGAAGGTTCCTGCCAAGGTTATGTGGTATGCTCCTATAATACCACGGTTGAAACGTTTGTTTAGAAACAAAGAGCATGTCAAGTTGTTGCGATGGCACAAAGAAGACCGCAAGAAAGCCACGATGTTGAGACACCTCGCTGATGTGTCACAGTGGAGAAAAATCGAGAGAGAGTACCCGGGCTTTGCAGATGACGCAAGGAACTTAAGGTTTGGTCTAAGTACAGATGGCATGAATCCTTTTGGGGAGCAGAGCTACAACCATAACACCTATCATGTACTCTATGTATCTATAAACTTCCTCCTTGGTTGTGCATGAAGCGGAAGTTCATTATGATGCAGTGCTCATCCAAGGACCGAAGCAACCCTGCAACGACATTAATTTGTACCTAAGGCCATTAGTTGAAGAACTTTTACAGTTGTGGCACGGACAAGGTGTACATGTGTGGGATGAGCACAATCAGGAGAAATTTGACCTACGAGTGTTGCTTTTCGTAACCATCAATGATTGGCCTGCTCTTAGCAACCTTTTAGGAAAGTTAAACAAGGGATACAATGCATGCACACACTGTTTAGATGAGACTGAAGTTACATACTTGCATAAATGTAAGAAGGTTGTGTACCTAGGGAGTCGTTGATTCTTTCGACCAAGTATATTGTAAGAAAGAAAGGCAAGCATTTCAAAGGTGAGGCAGATCACCGGAATAAGCCCGTCCCCCATACTAGTGATGACGTATTTGTTATGATCAAGGATCTAGAAGTAATCTTTGAAAAGGGTCCCGGCGGTAAATTCGTTCCAAATGACGCTACCAGACACGTGTCCATGTGGAAGAAGAAATCTATAGTTTAGGAGCTACCCTATTGGGAAGTTCTAGAGGTCCGCTCTCCGATCAACGTGATGCACGTGAAGAAGACTCTTTGCGTGAACCTGCTAGGATTCTTGGGCGTGTATGGGAACCGGAACCACGACAGGACCAACAACATGTGAACGAATGAGATGGCTGGCAACCAGAGAAGTATCAAGGTCCTTCCACCTACACTCTTACCAAAAAAGAGAAGAAAATATTTTTTGAATGCCTGAGCAGTATCAAGGTCCCGTTTGGCTTCTCATCGATTATAAAGGCAATAATAAATATCGCAGAGAAAAAAATTCCAGAACCTAAAGTCACTACTAGAAACAAGGGCTTCGGTGCGACCCAATTCTGGATCTAGTCCCGGTTTGTCCCAGCTCCCACAGCTAGGAGGGCAGGGCAGTTCTAGTCCTAGGTCGTTCCGGACCTCTAGTACCGGTTCATGATATGGCCCGGGACTAGAGGGCTCACGCCAGCCAGCTCTACGCGAGGGATCATGTAGTCCCGGTTCGTAATACAAACTAGGACTAGAGGTCAATCTCTTATCCTGACTCATAATACAAGCCAGGACTATTGATTTCTCTATATAATTCAGCTTCGTCTATGCCCGAGCCCATGGGCATTTTTCCTCCAAGCAAGCCGAGTTCATGCCCATTTTTTCTCCAACATTTGTCAAGATTTCATGGCAACCCCTAAATCCAAGGTTTTGAAAGGTTAGCAAACTTCATCCTTTCATCTCTCTTTGTTAGTTTAGCTCAATGCTCTAGAAGTAGAGAGGGGTTTCATGCTCTACAAGTAGATGGAATTTTAGATGTGTACTTTTAGGCAAATTTTGATTAGGCAAAAAGTTACTAAAAATTGAAATGTATAATTTTAGAGTTTCAGAGCCCAGAGTGGAATGAGATTTTCACTGGTAGATCAATAATTAAAAAATCCACATTTTTCATGTTAATTTTTTTGTCCAATTCAAAAACTGATGCATGTAAAATTTTCAAAATTCAAATTTTTAGATTTCAACAAGTAAATGAAGTGAGCAAATAGGGTTTTTCTTTAAATAGTTTTGCTCATTTAATACTCTAGAAGATCACATTAACTTGTTAGTTTGCATATGTGTAGATGTTGTTTACTTATGAGTAACTGATCAAATTGAGTATGGAGTGGAAACTGTTTAAATTTGTGCCTAGTTTTTTATTTTTGCAATAATAACATTTGGTCCACTATACTCTATTGTTGTTTTAATGTGATGAACAACTTGTAGTAAATTAGTCACTGATCTCTATTCATGATGTGGCGTAATGGTTTTTGATATACCTATACAATAATGTAGATGGTCCAGGAATGGATGTACGGTAGTGACCGCCGCACACGCTGGCGAGTTTATTAATGGTGTGCATGAATTCCTCCGTGTGGCTGATGCGAACAAGCGGAATGGTTTTGTATTTTGTCCATGTAGTGTCTGTAAGAATCATAAGGATTACTCTGACTCAAAAATCCTTCAGATCCACCTATTTCGGTCTGGTTTCATGCCCAACTATAATTGTTGGACCAAGCACACAGAGAGAGAGGAGTTATAATGGAAGACAATAAAGAAGAAGAGGATGATGGGAACTATCATGTGTATCCTGAATACGGTGATACTTCCATGGGGGATGCTGAAGAAGAGGCACATGATGAGCCTGTTGATGATCTTGGTCGGACCATTGCTGATGCATGGGGAGACTGTGAAAATGAAAAGGCGAGGGAGAAGTTCGATCACATGTTAGAGGATCACGAAAAGTCATTGTACTCAAATTGCGAAATTGGTCTGAAAAAGCTGGGTAGCACATTGGAATTGCTATGATGGAAGGCAGAGTGTGGTCTATCTGACTCCGGATTTGAAAAGTTGCTGAAAATAATGAAGAATATGCTTCCAAAGGATAACATATTGCCCGCCAGTACGTACAAAGCAAAGAAGGTTGTCGGCATCCTCTACCGCGGTGAGGAGTATGAAAATTTGGATGCATGCCCGGTATGCCTTGCATTGCGGTATAAGATCAGACGGGATGACCTTTGTGATGTTGAGGGCGAGCCCCCCCCAGAAGAGGGTCCTGCCAAGGTGATGTGGTATGCTCCTATAATACCATGGTTGAAACGTTTGTTCAAGAACAAAGACCATGCCGAGTTGTTGTGATGCCACAAAGAGGAACATAAGTCATACGGGATGTTGAGACACCCCGCTGATGGGTCGCAGTGGAGAAAAATCGATAGAGAGTACCCGAACTTTGCAGATGAGATGCAAGGAACTTACGGTTTGGTCTAAGTACAGATGGCATGAATCCTTTTGGGGAGCAGAGCTCCAGACATAACACCTGGCTTGTAACTCTATGTATCTATAACCTTCCTACTTGGTTGTGCATGAAGTAGAAGTTCATTATGATGATAGTGCTTATCCAAGGCCTGAAGTAATCCAGCAACGGCATTGATGTGTACCTAAGGCCATTAGTTGAAGAACTTATATAGTTGTGGCGCGACGAAGGTGTATGTGTGTGGGATGAGAACAAACAAGAGCCATTTGATCTACGAGCGTTGCTGTTCATAACCATCAATGATTGGCCTGCTCTTAGTAACCTTTTAGGACAGTCAAACAAGGGATACAATGCATGCATGCGCTGCTTAGATAAGACTAAAAGTATATATTTGGAACATTCTAGGAAGAATGTGTACCCGGGGCATCATCGATTTCTTTTGGCCAAGCATCCCTTAAGAAATAAAGGCAAGCATTCCAACGGTCAGGCATGTCACCAGTCGAAACATCAGCACCATACTGGTGCTGATGTATTTGATACGATCAAGGATTTTGAATCAAACAGTAACCTTTGGAAAGGGTCCTGTCGGATAATCTGTTGCTAAGGACGCTGACGGACACGCACCCACGTGGAAGAAGAAATCTACATTTTGGGAGCTACCCTATTGGAAAGTCCTAGAGGCCCGCTCTGTAATCGACGTGATGCATGTGATGAAGAATCTTTGCGTGAACCTGATAGGCTTCTTGGGCATGTGTGGGAAGGCAAAAGTTACACCGGAAGCACGGCAAGACCAGGAACGTATGAAAGACCCAGAAGGCCTGCATCCAGAATGGTTTAAAGGTCATTCCAGCTACGCTCTTACCAAACAAGAGAAGGAAATCTTTTTTTGAATGCCTGAGCATTATCAAGGTCCCGTCTGGCTTCTCATCGAATATAAAAGGAATAATAAATATGATAGAGAAAAAGTTCCAAACCCTAAAGTCTCATGACTGCCACATGATTATGACACAATTGCTTCCGATTGCATTGAGGGGCCTTCCACCGGATTATGTTCGAGTACCCATTATGAAGCTATGTGCATTCCTCAATGCAATCTCTCAGAAGGTAATCAATCCTGAAGATCAAGCATGGTTACAGAATGATGTGGTCCAATATCTTGTCAGTTTCGAGTTGGTGATCCAACCATCCTTCTTCAATATTATGACGCACGTTCTGGTTCACCTAGTCGAAGAGATTTCCATTCTTGGTCCTGTATTTCTACACAATATGTTCCCCTTTGAGAGGTTCATGGGAGTCTTAAAGAAATATGTCCATAACCATGCCAAGCCAGAAGGAAGCATCTCCAAGGGCTATGGAACAGAGGAGGTCATTGAGTTTTGTGTTGACTTTCTTCCTGACCTTAAGCCGATTGGTCTTCCTCAATCGCGACATGAGGGGAGACTGAGTGGAAAAGGCACTCTAGGAAGGAAATCAATAATATGTAGGGACGAACATTCTTACACTGAAGCACATTACACAGTTCTACATAATTCCACCTTGGCAACTCTTTATATCGAGGAACACAAGAAAATTGTACGCTCCAAAAACCATGGGAAGCTTGATGACTATATTAGAAATAAACACATGAAGACTTTCAGCGGTTGGTTGAAAGCACATCTCATAAAAAACAACAATCTTGGAGATGATGAGTTGTATTTATTATCCATGTCACCATCATCAACTATATCAACTTTCCAAGGGTACGAGATAAATGAGAATACATTTTACACGACCGCCCAAGATAAAAAGAGCACCAACCAAAACTGTGGTGTCCGCTTTGATGCAAGAAACAACGTTGGGTCAAAGACCACATATTATGGTTACATAGAGGACATATGGGAACTGGACTATGGACCTACTTTTAAGGTCCCCTTGTTTCGGTGCAAATGGGTCAAGCTGACAGCAGGCAAGGTAAACGTAGATGAGCTGTATGGAATGACAACTGTGGATGTCAACAATCTTGTGTACTTAGACGAACCATTCAACCTAGCCAATGATGTGGCTCAGGTTTTCTATGAGAAGGACATGTCTACCAAACTGAGAAAAAGAAAAAATAAGAAAAAGAATACATTAGACGATGATCCAAAGCGCCACTTAGTTTTTTTAGGGAAAATAAACATCATGGGAGTGGAGGACAAGACATACATGTTAGAAGATTATGATAAGTTTCATAAAATTCTGCCCTTCCCAGTGAACACTGATCCAACATCCCTGTTAATTAATGAAGATGCTCCATGGTTACAGCGCAATCAACAAGGGACACATGCGAAGAGATGATGTGTAATAATGTATTAAACATTTTATGTAACTGTGTTCTAAAAAACTTAGAAGAAAACATTTATGTAATGTATTATTCCTGAGCATTCTGAATAGTTCCCAAGACAATCTCTTCATTTAACTGATTTGCTAATTTGGATATCAACTCACAAGAATACAACAACATCTTCATAGTTCGGGAGGGTTGTAGAGAGACCAACACGCAAGACATGCATTTATTAGTCATAATTATTTCTAGCCCTATAGTACACAGCTTCAGGGTCGTCTTCGGAATCGTCATCATCATCGTCGTCATCACTAGGCGCATGCGGCTGGATCCTCACGATGCACGGGGGAGGGGGCACCTGTCACTCCGGCCTCGGATTCACGACGTGCGGGGGAGGGGGCTCCTAGATGACACCACCACTATGCCCGGGCATTACACCACCCCCACCCTTCTTGTGGCTTTGCGACGGGTGAAATTGCGGGTACCGCAAGCGAGGATGATCTCCCTCGGCAATGTAGCGCATCACGCCAGCGACAGTCCAGTTCACCCACTACAGGTGGCGACCGGCTTTGTTGTGGTTCACCGGGGGTGGGCCTTCACCCTCGTACCTAGCGAGCTCCCTTTCCCGCTGGTTAGCGAAGAAGACATTCCAGGTGGCGTAGTTGTCGGGATCCCAATGGGGATCCATCCGCTGCTCCGGCGTGAGCTCGAGGTAGAAGTGGTTCGTGATGGCCACCTGGCAGGCGAAACCTTGAGGCATAGGAGGGACATGAACCCCTCTAGCGCTCAACATCCAGTCGGCGGGCAGCTGTAGCCCGACGGGCATGGGTAGCTGGAGGCTCCTCGGTCTTCTCGAGGGTCAGAAAGGCCCAGTATGAGGTGTCCATTGCTGTGAGAGAGAAATGTGTGGATGTGTGGATGGCTATGGTGGTCAGCCTAGATATAGAGGGAAAGGGCGGGAAAACATGGTGGGAAGTGGAGGGAAATGGGGGAAAGCATGGCGCGTGGCTTGATGGCTCTAAGATTGGCGAGAAATATCTTTAGTCCCGGTTAGTGTCTCCAACTAGGACTGAAGATGAACCTTTATTCCCGGTTGGAGACACCAACTGGGACTTAAGGGGTTGTGGAAGGCTGGGGCTGACGCGAATCATGTTTAGTCCTGATCTTTAGTCCCAGTTGGAGACACCAACTGGGACTTAAGGGGTTGCGACAGGCTGGTGCCGGCGTGAACCATGTTTAGTCCCGATTGATGTCTCCAACTAGGACTAAATATGAACCTTTAGTCTCGGTTGGAGACAAACCAGGACTAAACATGGATGGCGACATTATTTCGGTGGTTTTGGCGCCCTTTTAACTGCTGCCAAAAACCTTTAGTCCTAGGTCATGCCACCTTTAGTCCCGGTTTACGACACGACCCAGGACAAAAGGACCTTTAGTACCGGGTCATTCCATGACCGGGGACTAAGGTCCCGGCCCTATAAATTTCGCGCGCGCCCTGCTCCTCTTCCCCCACCCCCATATCTCAATTTCGCACGTGCAGGAGGCGCCGCCGGAGATAGATCCATGCCGGCAGGCTACCCAACTCCGCCGAGCCGTCCTCCTCTCTGTCGCCGTCTGCCATCCGCCGTCGATGTCATCGTTCGCCACGTCATCACTATCTGCCGCGCCGTCCTCTTCTCCGTCGCCACACCGTCCTCGCGCTCGGCCGCCGCGCCACCCCACCACCGCCATCACCACCACCACCGGGCCCAGCAGGTAGGTGCCCTCGATCTCCCACCTCATGGTTAATAGTTGTATTAGATAGACAATTAGCTAGGTAATTTGTTAGGTAATTAGTCTAGGTTAGTAGTAGTATTAGTATATTGGTAGTGGTATAGTAGTATTAGTGGTAATATTAGTAATAGTAGTAGGCATATTAGTAGTACTACTAGTAATATTAGTAGTAGTGTTATAGTCATATTAGTAGTAGTATGAGTAATATTAGTACTGGTACATAGTGGCTAGGCATATTTATTGATTTAACAAAAGAAATGATTATAAAAAAGTGTATGTATATATTTTTGTGTATGAACAAAAGAAATGATTATTATAAAAGTGTATGTATTGTAGTGTTTGTATACATAAGAAAGTGTAAGTATATAACAAAATGTATGTATACATAAGAAAGTATATAACAAAATGTATGTATACATAGGTGAGTTATTTTCTTTGTTTTTTAGTTATTTTTTCATATGTTTAATTAGTTATTTTTCTAATTAGTTGTTTAGTTATTTTCTTAGTTGTTTAGTTACTTCAGTTATATAGTTGTTTAGTTATTTTAGTTACTTAATTATCTTAGTTAGTTAGTTGTTTAGTTACTTAGTTGTTTACTTAGTTATTTTAATTAGTTATTGTACTTAGTTATTTTACTTACTTTATTTCGATAGGAATTTGTTATCGGCAGTGATGCCCATCTTGCATCCTCGTCGTCGACAACGACGGAGTACTGGGCTCCGCCGGGCATGTCCGAGACTGGGCTCCGCCGGGCTAGCACTAAGATGTGCTACCTTCTAGGATACGTAACTTGGTGAGAAATCTAGGTCTCGTCGTTAACCCGGAGCTTCTTTGGTAGCGGTCGCATGGTCCAGTAGCGGTGCAGAGGGAGCCGACCTCCTTGCAGGTGGTACATCGACGTGTCAGGGAGGAGGACGAGCACGTCCGTCGTTATATGACTGCGTTGGACGTCAGGGTCTCTAATACCTGGCAGATTCTTCGGGGATCTCACCCGAACTATGCTCCTGTGATGGTTCCTTATGTTTGGGTGTTCACCACCCGCGGCTTAGGACCTGGAAATCGACATCTAGTTTGATTGAGATAGATATGTATTAGAGATATATTAATTTACTTATTGTTTCTTCAGAGATCTGATATTATTGCTGCATTAATCGGATTATTCGATATGTAATAACTTTACTTATCGTTTCATTAGTACTGTTTTATCTTCTGTATTAGTGAATCTATGGACTTCAACGAGAGAGAAGGTGAGGAGGATATGTAATACGGAATTCCGTTGGTGGAGCAGAAGACGGTGGAGCATATCAGGGTGAATACGATGGAGCCGAAGATGGCTGTCATTTTTTGAATGAGTACGGTGAAAGAATGGAGAGAGAACAAAGAAACGAAACGCCAACGAGTTTTGATTGCGATGACGGCTCGCAAAAGATCGAATATTAATTATATCTGCATCAATGTGTACTATGTATGTAGTAGTGTAGAATATTTGTACGAAACATGTTTGAAATTATAATGAAACACAAATTGTAAAAGGAACAAAATGGAAAAAACAAAACGAAAAGTAAAACACAAAATCGTGCCGCGGCAGAGAAAACACACGATTCTCTACTGCGGCAGGAAATCTTTAGTCCCGGGTCGTGTTACAGGCCGGGATTAGAGATCCTTCAGCCCAGTCACGTTGCCGCTGCCACGTGGTGGCCTCTAGTCCTGATCCGTAGCAAACCGGGACTAGAGATAGGGGTCTCTAGTCCCAATTTGGCAGTTCCGGGTGTGAAACTGGGACTAGTGCCTTTTACAGACGGGAACTAGAGCCCTTGTTTCTACTAGTGAGTCTCATGACTGCCACGTGATTATGACATAATTTCTTCCAGTTGCATTAGGGGGGTTCTACCAGAAAATGTTCGAGTACCCATTGTGAAGCTATATGCATTCCTCAATGCAATTTCTCGGAAGTTAATCAATCCAGATACTCTACCAAGGTTACATAATGATGTGGTCCAATGTCTTGTTGGTTTTGAGTTGGTGTTCCCACCATCCTTCTTCAATATTATGACGCATCTCCTGGTTCACTAGTCGAAGAGATTTCCATTCTTGGTCCTGTATTTCTACACAATATGTTCCTCTTTGATAGGTTCATGGGAGTCTTAAAGAAATATGTCCGTAACCATGCCAGGCTAGAAGGAAGCATCTCCAAGGGCTATGGAACAAATGAGGTTATTGAGTTTTGTGTTGACTTTATTCCTGACTTTAAGCCGATTGGTGTCCCTCAATCGCAGAACGAGGGGAGACTGACTGGAAAGGGCTCGCTAGGAAAAAAAAGCAATAATAAGTAGAGACGAGCATTCTTTCACTCAAGCACACTACACATTTCTGCAAAGTTCCACCTTGGTGGCTCCGTATATAAATGAACACAAGAATATTCTACGCTTCTAACACCCGGGGGAGTCTAACGACTCTATTATAGGTGCACACATGGCAGTTGGTTGCAAACACATCTCATGAATAACACCACTGTTATTTTACATGATCGCCCAAGATAAAAAAGAGCACTAACCAAAATAGTGGTGTCCGCATTGATGCACCAAACAAAAATGGGCAAAAGGACACATATTATGGTCACATGGAGGAGATATGAGAACTTGACTGTGGACCTTCTTTTAAGATTCCTTTGTTTTGATGCAAATGAGTCAAGATGACAAGAGGCGGGGTTCGAGTAGACAAGAAGTACGAAATGACAACAGTGGATCTTAAAAATCATGGGTTCACAAACGAACTATTCATCCTAGCCAATGACGTGGCTCAAGTTTTCAATATGAAGGACATGTCTACCAAAACGAAAAAAACAAAACGGATACATCATATGATGAGACAAAGCGCCACATAGTTATTTCAGAGAAAAGAAAAATCGTGGGAGTGGAGGATAAGACAGACATGTTAGAAGATTATAATAAGTTTGATGAAATTCCGCCCTTCATAGTGAGAACTGACCCAAGTATCCTGTTAAATGATGAACATACTCCATGGTTACGGCCGACGGGATCATAAGCAAAGCATTTTAGGAAACAAGTGACTGTATGTATTTGGAATTATGCCTTTGGTGGTTTTTGAGATGCAATCAATATACCAAGTTTAGTATATTTTCATAAGCTAAAACTTGCATTGGATCTCTAAAGAAACATCATATTGTGAGTCTAAACATGATTTTTCGAGGTGCAATCAATATACCAAGTTTGTCATTTTTCCTTGCAACTATGTCACATAATATGATACCACGCGAAGGATTTAGATTGTTCAGACCGTTTTTGAATTTCTCATGCCCGTTTCCAAATTTTCCTGTTTCAAACTATGGTCAAAACGATATATATGAAGATAGGGGATAAGCCTCGCTAAAACTTGCATTGGATCTCAGAAGAAACATCATATTGTGAGTCTAAAAATGATTTTTTAAACAATAATGAGCATTAGATCATGTACCTGTAGTTCAAACCAGACCCACTTCCTACCGATTCGGCAGACAATTGTCTTTTTCACCCAGGGTGGACAGAAAGGTTTGAGATACCCCAGTTGGTACATCATACATGTAAGGTGGTCTAGTAATTTTGAAAAATGGGGTGGTAGCATTTTCGATCAGCCTTTTGGTGGTTTCTTCATAAAACGCCCCGTTTTTGTGCTCGTAAAATGGAAAATGGCTTTTCCATGCGATGAAAAGGAAAGCTTCCTCCTGCAACATTGTTCGCCATCCCAAGATACACATGCATGCACAATATGGGCACAGTATCACAAACTATGCCACGAATCTCGCCATAACATTGGTCATTTGGTCAGAAAGCCATGAAACCGCGAACATGGTGGCTCATTTTGAGAATGATTTTTCGAGATGTAATCAATATACCAAGTCTGGTGTTTTTTCTTACAACTACGTCACATAATATGACACCACGCGAAGGATTTCCCATTTAAAAACCCATTTATGATTTACGTTTAAAAACTCTTTAAAAATGATTTATACCATGTTAAATAATTGAATTCTCAAAAAAGTAAATTATATTTTTATTAGATAGATATTTATTTTATGAACATTTTGATATGCTATATATATTTTTATTAGATATATATTCTTTATTTATTTTATTAAAATTTTAATAGCAATAAGGCGGGAACCAGAATTTATAGTACAAAGTTCAAAAATTATTTTTGAAAGGAGCTTTAGTCCCGGGTCATACCACCAACCGGGATAAAGGTGGGCGGTTGGAGCGCGCCCGCTGGGCTACTTCCAAAACCCTTTAGTCCCGGGTCGTAGCATGTAGGGTTCTATAGTAGAAAACAATTTTTTTTCTACGATGGAACTCCCTAACACCTAAGATCTATCTATGTAGTAATGCAATAACGACCAGAGCGTATAGAACACATACCCTTATAGACCGTACGCGGTTAACGTTCCGAGGAGAATATGGTTGAAGTAGTCGAACTCGTAGCCGACCTCAAGGTCATGAAGCTCCTCGCAGGTCACCCCTTGCTCCTTCTTCATCGTGCACCAGCTCCGGCTCACGACATCCAATGTGCCTCAAGTGAGGCCCCTCGTGGTTTCGTACACGTACGGTATACGATGAAGACCTCCGGCTCCTTGATCCCTTCCGGGAGTGCGGAAGTAGATCTCTGACTTGGAATCCCTGCAGCGCAACGGCGTGTTGCAGGTGCGCCGTCTCTTGCACGAACAGTCTTTTCTTGGGACCGTGCCAGTGCGTGGAGACGACTATGTAGAGAGAGGAATTCTTTAAAGAAAATACCTTAGAGAACATCTCATATTGTGTGTTTAATCCCACCCATGGGCACCCATTTATATAGGGGGAGGGAGGTGTGCCCTCCACTTTGGGTTTCCCATGTGGGACTATTCAAGGGAGAGAGGGGGGAGGCGACATGGGCACTAGGGCTCCATGGGCCGGCTGGCCAAGGGTGGGCCCTACCCCGCGCATAGCCCTAGGCTGGCCGGGTGGGCCCCCTTGAGGCGGCTAGGCCTTGGCCCTTCCCTCCTTCGGTTTTCCCTCATGGTCCCTTTTTCCCTAGGAAGTTTGTCCCATTAGTGGAATTCCCCTTCAAATTTGATTTTAATATTATATTTAATATTAATTACATTAATTAACATGTAAATAGACATTACAAAATCTGATTTGACCTGAAACACCTTTCGGTTCCCTTTCAATTTCCTCCGAACGACTTCGGAACTTTCCCGGAACGATTTTGGTTCTCTCACGGAACTTTTCCCGTTTCCTTTTTTCTCTTTCATATTGTGATTCCAACTTATAGAGGATCTCTTGCTCATCATACCCTCAAGTGTATTTCCCCACGGCTCGGGAATGGCATAGACATGATCTCCATCAATGATCAATAGAGGGACCGGGATGCCCTGTGCATTCCACGATGATAATGTCGTTTGAACCGTAAATAGTCATTTCCCATTCCCTTTACCACTTGATACCTAGTTCACCTGAGATTTGATCTACGGTATCTCCATACCTTCGTTCGATCTCGTTACCGATGAACTTGTTTTCTCATTTGATCTACGGCATTCTGTGACCCAGTCACACGCTTGCAAGCTTCGTTAATGCAACATCACCGAGATGGCCACATATGTATCTTTCTGTTACATGGATTGACAAATCCTGGTCTTGATATGTACTCCTCTCTGCGCCCCTTTGGGAAACCTGAGTAGCACCTTTTTGATCACCCAGTCACGATATGATACTTGATAACCATCTAAGCTCCCTCTAGAATGGTGTTTTGCATTATGTCACAGTCTAAGGATAGGTTGCGAGGTTTCCTTAGTTTTATCATTAATGGTGAACTTTGTAACTAGATATCATTAAGATACAACTGGTTGGGTTGTTTGTCTATCACATCATTCAACTAATGACGTGACCTCATTTTCAATTGGCATAAATGCCCACGATCTCGAAACCCTAGATCATCCTCCTTTCCAATGAACTAGTTCGGTAGAGGTAACTAGAGACTTGGTTTGTTTACATACCACACGTGTATTAATATTTCGTATTAATATAGTTATAACACAGTATGAAACTGTTATGAACTAATTGAGATATGAAAATAAAAACCTATTTATTATTTGCCTCTAGGGCATATCTCCTTCAGTCTCTCACTTGCACTAGATTACAAATAATCTATCTCGCATTTTACTCATCATAAAACATATCACATATGCGTTTATTGATTATGCATGCTTATGGAAAACATCTTGTCCATGGTCTATTTTACCAGATCATTATGTCTTTGCAAATCGTTGATGTCTTCCTAACTTTGACATTCATACCATTATCTCATAATGGGTTGAAGTATTCGTTTGGCCACAAAGTGAGACTTTGTTTTAGTGTTTATAATGACGGTCGTTTTCACTATTGTCATCGAAACTTCGAAACACACTGACATGGGTATGATTACTCGGATGCTCACTATTCACTACCCTACATTGGGTAGAAGGCCTACGGCTCATAAAGGTTCCAGATAAAAGCCCAAGGAAGCAACCGACAGATACTTTTACTGTATTAGAAAAAAAACCATGAACCGACATTATGTTGGTATTGTAATCACGCGTGTATGAAACCTATCCGCATACAGCTTTGAGACCCGACCTATTATATATAGGACGTGAGAAGCCCAAGCGAGGGTACATCAAAATCCAGAGGACAACTTGTAATAGAGTGTTTTCCCAATATTCAGACGACTTTGTCGTCATTGTTTTCCTGACATGCGACAAAATCCCCAGCGTTCTATTTTCCGTGAAACCCCAAGTCCAATACCATGGGCATTGCCGAGGTTACCCCTCGTTAATTGGCGCCCTCTGTGGGAAACTTGAACGCTGGAAACATGGATTCGGCAGAACGCTCTCCACCAAGCGTCAACTCGGCGAAAGCAAATCCACACCCGCCCACCCTTGTATTGATACCCGCTGATTTCAATGGCGGATCCGATCTAATCATCGGAAGCCTCCACTTCCAAGCAGACAACATGCAGGAATCACACCCTTCGGCCCTGATCGCATCAGAACCGTCGGTGGAAAAGGCCACACCTATAGCAGTACCAACATCACCCGTTGGATCCTCCACAGCCATCACAACTCAGATCGAAATAGGAAAAGAAGGTCAACAATCAATCTCGTCACATGGAGCAAACCAAACAAACTCAGAACCTGAAGAAAGCAGCAAAAATGTCTACTTCAAAGAAAGGATGGCGAAAATCTATCTGGAACTACGATCTCGGAGTACTACCAACACGCTGCCAGGCCATACATAACACGCCACCAAGTGTGCATGATCAACAGAGATACCTCAACACCACGCGACAAAAACGGTAATCCTATAATAAACCCCGATGATATTCTATCAGATGACCATGCAGGAAACCACGACAATGGAGGAGAACATGACAATGGAGGAGAACACGAAAACGGAGGAGAAACAACAGATAATCGCATAGTCCGAGGAGGAGGCGGAGAACCCCGCACAGAAGAGAGACCAGGACTTCGGCTACCAGCGTCGGCATGGCAAAAAGCAAGGGAGGAAATTTCGGGAGCAGTCCCAGTGACAACAGATGCTTCACATGAAGATCTACTGGCATACCAATATTTGCTCCACCACAAGAAGAGAGACC
The DNA here is from genome assembly GCA_023614405.1 of Avena insularis. Taxonomy (NCBI): domain Eukaryota; kingdom Viridiplantae; phylum Streptophyta; class Magnoliopsida; order Poales; family Poaceae; genus Avena; species Avena insularis. The sequence continues at coordinate 280,046,133 of CM042690.1, forward strand.
TACTCTGGATGCAAAGACAGCTCGATGAAAGAAAAAGGCTAGCCGACAAATCCAGTTTACAACGGGCCCAGCTAAGCTCTACCCGAGGGTCAAAAGAGTGTGATAGGAGCAGCACCGCCAAGAAGGGCGACATATCGATTACAGAATATCCCTGAAGCAGAAAGAAGTGGAATTATTCGAGATCTCAATTTATCATTTATGTCAATTGATCAAGCAGGAAATATCAAGGCAAAAACAGCTCAGGCAGCCATCGTGGCCGCGCAAACATATCTGATCACCATTCAACCCGCACCCGACGATCCGCGCGCGACCCTTCACCGCTCTTCCCTGATGAACCTCGGCATGGTAGGGTCCTCACTCGTAGAAGCAGAACAAGGACTCACACAAAGATCCCCACGCCGTCACAACAGTCCTCGGCAAGTAGGACACACCCGACGATCTTGATCACCACACCAGGCGCACCTCGTATGATCTGAGCCGTGAAGCAACACATGGAACGATGACACCCAGCACAGGAGCAGTGGACCCAGAGACGAAAGCCACACCCGACGATATCAAGATGGAGATGATGCAGATGACCATGGGCTATGCGGGGCCAGCTATTTCACGCAGAGAATTTGCAAAGCCTCAGTATCCAAAGATTTCAAAGTTCCACACGACCGTCACAAATACGATGGGCTCCAGGAACCCAAAGCTTTGTTAGCAGACTATCTAGCCACCATCAAATTACAGGGCGGATCCACAACTACTGCGATGCAAAGTCTACAACTACACCTCACCGGCGCCATAAGATCATGGTTAAGGCAGTTACCCGAAGATTCAATTGGTAGCTGGAATGACTGGAAGATAAGTTCATCCGACATTTCCATTCTATATTCAAGCAACCATCATCCTTGGAGTAGTTGCGAGCGTGCAAACAAAAATCCGGAGAGTCAATAAGAGCATTCATACAAATGTGGAATATTATCAAAACTCAGCTGAATCCATATCCGACGAAAGGGCCATTGACGCCTTTAATGACGGCTTCCGTCGCCGAGAATTCATAGAAGAATTGGGTCGGGTGAAACCAAAGACAGTATCATAGCTGATGGAAATAGCAAACTGCTGGGTTGATGGACAAGACGTGCTACAGAATAAACGCGCGTGGTCACCCGAATAAGATAGGGATAAACGTGGCAATGACAGAAGACGAAGGAACAACGATGGGAATGCGGGACCAAGTTATGTCACAACAGGATTTTCGGGTGAAGGTAACAATAGAAGCAACAACAATAATGGCGGATACCGACAGAATAGGGATGACATCGGAGGAAGCTAGTCCGCACAGCGATATCAGCCAAGAGCACGAGACCCACCTATGTCCATGATGGCTCAGTGTTGATGTAGAGCTCGTTGGGAACCCCAAGAGGAAGGTATGATGAGCACAGCAGTAAGTTTCCCTCAGTTATGAAACCAAGGTTTAATCGAACCAGTAGGAGCAAGGAAACACCCCAAAGGTGTTGCTACCTGAGACTTGGCAGGGCGCACTACCGGTGCTAGTAGCAACGTGGAGACCTGCACAACACAACCACAGAACTCTGTCCCCAACTTGCGATGAGGTTTTCAATCTCACCGTGTTTTGCTAAAAACAAAGGATTAAACGTATCGAATGGAAGGAAGTAATAGTTTGCAGAAAGTAAACACAAAGCAGTAAACTGTTTGTAGATTGTATGTAAAAGAAAAGGACCGGGATCCATAGTTCACTAGAGGTGGCTCTCCTTAGATAGATAACATGCTGGGTGAACAAATTACAGCAGGGCAATTGACAAACATCGAGAAAGCAATACATGCATATACTAATCATCTTGACTCCTTTGAGACTTGATTGGGCATTACAACATTATACATAGACCGCCATCCAACTGCATCTATGACTAATAATCCACCTTCAGGTTATCATCCGAACCCCCTCCAATATTAAGTTGCAAGCAACAGATTATTGCTTTACGAATTGTGTGTAAAGTAAACAATACGATTGTTTTATGAACAAAGGATTGTTGTTTTCTCCCTAGTAGCAACATCACATCTAGTACCTTAGAGATTTCTGTCACTTCCCTAGATTACCAGAGGCATGAACCCACTATCGAGCATAAATACTAACTCTTGGAGTTGCTAGCATCTACTTGGCCAAGATAGCTACTAACAACAGAAAGCATGTAAGATCACAAATAACAAAGACATGATAAAATCAATAATCAATCTGAAATAGTATCTCAATATCCATCGGATCCCCACAAACACAACATGCAGAATTACAAATAGATGATCTTGATCATGAATGGAGCTCACAAGATCTAGACCTGAAAGCATAAAAGAGGAGAACCAGCCATCTAGCTACTACATGGATCCGTAGTCCAAGGATGAACTACTCACGCATCACACCGGATGCTTGCATGGTGATGAAGAAGGCCTGTAGGGTGAATTCCCCTCTCCGGCAGGGTGCCCGGAAGAGCTTCAGATCCCTCCCGATCTAGGGATGGACATGACGGCGACTATAGACTCTTTCGTGGATTTCTGATCGGGTACTTAGGGTTTTCGTCCCGAGGGCATCTTATAGGCGGAAGGAGAGGCCAAGGGGGTGCAGGCTGGCCACCACCACCTGAGTGCGGCCAGGCTGGCAGCCATGGCCAGTGGTGTGGTGGCCCCGCTCCTCTCCGTCCTATTCGGCATCTGATGACTTCCGGAAAAATTGGCACTTTGGCTTTTGTCCCGTCCAATTCCGAGAATATTCATTTTCTGACTTTCCTGGAACCAAAAACAGCAGAAAACAGGCAGCTGGCTCTGTGGCTCTTGTTAATAGGTTAGTCCAAGAAATCATATGAAAAGTACTCCAAAGTGTGGACAAAACACAAGAAAGTGGATAAAACCAAGCATGGAACATAAAAAGTTATAGATACATTTGCAGTGTATCAACATCCCCAAGCTTAACTTCTGCTCGTCCTCGAGTAGGTAAGTGATAAAAAGAAAGAATAATTTTTGAGGTGACATGCACCATCAAAGACTTGATCAAAGTATTTTTAAAACATTCAAAGCTGGGATCATAGTACTTCAATCATAACATGAAAGACAGAGTTCTAAAAATAAGACAAAGAAACTATGATGCAACATGAAGAGGCACAAACAAAATATTCATGAAAAACAATGCTTTGCAAGACGTTTGTTTGTTTGACATAAAGAAAACATAGCATAATAGTATTTAGCTTGTCCCTCATAGAGTAGCAAATATAAATTCATAGGACACCTTCAAAGTTCATAAGAGTGACTAGATACAAATAGTTCAAAACAAGCAATATCAAGTTATGCATCAATCAACTAGTCTTGGGACAATGCACATAGTACTAAGAATGTCCACTATGCTCTCAAAGTAGGTGCATAAAGGTAGAAGGTGGAGACTCAATATAATGGTGGAAGAAAGGCCTTCATAGAAGGAAGTAGAGATTCAAGTCTCATAAAGAGCTTCCAAAAATTATGGTACTTATAGCTTTCAGCTCTCATTGCCCCTATCATAAGCATCTTGAAGTGATTAAGGTTAAAGTGAACAAACTATGGTGTACATGCTTGACGAAGTATAAGTTGGGAATCTCATGTCCCTTGTATACGAGGGCCGCTCCTCATGCTACTCAAGTTTAGTCACCGGTAAGTTCTTGTCATTGTAAGTACATGTGTATCATAGAGAACCGCCAACGGGGTACCCCTTGCCCGATGATACGGAAGAATCCCCATATCAAAATGACAAGGCAAGCAGACAACGAGCATCTCAGCAATCTTCTTATTTACCATGGGAATATGGTCCTTTTTTCTCTCTTTCCTCTTTTCATAATCTCTTTTTTTTTCTCTTTTTTCTCAATATAGGACTCTTTTTTTTATAAGAAGAATGCTTCATAGACATCTCATTATGGTTACGCTGCAGGTTTCCACCATGTCAGCATGGATTAGACCAGCGGCCCAGACGTTTATCTAACACATATACATAACTCCATGGACTTACAAGGTCCCCTTTCATTTCACACCGACGACATCCATATACAAAAGAGCATGATATCAACTAGGTACAAGTACCAAGTGCATTGTTGAAAGCGTTACCCATGACAACATGGTTCTGCTAATTCCCAACAAATAAGTGCAAACATATACAACATAGATGACACAATGGTTCAAGTTTATTAAGGGCAAGAAAAGTAAAGTGTGCCATCAAGTTCGTGAGAGCTTTAATCACTAGTTTTCTCATAACAAGTTTAATTCGGAAGGTAAACAAAAGCATGAATATACTTGGAATAGCATAAGCTAGTAGGTAGGTATGGTGGACTCTTTGGAATAACTTGGTTTAGAGAGTTGGATGCATGAGTGGAACTCATACTTGGTTGTGGAGGCTAGCAAAAGACTAGGAGCGACAAACTAAGAGAGCAATAATGGCCATAATCATGCAGAGCGACCAAACATCATTGATCAAAGCATAAAGTGATACTACAAGTTGAAAACTAAATGATCATAAAGGCTATGGTGACTTGAGATAGTCATAACATGGTGTGAGCATGCGCCAAGTCAACCCAAATAAAGCATCAAAGGAGAATACCACTATACTATGCTTTAATATGCTAAAACAACACATGATTCATCCAAGGCACATTAAGCTATCTCAATTGTTTATAACAAGTCATGCTACAACATAGAATACTAAGCATAAAGCCAAAACAATATCAAGCATGGCATGACAAAGCATAGGCCACAGTCAAAAATGAGCTCTTTTTACCACATAAGCATGAACTTTCCTACTCTTTTCCAATCCAAACCAAACTATTTGAAAACCAAAGTATGAAAGAGGGGGTCCAACAAATTTATTCAGAAAACTAAGAAAACCAAGCAAACTAAAAACCCAAATGAAAATGAAAAAGAAGACGCTCCAAGAACAACACAACTGTGCATGAAACAATAAAAATGAAGCGTTTGGAAGAAACCTGGAATATTTATTGATGAAGAAGGGGATGCCTTGGGCATCCCCAAGCTTTGACGCTTGTACTTATTGGATATTTCTTGGGGTGACACGCGTGGCATCCCCAAGCTTAAGCTTTAGTCCATCATTCATCTCATTACTCATTCCTTCCATACACCTGAAATTTTTCCTTCATACAAAACTTCACACAATCTTTATTAGCAACATTAGTGCACTCAAGATAAATAAGTCTTAAGGTTCAGTTCTAACACCAAATAAACTTCCATTAGAACACTAGCTACTGTAGCACTTCCCTCAAAAATCTCAATTCCCCAAAAGAACTCTAAAAGGAACCAACAAGAAGCAAATGCAGAAAATGGCAGAAATCTGTCAAAACAGACCAGCAGGTAAAGACTAATTTTTTCTAAGACCTTCTGTTGCTCAAATCAAAAAGTGTTGAACTAACGAAAGTTAGATAACAACCTGGGGCAGAAGCACAAAAATGCACGCCTCAAAAGGACGTTCAGAGAGTTTACACGAATTTTTACGGTGAAGCACAGAAATCTGTTTCGGGACAACAACTTTCCCAATCATTACTTCTCTCTCATTAGAGGTTACTCTTGGCACAAAAAGCAAATAAAAGGATAAGGAGAGGTTATTACTGAAGTAATAACTTCCAAGACTCATCTAAAACTTTTGGGTTATCTCCCAATAAGTACTTTTCTTTAACGCCTTTAAGTTAGGAATAAGAAGCAAGAAAGAATCAAGTGTTCTCGAATGAAGAAGCATTAAGACCAATACCAGAAATATTTTCAACAAGGAAAGGTATATCATCTAAATAAGTTCTAGAGGATCCTTTAACAAAGCTCTTAGGTTCACTATTTTCATCAAAAGGGTTTTCAGGAACAATCCAATCAAGATTCTTTTCTATGGCTTCATGTATTGCTGCTAGTTTAAAGGGTATTGGTATCTTAGGTTCCTCCCCATTAGGTTCGGTTTTGTTCATCTTTTATCTAGTACCAACAACATCTACACATGATCCTAGCATATTGAAACATTCAAATACTTTTCTAGCTTCTTTGGCAACATCATAGAATTCCTTAAACAAAGTTTCTAGAATAAAATCCCTCTTTTCAGGGTCCTCAATTTCTTTAAGCTTAAGAAACATTACTTGCATTAAGGGGTTGAGGTTAACAAACCTAGCTTCTAACATGTGAATTAAAGAAGGTGCAGCAATCTAATAGTTTGGAGCAAGTTCTGCAAGGGATCTATCCTCAGTATCCTCATGTTTACTAACATGATTAAAGAATTCTTCAATATTATCTTTCCCAATTATAGAACCACTACCAATTGAAAGGCCTTTCAGGGTGAATTTAGGGATCAACATGGTGAGCTAAGGAAGAGGTGACAACTAAAGGAGACTTAATTTTTTGTGTGTTTTCAAATAAGAAAGCAAACTGGTAAAACTAATTTTTTTTGTGTTTCTGATAAAGAAAAAGCAAACAAAGCAAAACAAAAATAACAAAGTAAAGAGATTGGTTATGAGGGACTCCCCTTGTGAAGATGTCCTTGACTCCCCGGCGACGGCGCCAGAAAAATGCTTGATGGCTCAGTGTTGATGTAGAGCTCGTTGGAACCCCAAGAGGAAGGTATGATGAACACAGCAGCAAGTTTCCCTCAGTTATGAAACCAAGGTTTAATCGAACCAGTAGGAGCAAGGAAACACCCCAAAGGTGTTGCTAGCTGAGCCTTGGCAGGGCGCACTACCGGTGATAGTAGCAACGTGGAGACCTGCACAACACAACCACAGAACTCTGTCCCCATCTTGCGATGAGGTTGTCAATCTCACCGTGTTTTGCTTAAAACAATGGATTAAACGTATCGAATGAAAGGAAGTAATTGTTTGCAGAAAGTAAACACAAAGCAGTAAACATCTTGTAGATTGTATGTAAAAGAAAAGGACCGGGATCCATAGTTCACTAGAGGTGGCTCTCCTTAGATAGACAACATGCTGGGTGAACAAATTACAGCGGGGCAATTGACAAACATCGAGAAAGCAATACATGCATATACTAATCATCTTGACTCCTTTGAGACTTGACTGGGCATTACAACATTATACAAAGACCGCCATCCAACTGCATCTATGACTAATAATCCACCTTCAGGTTATCATCCGAACCCCCTCCAGTATTAAGTTGCAAGCAACAGATTATTGCTTTACGAAGTGCGTGTAAAGTAAACAATACGGTTGTTCTATGAACAAAGGAATGTTGTTTTCTCCCTAGTAGCAACAACACATGTAGTACCTTAGAGATTTCTGTCACTTCCCCAGATTACCAAAGGTATGAACCCACTATCGAGCATAAATACTAACTCTTCGAGTTGCTAGCATCTACTTGGCCAAGATAGCTACTAACAACGGAAAGCATGCAAGATCACAAATAACAAAGACATGATAAAATCAATAATCAATCTGAAATAGTATCTCAATATCCATCGGATCCTCGCAAACACAACATCCAGAATTACAAATAGATGATCTTGATCATGAACGGAGCTCACAAGATCTAGACATGAAAGCACAAAGGAGGAGAACCAGCCATCTAGCTACTACATGGCTCCGTAGTCCAAGGATGAACTACTCACGCATCACACCGGAGGCTTGCATGGTGATGAAGAAGGCCTCCAGAGTGAATTCCCCTCTCCGGCAGGGTGCCGTGAAGAGCTTCAGATCCCTCCTGATCTAGGGATGGAGATGACGGCGGCTACAGACTCTTTCATGGGTTTTTGATCGGGTACTTAGGGTTTTCATCCCGAGGGCATTTTATAGGTGGAAGGAGAGGCCGAGGGGGTGCCTGGGCTGGCCACACCACCCCTTGGCGCGGCCAGGCCTGGCCCGTGCGGCTAGGTGGTGTGGTGCCCCTGGCTCCTCTCCGTCTTGTATTCTGGCATCTGATGACTTCCGGAAAAATAGGCACTTTGGCTTTTGTCCCGTCCAATTCCAAGAATATTCATTTTCTGACTTTCCTGGAACCAACAACAGCAGAAAACAGGCAGCTGGTATTGTGGCTCTTGTTAATAGGTTAGTCCAAGAAATCATATGAAAAGTACTCCAAAGTGTGGACAAAACACAAGAAAGTGGATAAAACCAAGCATGGAACATCAAAAATTATAGATACATTTTCAATGTATCAGTCCACAATACAAATGCTGGAAGGACCCTATAATATGTATTTTTATCTCGACTCAACAGGCAGGCGACAATCCAATCACTTGATGAAAGACTGCCGAACATTCCTGAAGATGTAGGAGTTATGCAACGCAAAGGTAGCCGAAGCAGCAAATCGAGGATACACATCCACACCCGGTGCACCGCCACCAGTTGCACCACTACAAAACTCAAATGATCAAGACAACGAGTACCCCAGATCAAAAGGAACAATGCCTATGATTTAGAAACGGCGTCCACCCAACAGAATTCAAAAACTCATCACAAGACAAATAAATATGGCAGAAACATCAACATCAGCTACACCCGAATATCTCCATTGGTCAGAGCAAGAAATCAAATTCAGCAGAGCAGATCATCCACTCCGGGTCCCACAACTAGGTCATTCAGCGCTGATAGTCGAAGCACAAATTGGCGGATTCAACATGAGCAAGGTCTTCATGGATGTAGGGAGTAGCATAAATCTAATCTATGCAAAAACATTGCGAATAATAGGCTATCCCTGGATAATCTCGCTCCAACAGAAACCTCTTTCCATGGAATAGTACCAGGTAAAGCCGAAATTCCTTTAGGCAAAGTTTTTCGTGACGTTGTTTTTGGTTCCAAAATAAATTTCGGGTGAGAAAAACTCGAATTCGAAGTCATGTATTGGCCATCACAGTACCATGGAATCCTGAGACGACCAGCCTTTGCACGATTCATGGCAGTGCCACATTATGCATACTAAGTAATGAAAATGCCAGCACCAAAGGGAGTTATCACGGTACAAGGAAGCTTCACACGTGCGGACAACTGTGATCGAGAGTTTCATAAAATTTCTGAATCTTTCAGGATGGCAACGGAGTTTGAGCAACTCAAAAGTTCAGCAAGCAAACAACCTCTGGAGGTAGCACGTGTCAATCCTGATCAGGCTTTTGACAGGGCAAAAGACACAAAATAAGTACAGATCCACCCCGATGACCCGACGGAAACAACATTTGTGGCTTCTAACCTTGATCCCACATAGGAAAGCGCCCTCATCGAGTTCCTCCGTGAGCACTGGGAGATTTTTGCATGGCTACCTTCTGACATGCCGAGAATCCCCAAGAAACTCGCTGAGCACGCACTAAATTTAGATCCAAAGGCGAAGCTAGTGAAACAACCGCTTCGATGCTTCGCATAACCAAAACGCAAGGCCATTCAGAAGGAGCTCCATCGCCTAACCGATGCTAATTTTATCAAAGAATTAACAAAATCAGAGTGGCTTGCAAACCCAGTATGTGTTCCGAAGAAAAACACTACAGAACTTTGGATGTGCATTGACTTTACTGCATTGAACAAACATTGTCCAAAAGATCACTTCCCATTGCCGCGAATCGACTAAATCATCGATGCAACCGCGGGATGCGAACGTCTTTCTTTTTTGGATTCTTACTCAGGTTACCATCAGATCAGGATGAAAGAAGAAGATCAGGAGAAAACAGCGTTTATCACGCCTTATGGTGTATTCTATTACACAACAATGCCATTTGGCCACAAGAATGCTGGAGCAACATATCAGCGAAAGATGCAGAAGTGCCTAGGAAGTCAAATAGGCACAAACATGCAAGTATATATTGATGACATCATAGTTACCACGGGTCAAGGATCTGCGTTGATAAAGGACCTAGAAGAAACATTCGGAAATCTCGACAGGTTTAGCATCAAACTGAATCCGAAGAAATGTTCCTTTGGAGTCCCGACAGGGCAACTCCTCGGATATTTGGTATCAGCGAGAGGAATCGAGGCTAATCCCAACAAAATACAAGCAATCCTCCCAATGAAGAAGCCAACAAATCTACAAGGAGTACAACAACTGGCAGGACGAGTGGCGGCTCTAAGTCGTTTTATCGCAAGGTTAGGAGAAAAAGCGTTGCCATTCTACGCCCTCATGAGGAAATCAGAAAAATTTGAATGGTCGAAAGAAGCTCAGCATGCCTTCGAAGATCTTAAAAGAACACTTTCAACATCTCCTGTCGTCGTGTCACCAAAAGAAAAGGAACCTCTGCTCCTTTATATTGCTGCCACACATCAGGTGGTCAGTACGGTCCTAGTCGTAGAGTGACCCGAAGAAGGGAAGACCCACGGCGTGCAGAGATCAGTTTATTTCCTGAGCGAAGTTTTATCGCCATCCAAACAAAGGTACCCATACTACCCAAAATTAGCATACGGGGTATTTATGATACAACGAAAACTACGCCACTATTTCACGAAGCACCAGCTCGTAGTAGTCAACGAGGCACCTTTGTCAAGCATCCTCAACAATCTAGAAGCAACTGGGCGTGTTTCTCTATGGGGCATTGAACTATCCCCTCAGGATATCACTTATGAGAAGTGCAAAGCAATTAAGTCACAAGTTCTGCCGAATTTCATCACAGAGTGGACGGAATTGCAATGTGCGGGTCCACCAGACCTTTCTAGCACCTGGACAATGTACTTTGATGGATCAAAAAGAACGGAGGGAGCAGGAGCAGGAGTCATACTGATATCACCTCCAGGCGACAAAATGCGCTATATTCTTCGGATGAGCTTTACAAATGCATCCAAGAATGAGGCAGAATACGAGGCCCTGTTGCACGACATGCGGATGGCCAAAGCTTGCGGTGCAACTCGCCTAAAAATCTTCGGAGATTCCAATCTCGTGGCATAGCAGGCAATGAACAAATGTGATGCTATTAGTGAAAATATGATTGCTTATCGCGACTTGTATAGCATTATGGAGGCTCAATTTGATGGGTGTGAAGTATCACATATAGGAAGAGCAAGCAATGAGGAAGCTAACAACCTAGCAAACATCGGACCATTGTGTTTACCAATATCACCAGGAGTTTTTTGGGAGGAGATAGTGGAGCGATCAATCAAAGCAAAAAGAGTCTCCAAAGTCGTAGCACCCAAAACAGGGAAAAATAAGCATTCGCAAAAAGAGTCGGGGGCTCCTTCAGAAACCAAGAACATATAAGAAGCCATTGAAGAAGAACAAGAAATTAAAGAGGTCATGCTAATTGAAGCAACCTGGATGCAACTGTATATAGCATATATGACTACAGGGGAGCTACCAGAGGATGTGATAGAAGCTCGGCGAATCACTCGACAATCGAAGGCTTTCAGGATAATCAAAGGAGAGCTATACAAAAGAAGTATTTCGGGTGTGTTGCAATGTTGCGTAACACCCGAAGAAGGAAAAATTATACTGAAAGATATACATGAAGGAGTCTATGGTCACCATTCTAGTAGCCGAGCAGTTGCTGCAAAAGCATTGAGGACATGATATTATTGGCTCACTGTAGTGCAAGATGCAAAAGGCATTGTCAGAACATGTGAAGCATGTCAACAATTCGCAACAAAGCCTGGACCTGCTGCCGAGCTGAATCCCATACGCTTGGCTTGGCCTTTCGCTCGGTGGGGACTCGACATGGTGAGAAAACTTCACAAATCATTGACAGGAGGACACGTTTCTCTGCTAGTAGAAGTCGACAAATTTACTAAGTGCATTGAAGCAATGCCTGTCACCACCCAAGATGGAACTTCAGCTGTGAATTTTATCAAATCCATAGTATTTCAGTTTGGCATACCAAACAACATCATCATGGATAATGAAAACAACTTCACTTCCAATGAGTTCAAGGAGTACTGCTAGGAGATGGGCATCAAAATAAGCTACGCTTCGGCGGCTCACCCACAAACAAATGTAGTTACTGCTGGACTCAAAAAAGAGACTACTGGCACCACTGGAAAGAGCAAAAAGAGCATGGGTGGATGAATTACCATCCGTGTTATGGAGTTTACGTACAACTCCAAATAATTCGACTCAGGAGACTCCTTTCTTTTTGGTCCACGGTGCGGAAGCCGTGCTTCTAGTTGAGGTATCACACGAATCGCCAAGAGTAGCTGCATATAATGAAGAAGAATCACGGGAAGCACTTGAAGATGATGTAGATGTGCTTGATGAAGCTCGAGACGAAGCCCTCCAAAGAGCAACTATGTACCAACAAAACCTGCGTAATTACCATAGTAGAAGATTGTGGCCTAGGTCCTTCGCAATAGGGGACCTAGTTCTTCGTGTCAAGCAAGACGGACAGAAAAATCTAGAATCAACATGGGAAGGACCATACATCGTCACAGAACTTATTCCTGGAGGAGCATATTGACTACAAGACAAGAAGACAGGAGTAAATTACTCAAATCCATGGAACGTAGCACAGCTACGACACTTTTATGCATAAGATTATGTGCAATGTGATAAGAGTCACAGTTCGGCTTATCAGCCAAGATGTCAAGAAGAAAAAAGGCTACAATAGTCATCCACTAAAAGAATAATATACCGTTGATTTTCGCCTTATATGTAAAGAGATAAGTTATTTCTACCTTAATATTTTTAGAAAAGATCAATACTTTCCTTCGAGTTAACATCAACTATGAGCCTATGTCCAGATACAGGCATCCGAACATAGCCTCGAGGGTTACTCCCATCGGAGCGCTAGCGCGCACCCGATAGAAATTCCGTTGTGTAAGAAGTACATTGACAAATTGCGACTTTTTGAGTTTTACACTTGTGTATCCTCAAAAAAAGGTGTTACTCCCATCGGGAGACGGTGTAAAATAATAAAAGCTGATATAACCAGAAAGATTGGTGGCCTAGCAAGCCAACCGCCAATCAAGCCAAAAATCTCGGATCACGCTCATACGCGGGGAAAAAATCCGAACGCCGTGTTCAGAAACATGAAGGTAAGACCCTAGGATTCGTCCTGTGTGGCTGGTAATCGCACTAGAATACACTTAACCAGTAAAAATCCTTATCAATGATATGATGAAAAATCCTGACGAACGCGTTGGGTATCTGATAAAAATAGAAAACTAGAATTCAGTATTCGGTAAGACCTCAACGGCTCGAACTGAATTACGCCAGCGACAAATTCCGGATTCAAGCCTGGGGACTTGAGTTTGATGTAGGTCAACCTTGTTTTTGCCCAGGAGCAATTAACTGATTCCCGATCCGTTGGACCAAAATCCCTACAAAAAATAAAATCAAACAGAATGAGAGAAAGAAGAAAGAAAACTCTGAGACTCAACCTGAAAACTGTGAATTCAGGTAGAGTCTCGGGGGATACTGACATGGGTATGATTACTTGGATGCTCACTATTAGCTACCCTACATTGGGTAGAAGGCCTACGACCCATAAAGGTTCTAGATAAAATCCCAAGGAAGCAACCGACAAAGACTTTTACTGTATTAGGAAAGAAACCATGAACCGACATTATGTTGGTATTGTAGTCACGTGTGTATGAAACCTATCCGCATACAGCTTTGAGACCTGGCCTATTATATATAGGACGGGAGAAGCCCAAGCGAGGGTACATCAAAGTCCAGAGGACAACTTGTAATAGAGCATTTTCCCAATATTCAGGCGACTTTGTCTTCATTGTTTTCCTGACATCCGACGAAATCCCCAGTGTTCTCGTTTCCACGAAACCCCAAGTCCATCACCATTGGCATTGCCGAGGTTACCCCTCGTCACACACTTTGCAATCCGTTGTGTATATACGACAGTTTTGGCATCAAAACAAGGCCGGATTCCAGGAGCCTACAGTGACTTTAGATCAACCTCAGGGGCTTTCTCATGGGCACTGTGCCCTAGGACACATCATTCTACGTTAAAGACGAACTAGTCCCGCCATAACAATATACATCACATAAGATGGAGCCTTTACACTTCTATATCTATGTAGATCCTAGTGCATGAAATGCAACTATTCACTTACTTTGCTTCTTGCCACTTAAGCAGAAACTCAATTCTAGTTCAGTGATCAGGAATCACTTCAAAACATGTTCTTATAGTTAAGAGCTAGTCCTTCCAACCAGAACCTCGGGTCACATTACATCAAGTATTCAATATGGTTGTATGGAAGAACCTGTGACTTAGGCACAAGAGATGCAGCACATCTCTTTCTTTCTTTTAACCATTGTTGCAATACGAACTCAATGCTTCATATAGTAAGAACTTCTTTATTACCTTGTTCCATTCTAAACTTCTTCAGAATCTTGCTTAGGATATTCTGAACATCTTTCAGAATCAAGTCCAGGAAGCATTCGACATTTTATTTTTATCAAACTTACCAATCTAACTCGATAGATCTCATTGTTTAATAACTTCAAATTCATCCTTATTTATCTACTTAAATGTTATTAACACCAATCACATCATTCACATATGTCGTCCACATATCCTAGAATGATTTCATGATCCCACTCAAATATGGCATCCATATTTGAGATCCAGGGATTTCACGTAGCTCCCACTCAAAATATGTCTGCTACATATTTTGATTCACCCAAGCTACTTAGCTCCCACTCAAAATATATCTCTTACAATTAAGATTTGGCCAAGCTAATTAGCTCCCACTCAAATGTAGGTCATCTCGATAATCTTGGACATTCCAAAATTCTTTGATCATCATTAAATTGAGAATTCCAGCTACGAGACTTTAGTATCCATATATTGCTTGTGTAAATCCAATAGACTCAAGCATCTCTACATTTGTAGTTAACACCTTGAATTTTTCCATACTTTATGACAAATCGATCTTTACTTCTCAATTATGTTTCATTTCCATCTTATGACTTTGAAGTCATTCAGAGAAATCAAGTAAACTTCTTTACTTAATAAGATCAAGTAACATATTACTTTGCAATCGTAAATGTAACTTAGTATAGGATTTTATGACTCCTGGTCATTTCTCGCACTTAGATCCATCACGCTTCTTTGTAATTCGTAGGTATGTCTTGTTTATAAACATGACAAGTGAATTAATAATATAATTCCACAAACTTGCAGAATATATCGGTGAATCATACTTTCTTTAGTAAAAGCATTCACTAAGACTCAATGATCATTATCATTAGTTTCTTCTCTATTTGTAGAGTTCAGTTTCACGAAACAAATTTTGCTGTGCCACTCAACAATCCGGATGTAAGGTCAAATACCTTGTTTTGATCTTTTACTTTCTTCCACCTGTATCTTCATCAAGACATGTCAACTTTGGACAACAATAGGTTTGCCCCTTGTGGAATATGTATTGCTAGTTACCTAAGAATATGTTACAAAGACTTGTTTATTCGCCACGACTTCGACTTATCGAGATCTCCAGAAACTCAAACTTGCCATAACACTTATGGTGTTGTTTCCATGAATCTTTAGATGTTCCTTTGTATTTTAACCAAGTGTTTGCTCATTTTGATCTCTAACTCTAAACGATAACTATAACCCCGATAAGAGATAATATTATACCATATGTATCTAATACATAATGATTACGATATTTAGACATTTCAATACACTTTGAATTTGCCCTATTATCGTAATTTGTGAAACCTCTTTCACATGTCCTTTTATGCTAAAATTAAAATAAATACTTTAGTCATATCGATCAAATCAAAGAGACTTTTGTATTCTTATTAATTCAATATCCTCCTTCACTTTGCAATATTTTGAACAATTCAAAACGGTTTCAAACTTATGTTTCATTAAGCAAATGCTCATATTCACTTAAATCCACAATGAAGTGTGAAATAATGATTTCAACTATTTGTTGAAAATACGATGCATCACTATGTATAGATTTCAACATAAAGTATAAATAATGATTACCACTATTTGTTGAAAATACGATACATCACTACGTATAAATTTTCAACATTTCTTCGCATATCACCATTTTACTAGAATGCGGAGTTTTAGTCATTCTGCTCAACGAGGCATGGTTTGGCAAAGTCTCTAGATTAAGCATCTAAGACCCCGATCTTCATTTAGAATGAAGAACATGCAATAACCAAAATGACTTAAACTATAGTGTCATGTCATTATTAAACTTTGGATATCTTTTAGCATTCTGATCCTTTATAAATGCTTTAAACTGTTATCATTGACATAGTGATTAAAATAACTCATTTATAATCTTAATGTGACCTGAACGGTATTATTCAGAAGAATAGTACAACTAGAATGTAACTTATTTATATGAATAATTGTCTCGCTAAGAGGAAGACACACAAGCAAGGATTACAAAATTATATTCAAGTCCACTAATCCATATGATAAACCTTTGAGGAAAGGGGTGATGTCGGCCATCAACTGTTTTTCTTGCCAACATCAAGCCACATTGCCTCAATTCGAGCAATTCTTAAGCAGACCATCATGTTTTCACAAAACAGGACAAGTATCCAATACTTATGTAAACTACAACGAGTTTTGCAAGAATTACATTTATAACTTTGTATATCTAACATATACCCTTTTCATTCATGACCTCCATTGTAATCAAGCCCTTTTGAGAGTTCATAACTCTAATGCAAGATTGCTAAGTGTTTCTCCAAATATTCTCTTTTTCATCCATCATGGAAGAAAACTCATCCAATGGCTCATACTTTATGTGCCTGATGGTGCATAATACAAGATTATAATCCAACTCTCCATCGAATGGAGAATGACTTATTGGATGATTACGGAGAACACAAAAGCATTGCGGGGTTATCGGATTATCTCCTAATGGTCATTATATCAAGAAGAGAAGATCACCTTTTACAAGGATATCCCTCAGGCATGGGTATTAATCTATGAAGTTGGACCCTTTTGCTAAGTTTCATATCAAACAACAAATTTCCCATGGTCGCAAAGGACCTCAATGGGATAAGCCATGATCTGCTAGGATATTTGCAAATAGACATCTAGAGTAAGTTCATAATATGAGTTCAATTAATAATTGATCTCCCACTAAAATTGTCATCCCCTGGATGATTTTAGTGATCACATGATCCCAATCCTCTTCACCTCCCACGATCATCACGACCATTAGTGCAATCTCAAACGTAGATATTCCCTAATGTCAATCACATCATTCATGTGACTCATGCTTGATCTTTCAATCTCTTGTGTTCCGAGGCCATGTCTACACATGCTAGGCTCGCCAAATCTAACTTGTGTGTATTCACTGTGCAACATGGCTTACACCCACTGCATGTGAACATAGATATGTATGACACCCGATCATCACGGTGCTGCCTCATAATGAAGAACTTTCTTGGTGGTGCACAAACAAGGGGAACACGATCATTGGAATTAAATAGGGATTATCTTATTTGTTACCATTGAGTATCTAATACTAGCACACAATAAGATATAAAATAGGTATCAACATCATATGTAGATTGTGATATGATATGGTCCTTCTTCTTGCGCATTGATCTCCATCGAGCGCTCCATCATGATCTTTGTCTTGCCCTTGGTTTGATGACAAGTCCATGCCACCACCACCAGGTCATCCATTGGAACGATGACTATTACTATAGTACTTAGTAACAGAAAAGTAAACTACTTTACCTTCGTAACGACCATGACCATATCAAATCACATGCCCTCCTGCAAAATAAAGTTAGACGCCTCTACTTTATCTATTGCAGGTTTTACGTGGTTGTTAGGGATTTCGCAATAGAACCGTTTCTAATCTATGAACTTTCCAACCACAACAGAGATCCAAAAGTTGTCTCTACTACACCCCTTTCGGGACCCTCCATTGTAAATGCTATATCAACTATTGAATGAGAGACAGACACCCGCTAGCCACTTATACGGAGAAAGCCATATGTCAAGAGTGGAACTAGTCTCGCGTACGAATACGCGTAAGGTCATTCCGGGCCGGTTCATCAAACAATACCGTGATATAAACAAGTACATGTTAGAGGGTAACAACTAAGCGATCAATGCCCGCACAAAACTTGTGCATACTGGCCGTACAACACTCCTACGCATAGATCGACTCCGATACCATTATAGGATTCTGTAGCAGAAAACAAATTTTTTCTACGATGGAACTCCCAAACGCCCAAGATCTATCTATGTAGTAATTCAGTAATGACCGGAGCGTATAGAATACATACCCTTGTAGACCTTACGCGGTTAATGTTCCGAGGAGAACATGGTTGAAGTAGTCGAACTCGTAGCCGACCTCAAGGTCACGAAGCTCCTCGCTGGTCACCCCTTGCTCCTTCTTCATCGTGCAGCAGCTCCAGCTCACGACATCCAAGGTGCCTCAAGTGAGGCCCCTCGTGGTTTCGTACACATATGATGTACGATGATGACCTCCGGCTCCTTGATCCCTGCCGGGAGTGAGGAAGTAGATCTCCAGCTTAGAATCCCTGCAGCGCAATAGCGTGCTGCAGGTGCACCGTCTCTTGCGCGAACAATCCTTTCTTGGGACCGTGCCAACGCGTGGAGATGCCTATGTAGAGAGAGAGGAATTCTCTAAGGAAAATGTCTTAGAGAACATCTCAAATTGTGTGTTTAATCCCACCCATGGGCATCCCTTTATATAGTTGGAGGGAGGTGTGCCCTCCCCTTTGGGTTTCCCATGTGGGACTATTCAAGGGAGAGAGGGGGGGGGGGGGGAGGCGCCATGTGCACTAGGGCTCCATGGGATGGCCGTCCAAGGGTAGGCCCCACCCCACGCACAACCCTAGGTTGGCCGGGTGGGCCCCCTTGAGGCGGCTAGACCTTGGCCCTTCGCTCATTCGGTTTTCCTTCATGGGCCCTTTTTCCCTAGGAAGTTTGGCCCATTAGCGGAATACCCCTGCAAATTAGATTTTAATATTATATTTAATATTAATTACATTAATTAACATGGAAATACATATTACAAAATCCGATTTGACCTGAAACACCTTTCGGTTCCTTTTCGATTTCCTCCGAACGACTTCGGAACTTTCCCGGAACAATTCCGGTTCTCTTACGGAACTTTTCTAGTTTCCTTTTTCTCTTTCATATGGTGATTCCAACTTACAGAGGATCTCTAGCTCATCATACCCTTAAGTGTATTTCCCCACGACTCGGGAATGGCGTAGACATGGTCTCCATCAATGATCAATAGCGGGACCGGGATGCCCATAATGAACCATGTGCATTCCACGATGATAATGTCGTTTGAACGATAAACACTCGTTTCCCATTCCCTTTTCCACTTGATACCTAGTTCACCCGACATTTGATCTACGGTATCTCCATACCATTGTTTGATCTCGTTACCGATGAACTTGTTTTCTTGTTTCCGTGTTGTTGCATACCGTGACCCAGTCACACGCTTGCAAGCTTCATTAATGCAACATCACCGAGATGGCCACATATGTATCTATCCATTACATGGATTGGAAAATCCTGGTATTGATATGTACTCCTCTACGCGCCCCTTTGGGAAACCTGAGTAGCACCTTTTTGATCACCCTGTCATGGTATGATACTTGATAACCATCTAAGCTCCCTCCAGAATGATGATTTGCATTATCTCATAGTCTAAGGAAAGGTTGCGAGGTTTCCATAATTTTATCATTAATGGTGAACATTGTAACTAGATCTCATTAAGATACAACTGGTTGGGTTGTTTGTCTATCACATCATTCAACTAATGATGTGACCTCATTGCCAATTGGCATAAATGCCCATGATATCGAAACCCTAGATCATCCTCATGACCAATGAACTAGTTCGCTAGAGGTAACTAGAGACTTGGTTTGTTTACATACCACACGTGTACTAACGTTTCGTATTAATACAGTTATAGCATAATATGAAACTATTATGAACTAATTGAGATATGACAATAAAAACCTATTTATTTTTTGCCTCTAGGGCATATCTCCTTCACGGCATCACCCAGGGCTAAAGGCCCTTTACATATAACCCCGCAGTCCTTCTCCCCCAAATCCATCTCATTCCCGATTGAGCAGTGGAGGCGCCGAAGACAAACACGATCGACGCCGGCAGGCTGACCGACTCCATCACTGTCTGCGCTGTCTGACATCGCAGGAGGACCACCGTCACCACCATGGACTGCCGCCGTTGTCGATGTGTCCCAGGTGGCACCGCCTCTCCCTCTCTCTCTCAAGCTACCTTGTCCGAATTAGAGTTAGGCAGTGGTGGGGCGAGCAGGCCAGCGACATGAGTAGGGGCAGCCCGAGCAGGGAGGCCGCCCCGGCTTCCCGCCGGCAGTGCAAAGCAGGGGCGCTCTTCCCACCCCCTGCTTGTGATTTATTTATTATGTCTTTGGTATTATTATGTCTTTATTATTATGTCTTTTTAGTAGTCTTTGTATTTGTAAGTTACTTAGTATAGTGGTAGTACTAGTAGTATTACTAGTATTTGTAGTAGTATTACTAGTAGTATTTCTACTATTACTAGTATTTGTAGTAGTATTACTAGTATTATTAGTACTATAGTATTAGTAGTATTTGTGTAGTCTTTGTAGTAGTATTTGTAGTAGTATTAATTAGTAGTGGTAGTAGTAGTATATTGGTAGTGGTAGAGTATTATTAGTAGTATTAGTAGTAGTAGTAGTAGTGGTAGTGGTAGTATTAGTATTAGTATAGTGGTCGTGGTAGTGACTCGCGATGACGATACAGAGTCAGAGACGAAGGCTCGCGACAACACTTCTTCCTAGAGACGGTTGGCTCCAGGACATGAAGAAGCTTATGTTGCATTATTATGAGTCCTGGAATCATAAGTTGCATTATTATTAGTCCTGAAATTATGTTACTTTGAACATTTCAAGGAATGTTTTACATGTTTAAATGACTTTGTACATGGTAGTTATTGCTTATAAGTATTGGAGTTACACGACCCCACTGGCGTTTAAGGTTAGGTAGGGCGTGGCAACACGCGCCATATACGGCCGATGGATGGGCGCGACAACACTCGCCATATAGGGACAATGGACGAGCGTGAGAACCATTTCACATGGTGTCCTTAATTTATTAGCACTTTGCTATGTTTATATAGCATTGAAATAACTAGCAAGTATTTGTAGAAACAATGGAGCGCGACAAAGATCAAGAAGATATATTGCAGGGTATGATAGCCGGTGATGAAGATATCACCTCGCAATATTTGAACGACTCCGGTGAGTGGGTGTAGGAGGATCTCGAGCGGACGGACGATTCCGGTGAGGGAAGTACGACTCCGGTGAGGGAACCTTGACTCATAGACCAGCGAGGTATATAAATTAAGCCCTCTGGATCGAAGCAATCTACTAGAAGCAAACGAGGTCCGACAAAACAGTTGGCCCCAGATGCTAGGTTCACGATCGAAGAAGTCACTGTAGATGGCGCCCTGATTGCTCCCGCGAACGACGCAATATTGTTTGTAAGTCAATGCAGAGTTATTGTTAGGGACACCATACCGATCACCATTCAAGAATGGAATAATCCAAAGGAGGATGTAGTTAGTTATGTCGAGGATAGATGGAAAGATACTCTTTGGAATATGCTCATGACAAATTTCAAACTACCGCTAGAGGTGGATCTAGAAATCAAAGTTATAGAGCCAAAAGTCAAGGAGTGGGATCTTAAGAAGGTGGCCACACAATTCAAAGACCACAAGAAAAGATTGTACAAGATGTATGTCCTGGAAAAAAGACTCTAGAGTTCACCACAGCGAATGAGAAGCTAAGAGATCACTAGGACGAATTTGTGGAGTACAAGACATCGGGTGAAGCTGTGAAAAGGTCAGAAATAAACAAGGAAAATGCTACGCTGAAGAAATATAACCATATTATGGGACAGGTGGCTACAAGGCTTCCAGGCCTAAGTGGGAGAAAATTGAGAACAACCTAATTGATAAAGGTATCAATCCAGAGACATCGGGGTGGACCGATTGGATAAAGTCTTGGTTCTACGGGCATGGGGAAAATTTGAACCCAAAAATAGGGAAGTGTATTTATACAAAATAACATCTTGCAACACCTTGTGAAGCACTTAAAACTGTAGTGAATGATGTGCAGGAGGAGAAGTTCTATCCTGACAGAGAGACCGACGAGCTGACACGCGCCCTTGTGAATAAAGAACACAAAGGATGGACAAGAGGCACTGAAGGCTCCATTCCGTGAAAGCTTGAGTTTCTCGACGACGGGAAGAAATATCCCAGTAAAAGCCATCGGAGGAGAAAGAATAGAGAGGAAGACCGGATGCAACATATAGAAGATACATTAAGGATGCAGCGGGAGAAAATAAACACACTTTTTTTTGAGGTGAAACAGTAGGGAAAGTCCCCACTGTAATTTTTTCTATTATATAAATATAGTGATATTACATAGTGAAATTACAAATGAGTCTAAAGATCTAAGGAAGATCAAAAGAGAATAAATTCTACCTCAAAGAGGGCAACAAAATCTACTCTATCTCTGGTCTAATTGTTGGCTCAGCCAAGTATTGAATTTCTCCTGGTGTTTTCTTTTAATTCTGAATTGCACCCATCTCATCTCTTGATAGAAAACTGTCTTCCATCCCTCTAATGTTGGCCTTTTATCATTAAATGTTTTCTCATTTATACAAATCTAGATACCCCAAGCAGCCAAGATAATAATCTCCATTGCAAAAGGTAGATGCAGTTTGGTTTTAATGTCTGATAAAGCCTCCAATCCTGATAATTTTGTTGCTCTGTCTGTGCATATATGATCCTAGAATATTTTTGTAAAGGGGCAATCCTAGAATAAGTGAATTACCGATTCTTCCAAAGGGCAATTGAGAATTGCACAATTATAGTCAGGCAGAGCAAATTGTTTCCTTCTCAGAAGATTTCTTGTATTTAATCTATCCAGAAGAAAAAAGCCAAAAAAATAATTTGTGTTTGTTCTGGCAAGAGGATGCCCAAAGCCAAGAGAAATGTGGTTGAGTAGGGGAATAACCAATCATAGAAGAGTAGGCCTTTTTTACTTCAAATCTATCAGACCCCCAAATATAACTCCAACTATCATGTTGATTTTCCTGTAAGGTTTGAAGGATCTCTTGGCATCTATCTTCCAGGATTAAAAATACAGAGTATGCTTATTGAGAAAGAGGTAGATGAAAATTATCCTCCAAGTATTCAGCCTGTAAAAATTCCTGCACACTTATATTTGATGATTTTGCATAGGACAGTAGGTGTGGAAATTTATTCTTTAAGCAATCATCTTGCCAAAGATCAGTCCAGAAATAAGCAGTTTTCCTAGATTTCAGTCTGCATTTAGCCATGGCCTTAAAATTATCAATTAATTTGATATGAGATTTCCACCAGAATGATCCCTCCATGCTTCTTCCAGGTAATTTTTCATTCTTATAGTAGGTTTCCCAAATGAGATGAACCCAAGGGATATCATGGTGATTGTAAAATTTGTCAAGGTTCTTTAAAAGGAGGGTAGAATTTTGAATGGTTAGATCCAGGACTCCAAGGCCCCCTTGATTTTTAGGTCTACAAATCTTATCCCATGACACTAGAGCCTGACCCTTGGCCTAAACATCCTCAGTCTTTTTCTCCAGAGACAGTGTCTGATATATTTTATGACCTGATCTTTGATAGCAACTGGCACCTCCAGGCAACTCATGAAGAATAAAGGGAGTGAGGATAGAACAGATTTAACCAGTTGCAATTTTCCTCCATAGTTTAAGAAGTCAGTAATACCACATAGCCTTCTTTGTACTCTTTGAACAATTGGTAGAAAATGTTCCATGGATGGCTTTGATAAGCTTAGGGGTAATCCAAGATATGTGAAAGGGAGGCTACTAGTTTGGAAATTGATTGTCTGAGCAAAGTGAATCAGCCTATCATTGCATAGATTTATTGGCATCATGCTTGATTTCAAATAGTTCACTTTGAGGCCAGTGGAAAGTGCAAAAGTTTGAAGAAGAGCTTTTAAGCATAATAATTGAGCAGTATCTGCTTTTAGCAGAACCAAGGTGTCATCAGCATATTGAATCACAGGGAAGTCATTGTTAAGAGGACCACATATTGGAGGGGTCCGAAGGTGGAGGTACATGGCTTTATTTAAGACATATTGAAGAAGGTCTGCAGCAAGTACAAAAAGGAGTGGTGAAAGTGGGTCTCCTTGACTCACACCTCTTCTGCAATAATTTTTTTCCCAGGTACCCCATTTAGAAGAATTTGAGAGGAGCCAGACTCAAAAATCATCTCAATCCATTTAATCCATTTGTTGCCAAATCCTCTAGCCCCTGAGAATATTTAGGATGGATGAATGATCAATTGTATCAAAAGCCTTTTCAAAGTCCAATTTTAAAATGACAATTTCCTCCTTTGATTTGTGGCATTGGAAAAGATATTCAAAATCCCACCCAAGGCAATCCTGAATAGACCTGCCTTTGAGGAAACCATATTGATTTTTATGTACCAACTTCAGAATAATAGTCTGCAGTCTGTTTGCAAGGAGTTTGGTAATAATTTTAAACACACAGTTTAATAAAGATATGGGCTTGAAATCAGCAGGCGTGGAAGGGTCTGACACTTTAGGAATGAGAGTAATGTAGGAAGATTGGATACTTTCAAGAGAAACTTTCTCATTATAGAAATCATGGATGAGCAATTTGAAGTCATTTCCAATGATGGGCCAGTAGCTTTTGATGAATTCATTATTAAAACTATCACGTCCAATAGACTTATCATTTGGCAAGTCAAAGATCACATCCTCAATTTCTTTGTCTAGGGAAGGCATTTCAAGTGAGTTTCTCATCTCCTCAGACATACCATTGCCATAAAAATCTTCAAGATTGAAGAACATCTCAGTTTTTACAGCAGTACCCATTCTAGTTTTGAAATCATTCCACAGAATGTCAGCTTTGTCAGAGTGATCAAAGATTTCTTGGCCATAGTCATTCTTAAGCATTGAAATATAATTGTGCCTATAACTGATGGTGGCCTTAGAGTGGAAGAACTTTGTGTTTTCATCACCTAATTTCACCCATTTTATTTTTCCTCTCTGTTTCCAATAGGTGTTCTGATTTTGGAGTAGAGAAATAACATGAGATTTCAGTAGATCTCTGAGGTGCCATTCATTGATAGTTATAGTTCTAGATTCTTCAAGCAAATCTAGAAGGTCAATTGTGTCATTAACCTTCTTAATGTGATCCTTTAAACACGGGATTTGTCTGGCCCAAATCTTGATACATCTCCTCACATTCTTCAATTTGGCACATATCTTCTTTGCCAAGTCAAGATGTCCCACTGGTATATTCCAGGCATTTTGCACAATTTGTTTAAAGTCTGAATGATGTAACCAGTAATTTTCAAATCTACGGCCCATCTCAGTGGTAGGACGACGATCCCGCATTCGATGCAACCAGCCCACCATCTCAGTGGGAAAGCAGCGTGGCTTCCACAGAGCTCCTGGTTGATTATGATGCAATGCCGATGGCTCCTCACTACCTCGTGGATGATATCACGTGTCCAAAAAATTGTGAGCTCCATGTGATAGTTGTGAACATATCCGTAGGTGGCAGTCAGCTTTGCCTTACCTTCTGGACCTAGACCAACTTACCATTGCTCTCTAGTTCCAGATGGCTACGCTGTTGTCGGGGCGGATGAAGTTATGAAGGGATTTGAGCACCTGAAGCTTGACTTCCTTGAAAATGAAGGGGATCTGACTAAACTGGGAGAAGCCAGGAAAGGCACCGTTCTATGGCCAAATTTCACGCCAAGGTAACCGACTTCTCCTAGTTGCAATCTCACTCAATCTCCACTGCCTCAGCCATCTCCGATGCATCTGTAGATTCTGCCGCGTCAGCAGACTCCATCGACTTAGCCGTCTCCAGTGCATCTGCAATCTCCGCCACCTAAGCCGCGTCAGCAGACTCTGCCACCTCAGCCCCGGTTTCAAAAGAGGAAGAGCACCGCCGCTTCGATGGCTAGTACTACAGATGCGCGAAAGCCTCAACAGGTACAAGGAAGAAAGCCAAGCAGAGTCCTCCCAAGTTACCTTACGACCTGACTGATGAGGAAACCAAAAGGGTCGTGGATGAAGATTTGAAATGCCAGCTTGCACCAAAACGGCCCCCGCCAAAGCAGTATATATCACCCAAAATATAGTGAAACACTATGTGAAATTTCTTGAGCGACCATCTCCATTAGAACTAGTATTAAACTATGACCGCTCTATTATGAGGTCACATAAGGCGAATGTGGATCGGTCGAGAAGTACCAATAGAAGCAAGAAAACAATTCCCAGCTCCGAGAATAGAAAAACCAATCGTGCCCGCCACTGAACGTGTTTTCTGATGCAAAACTAGTCACACAAACGGCTAAGGATCTTGGTATGACTGTTGTTCAATACTTAGGCATGGAAGCCGCACCCAGGGCTGAAATAGCATACAAATACGAGTACAGGAAGCCTCTCGTCAGACCTGAGGATGTCCCGCTTCTATAAACACAAATGCGAAACTTGCATGAGTGGTATATGCGAGCCTCAAAGAAAGGGGAGATCATGCTCATAGTGGAAATTAGAGAGGAGCATTACTTCCGTGGAAAGGATGAGATACACATTGACTTCTTGGTATTATTTCAGTTATTCAATCAAGATGCCCTTGACAAATCTATCATCAGGTGCTATTGTTTGTAAGTGATTTATTTCTATAATTAAGTCTTTAGCTTGGCTCATTCATTGCATGTATAATTATCCTCACTATATTTTTTGTACGATATTATGCAGAATGAAGATTGTCGAATGCAAAAGAGGACACATCTATGACCTTGGGTTCATTGATCCAAATAACATTCATGAATATATGGTAAAAAAGAACGCCAACAAAAAAGAGGATTACTTGCTAAAGTTTCTAAAGAAACAACAAAACAAAACAGAAATACTATTTCCTTACAACTTGGAGTAAGTGTTACTATCTTGTACACATTCGATTTCGTTTACTGGATGTTAAGTGTAATTGATGAGTTATGGTGCGCATGTTCCACTTTATTCTGCTAATTAGGCAATTTGGCCAATGAAAAGTACTTGTGATTTCAATCATTATCGCACTATATCAGCATCTTTCGTTTATTTCCTGATATTAAGTAATTAATAACTCCTTTACTCATTTTCTTTGCCGATTAGGGTTTGGAAATGGTTCATCAAGGAAGTTAGGGGTGAATGGAAAGAGGAGTGTGATTTTGACAACTTAGTGTAAGTAGTACTATAGCTAGGTCCTCGCATCTCTTTGATTATTGTTTCAATACCATTACCATCCTTGATTATTTATATGATTGAACTATATTCTTGTGAAGTGTTTGAGGCAGGAACACGACAATAATTTATGTGGATACTACATTTGCGAGGACATTCACCAGACGACCCGTGAGATGGGCAAAATTCCACAACAACTTGAAGTACGTAAATTGTTCAAAATCTTATTTTATTACCATCAATTGTGTTGAGTTTTATCCATATATATTGATGATCCCTTCTTTAAATTAGATCGAAACGGATGCGGGAGGGTTTCCTACCAAAGGATCGCATACGAGCACTTCAAGAGGAATAGGCGGGATTCTTTCTTAAGGAGATCATAGATCCAACCAAAGAATACCTCCGGGAATTTATATTTAGACATTAGGAATCGTAAGAGAAATTATATCGTACATATGCATGAAAGTGTACTATATATAATATGTTCAACCAAGCAAGAAAGAAAGAGGTCACTTCGATCTCTATATTCATGACGATTTCTGTAATGGTTCTTTCATTTCTATAGTTGTATATATATATCATCTCTCGGCACGTCACTTACGCCAAACCTCTCCCTCCTGCCGTGGCAGAAATATGCCCCAAAACTCTGCCGCACAGCCACCTGCTACCGCGATAGAGTTTTGGGGCATTTTTGTACCACGACAGAGCTCCTTTAGTCCCGGTTCCAGCAACGAACCAGGACTAAAGGTCCTCCATACCCCGCTCTCCGTGGTGTCCATGTGGATTGCCTTTAGTTCCGGTTCATGACAGAACTGGGACTTAAGGGGGGGGGGGTCTCTTGTCCTGATTGCTTAGTCCTGGTTGTGCAACCGGGACTAAAGTCCCTTACGAATCGGAACTAGAGCTGTTTCCACTAGTGTAAAAAACATCGAGTTATGTGAGGTAAGTGCCTCGATCATCATCGGATCAGACATACACTACAAAGCACATGCATCAGTGATGACCGTGTTTGCTAGGTCGGATCCCCATTTCTAGCATGTGGCAAAAAGAAATAAGAGTGTTTGATTGCACATGCGGAAAAAAATCTTTGCACCGCACAAGTCTTAAAGCACCCCTCAGCCTGGTCCTGGAGGAACACCGAAATCGGCTATTTCCACAGAGCCTACTTCTTCTCGCGCTGGCAGTAGAAGAAGATGCATGCGCGCGTTCAAGGGGGAGATGGCGGGAGCTCGCCTGCACGAGAAATTACGGCGGGAAAAATTGGGTCACCACCTGTCGATTTTGCACCGCCTATTTAGGCCAACGCTGCCTCGCCTCCAAATTCCGCACCACCATTTCTTCCCCTTTCGAGCTCTCCCTCCAAATCCTCTTCTTCACCGACGAGTAGGTAAGCAACACTTCCTACTCTAGTAGATCGAGTTCATCTCCGGTGAATCTTCTTCCATCACTTCTCTGACATGTTGTCCTTATCTTCCGATGTTGAGATTGCTATAAGAGACACATAACCCTAAGATGAATTTTGTCCAAATCATAGAGATGAAACTATCTAGCTATAACCAAAGTTGGTTCAGACAATAATCTAGCAAACAATATTATTAAGGTCACATGGCGTACTCCTTCGGATATCACTCCTATGAGTCCGACTCCGACATGGATGCCAAATTATTGATGATGTCGATGACGAACATCATATGCAGGTCCCTGCGCATGATGGTCAACCTCGCTGTGATGAGTATGGCTTGCCCAATCTGGAGATACTCGGTTTATAGGAAGTTAGTCCACATGTCAGTGGTGAAAGAGATGCGGCCGTCAAAATCTGTATTGTACTCGATGGTGCTAATGCCACCTCATGCTCCAATGTGTAGTCCAACCAAGCCATCTTCAGGGATATGAAGATGATAAACCATGTCCTTAGGTTATTTATATGATGCAAAGGTAAGATGACTCAATGTTACACGCGACCATTATCACAAGTAATATGTATAGTAGATCGATATGTATAGCTTTGTTGACATGATATACTTACCATAAGGCGCCTCTCGACATTCGTCTTTGTTAAGCGAGTGACAAATGGAACCTAATGATGGAATTACTTGGTGGGATGTTTCTATGGAGGTGATCATTCTCACCGTCGGTAAGTTTGCATCTCTGGGAGATCGTTGGAGATAACTGGTCTATAGGCAGTTCCTCATCTTCTTCCTCTTCTTCGTCATCTTCTTCCTCTTCACCAACACTGTTTAGATAGATGACAGTTATACTCGGTCTATCTCTTTGCAAGGTAGAGCACACCAACTGACCATCTCCGGGGAGATGGTTATTAGCAATGAACCGATGCCACCCTCCACTTCCCAATCGAGTCATAGATGGCCCTTTTTGCACTTCAACTATGTATATCCGCCTACAAGTTCAGAATTGCACCATATCTCCTATGAGTTCATTGAATGTGCCCTTGCATTGCATGGGACATTTTGTGCACCAAAAGCACACATTAAATTCATGATTTTAATATGCTTACATGTATGAGATGAATTTAAATTGTACGAGTGTCATAGAATATGCCACTGATTTCTCAAAATAACCAAGTACGGGATGAACATTGAGTAGTGAACCAGTTGACAAGATTCTTTCCTTGTAGTGAGTCTTGCAAAGATGGCACGTTACCATATATCTTTTCGCGTGGGAGGGAAGGATTGGCGTCGTCGTTGCGGGCATTGTTGAGCCAGTCAGCATCGATGTGCTATGGTGACCTTATTCTAGACTTAGGGCGACAGGAGGGGGGAGCTAGATCTGGAATAGAGGAAGCCGACCTTTGGGGGATTTCTCGATATTAAATGGAAGGGTGGATTCTGTAGGAGGCGACCCATAAAAATAACCGTCTCTACCTTAACAATATATTTGGATACTCCGCATATATATGGACCCTCCGGATTTTGGTGATCCTAACATTTGAGAATTATTGAGAACGAAAAGGCAAAGGAAGGTGGTTATACATGCGTACTACTGTTAAATTAAGTCCTAAGACTAAATTAGGTTCATGCATTGAAGAAAAATATATCGTGTAGTAGAAACCTTGGATCTTATCCTAAAATGTATGACAACTCCTAGTGTTCATGCGCTTGCTGCATAGCAAAAATGTGCAAGTGTTTAGAAATCGACTAATTCCAATGTTTAATCACGACGTGAGATCATTTGGTTACTCATTGATGAATTTATCATCAATTTAAACTTTTTTCACCAATTTAAACTTTTTTCATGAATTTTGTGTAGTCAGAACTCTAGATATATCCGGACACTGCAGATATTGATAATCTTAAAACTTGAGAGTTATATTCACGACCAAAAGGAAAGGGGTGTGAGTATATTACAAACATAGTTGTTCAAACATAGTTCCTACGTTAGATGTAGATATACAAAATAATGATGGAAGTCTTCCTTGGAGGGTTCAGTGAATTTTCGTCACAAACAAGCCAATGCAGTGTTCCCTCATTTCCACCCTCACAGATGATGGAGATTTGTCTCACGAAGGAACTAGGGTCCAATGATCCCTTAGTTCAAGAGGAGACTGAACACACATTTCGGAAGAACTTAGCAACATCGACAGTGGAGGACCAAGCGCACGACAGAGAGATGACACCGGATTTTTTTACCCAGGTTCGGGACCCTCGTGAGGAGGTAAAGCCCCTACTCCTGCTTTGTTATATTGCTCGCGTTTCTCACGAGGTTACAATGGAGAATGAAAGTCTAGGGTTTTAGATCTCTTGGATCCACCCCTTGCAAGGTAGGAGGTGGGCTCCTTATATAGGGCGGTGCCGGGCCTCTTCCCCTGGTCTACAAACGGGAAGGGTCACCACAGTACCGCCCCCTGAGGTGTGGGTCTACAAGTCTAATTTATGGTGGACTAGGTCTTTGACGCTGGTGCTTCCCCATCCGCTCATAAAGTGATCTCCTCTTTCACCCTTTTGCGCTAGCTTGGCGTGGCTCACTGCCTCTTTTGCGTCAAACTGGCACTAAGCCACCCTGATCTTGCTGAGGCCTCCTACCCCACGGGGCAAGTGCCTTGTCGGTCTCACCATTGATCAAGTCCCAGTCTCTGGGACCATTGGGACAGGGGCATCCAATGCGGTGGTCACGCTTGTCGTTTCCCACAGGAAGGAGCCATGTTCTGCTCACAGCTCCCCCCTCCGGCAGCCCTCTGGAGGGTTGGTCGTGGCGTACCTCATGAGGGGAGTGACACCTCCCTCGTGAGGTTTACCAGAGCCCACAGCAGTAGCCAGACATAGACGGATCGTGGTACCCCTGTACCAACTATCATGGTACAAGGAAGCTTCACACATGCGGATAGCTGTGATCGAGAGTTCAATAAAATTTCTGAATCTTTCAGGATGGCAACAGAGTTTGAGCAACTCAAAAGTCCAGCAAGCGAACAACCTCTAGAGGTAGCACGTGTCAATCCCGATTAGGCTTTTGACACGGCAAAAGACACAAAATAAGTACAGATCCACCCCGCTGACCCGACGAAAACAACATTTGTGTCTTCTAACCTTGATCCCGCA
This sequence comes from Avena insularis, assembly GCA_023614405.1. Classification (NCBI taxonomy): domain Eukaryota; kingdom Viridiplantae; phylum Streptophyta; class Magnoliopsida; order Poales; family Poaceae; genus Avena; species Avena insularis. The sequence continues at coordinate 280,077,877 of CM042690.1, forward strand.
TAGGAAAGCGCGCCCATGGAGTTCCTCCGTGAGCATGCATGGCTACCTTCTGACATGCCAGGAATCCCTAGGGAACTCACTGAGCACGCACTAAATTTAGATCCAAAGGCGAAGGCAATGAAACAACCGCTTCAATGCTTCGTAGAATCAAAACGCAAGGCCATTGGAAAGGAGCTCCATCGCCTAACCTATGTCAATTTTATCAAAGAATTAACAAAATCAGAGTGGCTTGCAAATCCAGTATGTGTTCCGAAGAAAAACACTACAGAACTTCGGATGTGCATTGACTTTACTGCATTGAACAAACATTGTCCAAAAGATCACTTCCCATTGCCGCGACTCGAACAAATCATCGATGTAACCACGGGATGCGAACGTCTTTATTTTTTGGATGCTTACTCAGGTTACCACCAGATCAGGATGAAATAAGAAGATTAGGAGAAAACAACTTTTATCACGCCTTATGGTGTATTCTGTTACACAACAATGCCGTTTAGCCTCAAGAACGCTGGAGCAACATATCAGTGGATGATGCAGAAGTGCCTGGGAAGTCAAATAGGCACAAACGTGCAAGTATATATTGATGACGTCATAGTTACCACGGGTCAAGGATCTGCGTTGATAAAGGACCTAGAAGAAACATTCAGAAATATCGACAGATTTAGCATCAAACTGAATCTGAAGAAATGTTCCTTTGGAGTCCCGATAGGGCAACTCCTCGGATATTTGGTATCATCTAGAGGAATCAAGGCTAATCCCGACAAAATACAAGCAATCCTCACAATGAAGAAGCTAACAAATCTACGAGGATTACAACAACTGGCAGGACGAGTTGCGGCTCTAAGTCGTTTTATCGCAAGATTAGGAGAAAAAGCACTGCCATTCTACGCCCTCATGAGGAAATCAGAAAAATTTGAATGTAAGGAAGAAGTTCAGCGTGCCTTCGAAGATCTTAAAAGAACACTTTCGACATCTCCTGTCGTCGTGTCACCAAAAGAAAAGGAACCTCTGCTCCTTTATATTGCTGCCACACATCAGGTGGTCTGTACGGTCCTAGTCGTAGAGCGACCCGAAGAAGGAAAGACCCACGGCATGCAGAGACCAGTTTATTTCCTGAGCGAAGTTTTATCGCCATCCAAACAAAGGTACCCACACTGCCAGAAATTAGTATACAGGGTATTCATGATAGCATGAAAACTACGCCACTATTTCTCGGAGCACCCGATCGTAGTAGTCAACGAGGCACCTTTGTCAAGCATTCTCAATAATCCAGAAGCAACTGGGTGTGTTTCTCTACAGGGCATCGAACTATCCCCTCAGGATATCACTTATGAGAAGCACAAAGCAATTAAGTCATAAGTTCTGCCAGATTTCATCACAGAGTGGACAAAATTGCAATGTGCGGGTCCACCAGACCTTTCTAGCACCTGGACAATGTACTTTGATGGATCAAAAAGAACGGAGGGAGCAGGAGAAGGGGTCGTACTGATATCACCTCAAGGCGACAAAATGCGCAATATTCTTCGGATGAGCTTTACAAATGCATCCAATAATGAGGCAGAATATGAGGCCCTGTTGCACGGCATGCGGATGGCCAATGCTTGCAGTGCAACTCGCCTAAAAATCTTCGGAGATTCCAATCTCGTGGCACAGCAGGCAATGAACAAATGTGATGCTGTCAGTGAAAATATGATTGCTTATCGCGACTTGTATAACATTATGGAGGCTCAGTTTGATGGGTGTGAATTATCACATATAGGAAGAGCAAGCAATGAGGAAGCTGACAACCTAGCAAACATCAGATCATTGTGTTTACCAATACCACCAGGAGTTTTTTGGGAGGAGATAGTGGAGCGATCAATCAAAGAGAAAAGAGTCTCCAAAGTCGTAGCACCAAAAATAGGGAAAAAGAAGCATCTGCAAAAAGAGTCGCGGGCTCCTTCAAAAACCAAAAACATAGAAGAAGCCATTGAAGAAGAACAAGAAATTAAAGAGGTCATGATAATTGAACCAACCTGGATGCAGCCGTATATAGCATATATGACTACGGGAGAGCTACTAGAGGATGTGATAGAAGCTCAGCGAATCACCTGATGATCAAAGGCTTTCAGGATAATCAAAGGAGAGATATACAAAAGAAGTATTTCAGGTGTGTTGCAACGTTGCGTAACACCCGGAGAAGGAAAAATTATACTGAAAGATATAAATGAAGGAGTCTGTGGTCACCATGCTAGTAGCCGAGCAATTGCTGCAAAAGCATTCAGGACAGGATTGTGTTGGATCACTGTAGTGCAAGATGCAAAAGACATTGTCAGAACATGTGAGGCATATCAATGATTCGCAACAAACCCTGGAGCACCTGCTCCTGAGCTGAATCCCATACCCTTGGCTTGGCCTTTCGCTCAGTGGGGACTCGACATGGTGGGAAAACTTCACAAATCATTGCTAGGAGGACACGTTATTCTGCTAGTAGCAGTCACCACCCAGGATGGAACTTCGGCTGTGAATTTTATCAAATCCATAGTATTTCGGTTTAGCATACCAAACAGCATCATCACGGATAACGGAACCAACTTCACTTCCAATGAGTTCAAGGAGTACTACTAGGAGATGGGCATCAAAGTAAGCTACGCTTCGATGGCTCACCCACAAACAAATGGATTGGTCGAAAAAGCCAATGGACTAGTTACCGCTGGACTCAAAAAGAGACTACTGGCACCACTGGAAAGAGCAAAAGGAGCATGGGTGGATGAATTGCCATCCGTGTTATGGAGTTTACGTACAACTCCAAATAATTTGACTTAGGAGATGCCTTTCTTTTTGGTCCACGGTGCGGAAGCCATGCTTCCAGTTGAGGTATCACACGAATCGCCAAGAGTAGCTGCATATAATGAAGAAGAATCACGGGAAGCACTTGAAGATGATGTAGATGCGCTTGAAGAAGCTCGAGACGAAGCCCTCCAAAGAGCAACTATGTACCAGCAAAACCTGCGCAATTACCATAGTAGAAGATTGCGGCCTAGGTCCTTCGCAATAGGGGACCTAGTTCTTCGCCTCAAGCAAGACGGCCACAAAAAGCTAGAATCACCATGGGAAGGACCATACATCGTGACAGAAGTTATTCCTGGAGGAGCATATCGACTACAAGACAAGAAGACACGAGTAAATTACTCAAATCCATGGAACGTAGCAAAGGTACAATGCTTTTATGCATAAGATAATGTGCAATGTGATAAGAGTCACGGTTCGGCTTATCAACCAAGATGTCAAGAAGAAAAAGGCTACAATAGTCATCCGCTAAAATAATAATATACCATTGATTTTCACCTTATATGTAAAGAGATAAGTTATTTCTACCTTAATATTTTCAGAAAAGATCAATACTTTCCATCAAGCTAACAACAACTATGAGCCTATATCCAGATACAGGCATCCAAACATAGCCTCGGGGCTACTCCCATCTAGAGCGCTAGCGCGCACCTGATAGAAATTCCGTTGTGTAAGAAGTACATTGACAAATTGTGACTTTTTGAGTTTTACACAAGTGTATCCTCAAAAAAGGTGTTACTCCCATCGGGAGACGGTGTAAAATAATAAAATCTGATATGATCAGAAAGATTGGTGGTCTAGTAGGCCAACCGCCAATCAAGCCAAATGAAGGAAATATGCCTTGAGAGGCAATAATAAAGTTGTTATTATGTATTACTTATATATGATAGATGTTTATTTTGCATGCTATAATTTTATTGTCGGAAATGGCAATACATGTGTGTTTAATAAACAAAAAGGGTTCCTAGTTATGCCTCTCTTATAGACTAGCTTGTTTATTAACAAGATGATCAAGGTTTCCTGATCATGGACATTGGATGTTGTTAATAACAAGGTCACAACATTTGTGAAATGATGTGATGAACATTCATCCGAAGTATAGCATTACGATCAAGTCATTATGTTTACATTGCTATAACATCATACGAAGTAATCTTTATCCTTAGACCATGAGATCATGTTAATTGCTAACACCGGAAGAGTATCTTGATAACATCAAACGTTACACCGTAACAGGGTGACTATAAAGATGGGTTCAGTGCTACGAAGGTGTTATGTTGAGGCTTATAGATATACTCTGGGCCCTCTCGGTGATATCATATTAAGGTAGCTTGCAAGCAAGTGATGTGATCACTAGAATGTGGGAACGAGAAAAGAGTGCATATCGGTAACGAGATCAAACTAGGAATTTGGATACCGATGATCGAATCTCGGACATGTATTATATCAAGAGTCAAAGGGATTAAATTACAAGCGTTAAAGGTTCTCACGATCACAGAAGTCATCGTTGAATATGCAGGAGTGAGTATGGATCTCTAGGTCCCGCTTGTGACTATTGATCTGAGAGGAGTCTCAATCATGTCTGCATTATTCGCGAACCGTAGGGTGATACACTTAAGAGTTACCAGACACCATTTTGGAGCACATATGTTTCAGATGAAAGAATTGCAAAGCGCAGGAATTGTTTCGATAGAAACCGGAATTGTTTCGGGTGAAATTGCAGAAAGTGGTTCTGCATGTGATATTGAAATATTGCAAGGGGTTATATGTGAATGTTTGTTAATTAAAATAATTAACAAAATTCTGAATAAATTTAATAAAAGAGTTTTATTAAATGAGAGAGCATTAAACTTAGAGAATTTTAATGCATTTAAAGTGGGGACTTTAAAAGGGAATGTGAAGAGGCATTTTAATGTGGAGGGGTTACCACCACATGAATGGAGGAGGTGAAAGGGCACCTACCCATGCTCCGGCCATGGGGAGGGGCACCCCCTCCTCCTATAAAAGGCCCCCCTCTTCCTCCTTCTTCTGAAGGGAATATGCCCGAGAGGCAATAATAAAGTGGTTATTATCTTATTCCATGTTTATGATAAATGTTTATTTTGCATGCTATAATTGTATTAATTGGAAATGTTAATATATGTGTGTTTAATAAACAAAATACAAAGTTCCTACTAATGCCTCTCATATAAACTAGCTCGTTGATTAACAAGATGATCAAGGTTTCCTGATCATGGACATTGAATGTTGTTGATAACGAGATCACAACATTGGTGGAATGATGTGATGAACATTCATCCAAAGTATAGCATTACGATCCAAGTCATTATGTTTATATTGATATAACATCATATGAAGTAATCTTAGTACTTAGACCATGAGATCATGTTAATTGCTAACACCGGAAGAGTATCTTGATAATATCAAACGTCACACCGTAACTGGGTGACTATAAAGGTGGGTTCAGTGCTACGAAGGTGTTATGTTGAGGCTCATGGATCAAGAGTGGGATTTTTCCATACTGATGACGGATAGATATACTCTGGGCCCTCTCGGTGATATCACATTGAAATAGCTTGCAAGCAAGTGATGTGATCACTAGAATGTTATATCACGGGAACGAGAAAAGAGTGCATGTCGGTAACGACATCAAACTAGGTATTTGGATGCCAATGATCGAATCTCGGACATGTAATATATCGTGAGACAAAGGGATTTAGTTATGACGTTAAAGGTTCACACGATCACAAGAGTCATCGTTGAATATATGGGAGTCAGTACGGATCTCCAGGTCCCGCTACTGATTATTGATCGGAGAGGGGTCTCGATCATGTCTGCATTATTCACGAACTGTAGGGTGACACACATAAGGGATACCGACACCATTTGCAGCAAATATGTTTTAGATAAAGATTTAAGAAAGCACTGGACTTATTTCAATAGACACCAAAACTGTTTCGGGTGAAATTGGTTCTGCATGTAATATTGAAATGTTGTAGGGGCTTTTATGTGAATGTTTGTTAATTAAAGTAATTAACAAAATTCTGAATAAAATTAATAAAAGAGTTTTATTAAATGAGAGAGCATTAAATTTGGAGAAATTTAATGCATTTAAAGTGGAGACTTTAAAAGAGAATGTGGAGGGGGTTACCACCACATGAATGGGGGAGGTGAAGGGACACCCTCCCCTCCTCCTATAAAATGCCCCCCTCTCACTCCTTCTTCCTCACACCTCCTCGTGAAGGATCTCTCTCCCCCTCTAGTATTATTCCCCCATGGTCTCGGATTAGCGAGATACATGTGTTGGAATTATGCCCTAGAGGCAATAATAAAGATGTTATTATTATAATTCTTGTTCATGATAAAGTTTATATTCCATGCTAGAATTGTATTAAGCGGAAACATTAATACTTGTGTGGTTTGTGAACAACACCGTGTCCCTAGTATGCCTCTATGGACTAGCTCATTGATCAATGATGGTTAAGGTTTCCTGACCATAGACATGAGTTGTCAATTGATAATGAGATCATATCATTGGGAGAATGATATGGTGGACAGACCCAAACTAAGCGAAGCAATTAGATCGTGTCATTGTGTTCATCTTTGCGAAGCTTTTCCTATGTCAAATATTGTATTCCTTAGACCATGAGATAATACAACTCCCTGGTATCGGAAGAAAGCTTTGAGGTCATCAAACGTCATCCTATGAGAGGGTGATCATAAAGGTGTCTCTCGGTGATCGGAAAGTATCTGGGTTGTATGTATCGAGATGGGATTTGTCCTCCCAAGTCGGAGAGATATACTTGGGCCCACTCGGTGTCGATATCAACACCGCTTGCAAGCATGTGGTTAAGGAGTTAATCACAAGGTGATATCGGATTACGGAACGAGTAAAGTACTTGCGTGAGCGAGATTGAGCTAGGTATGACGGTACCGACGATCGAATCTCGGGCAAGTAAAATATCGCGAGACGAAGGGAATATGTATATGGGATTGATTGAATCCTGGCATCGTGGTTCATCTGATATTATCATCGATGAATGTGTGGGAGTCAATATGGGTGCCCAGACCCCGCTGTTGATTATTGATAGAAGATCATGTCTGCATATTCTCGAACCCGTAGGGTCACACACTTAACGTGTCTCGACGCTAGGATAGATTGGATACTTGGTTTATGAATTTTGTTCGAGCCTCGGATGGGATCCGGACATCACGAGAGGTTCCGGAGTGGTCCGGAATAAGATTCATATAAGGCGCAGTTTTTGGAGTTCGAATTGTTCGGGTTAATCGGTATTGTACCGAAGCTTCTAGAACCTTCCGGAAGGGGCCAACGTGGTCCCACCTTCCGGGAGGGGCATGGGCCTATGAGGGAGTGTCCTGGCGCATTGGGTAGGGGCACAAGGCCCCATAGGGCCCAGCCGATTCTAGAGAGATTTAACTCGTTTAAATCTCGGATAGAATTTCTAGAGAGGAGAGTTTAAATTGTTTAAACTAGAGATAGAACCCTATCCCCCACTCTCCTCCCCTTGGGGGCCCGGCCCAAGGCTTGGAGGAGGGGCTAGGGCTGGCCGCCCCCTCCCCCTCTATATATAGAGGGCTGCTGCGCCCCCTCTCCCTACACCTTCCTCCAAGCCCTAGCTGCCCTATACCTTCCTCTCTCCCTCCCGACTGTTTGTAGGCGAAGCCCTGCTGCAGAAATTCTCCACCATATACACCACGTCGTCATGTTGTAGATCCAATCCATCTCTCCACCATACTTGCTGTTCCGAGGAAGGAGGAGACGTCGAGGTGCTGCACGTGTGCATCTCACGGAGGCACCGCCACTTGTGGTGCTAGATCGGATCGGATCGCGAGGAGGAGAAGCGAACGACTACATCACCCACGCCCAACGAACGTTCACTTTGTCGAATCTTCAAGGGTATGAAGATCTAATCCAATCTCTCTTGTTGTTTGCATCTCCTAGATTAGATCTTGGCTTTCCTCCGCTCGCTCGTAGAAAATTTTGATTTAATATGCTGCGAAACCCTTCAGTGGTATCAGAGCTAGATCTATGCGTAGATGTGATTCACGAGTAGAACGCAACATGGTTGTTGCGGGCGTTGATGTTTTCTGTTGCAAGCCTCGTGTTTGTGTTCTTCTTATGACGCGGCATAGTGAGATTGAAGCGGTCCAGGCCAACCTTACGCGACGTCGTCATGAGACCGGCTCCGCACTTGACGTGTGGCTTGTTCCACACATGCGGCTGGTGGATGTCAGTTTCTCTCACTATAGTGATAATGGGATTAACACCGGAGTTTGGCAACCATAATATCACCGTTGTGGCTTTTCGTAACTAAGAATCGTTCTTAGCATCTACTCCCATAAGCCACGTAAAACATGCAACAACAAAGTAGAGGCGTCTAACTTGTTTTTGCAGGGAGTGTTTTCTGTGATATGGTATGGCCCAAGATGTGATGTGTATAATGTATGCGATGATCATGTTTTGTAATGTTTCACGACTTGCATGTCGATGAGTACACAACCGGCAGGAGCCATATGGTTGTCCTTATAATTGTGTATGACCATGAGTCAACTTCTTATACGCCATGTAATAGCTTTACTTTATCGCTAAGTAGTTAGCAATAGTTGTAGTTGCTATTCGTGGTGGAGGCAATCATGGTTGAGTGATGGAGATCATGCCGGAACGCACAAGATGGAGATCATTGCGCGAAGATTGGCTATACCATGTCACATAAAGTTATATGCATGTGATGTTTATTCTTTTATGTATCTTATTATGCTTAGATCGCGACGGTAGCATTATAAGATGATTCCTCACTTAAAGATCAAGATAAAAACTGTGTTCTCCCCAAGTATGCACCGTTGCGAAAGTTCTTTGTGTCCAAGCATCACGTGATGATCGGGTGCTATAGACTCTACGCTCACATACAATGGGTGCAAGCCAGTTTTGCACACGCGGAAATACTTGGGTCTAGCTTGACGAGCCTAGCATGTACAGACATGGCCTCGGAACACAAGAACCAAAAGGTTAAGCATGAGTCATATGAATGATATGATCGACACTTCGTTGTCCACCATTGAAACCACATCTCTTCTCGTGATGATCGGATTAGGTGTGGTGAATTTGGATCGTGTTCACTAAACAACTTGAGGGATGTTGAATTTAGTGGGAGTTCATCTAGTAATTTGATTAAGTTGAACTATTTATCATGAACATAGTATAAATTGTACTTGCAAATACTGTAGATCACATGGCCAAGTCCAACTTCAACTTCAACGTTTTTGCTGAGAAAGAAAAGCTTAAGAACAATGGGTCTAACTTCACCAACTGGTTCTGCAATCTAAGAATCATTCTGTCTGGAGGACAAAAGGACTATGTCCTTGAGAAAGCGTTAGGTAATCCCTGCAAGAATCAAGGCTGCCGATGAGAAAGCTGTCTATCGATCACAAGAAAGATGATTCTGGTGTGATTAAGAGCACCATGTTGTTTGCTATGGAACCGAACTTCAAAATCGTTTTGAAAACTATCCGGGCCCTTTGAGATTCTCGAAGAGTTGAAAACCATGTTTCAGACTCAGCCCGCTCGAGAGATATGAGATCTCCGAGAAGTTCTTTAACTGCAAGATGGAGGAAGGGAGTTCCGTTAGTGAGCACGCCATTAAGATGTCGGGCTACACTCAACGCCTTGAGCAACTGGACTGCAAGATTCCAGAGGAGCTCAAGATTGACACTCCCAGCTACAAAAGTTTTGTAGTGACTCATAATCAGATTGGTTCCACTGATACGATCACCGAGCTCTTCGCAAAGCTGAAGGCTGCGGAGGTGGACATCAAGAAGGATAATCATGTGTTGATGGTCAACAAGCCCTCCTTTAAGAAAGGTAAAGGTGCAAAGAATCCCTTCAAGAAGGGCGGCGGCAAGCGCAATGCCCCTGCTGAGAAGAAGCTCGTGTCCGGTCCCAAGCCGGACAATCGAGTGCTTCTATTGCAAGGACAAGGGTCACCGAAGCGAATCGTCCAAGTACTTAGCGACAAGAAGGCTGGCACCATCAAAGGTATATTTGATATACATGTTATTGATGTTTTCCTTACTAGCCCTCGTTGTAGTGCTCGGGTATTTGATCTTTGGTTCGATTGCTAATATTTGTAACTCGAAACATGAGCTACGGAATAGACGGCGGCTTGCGAGGGATGAGGTGACGATGCGCGTTGGCAACGGATCAAGAGTTGATGTGATGGCCGTCGGCACGCTCTCCTTAGTTTTACCTTCGGGATTAGTTTTAAACCTTAATAAATGTTATTATGTGCCTGCGTTGAGCATGAACATTATTTCTGGATCGTGTTTATTGCAAGACGGTTATTCATTTAAATCGGAGAATAATGGTTGTTCTATTTATATGAGTAACATCTTTTATGGTCATGCACCTGTTGTGAATGGTTTATTTCTTCTAAATCTCGAAAGGGATGAAACACACATCCATAACATTGAGGCTAAGAGATGCAAAGTAGATAGTGATAATACTACTTATTTGTGGCATCGCTTGCTCAGGTCATATTGGTGTAAAGCGCATGAAGAAACTCCATTCGATGGACTTTTGGAGTCTCTTGATTTTGAATCATTTGACACATGCGAACCATGCCTCATGGGCAAGATGATCAAAACCCGTTCTCGGTATGATGGAGCGAGCAACGGACTTGTTGGAAATCATACATACCGATGTATGCGGACCGATGAGTGTTTCGACGCGGTGGATATCGCTATTTTCTCACTTTTACCGATGACTTAAGTAGATATGGGTATATATATTTAATGAAACATAAATCTGAAACGCTTTGAAAAGTTCAAAGAATTTCAGAATGAAGTGGAGAACCATCGTAATGTAAAGATTAAGTTTCTACGATCCGATCGTGGGGCGAATATTTGAGTTATGATTTTCTCACGCATCTCAAAGCAAGTGGAATCGTTTCACAACTCACGCCACGGAACACCACAAGCAATGGTGTGTCTGAACGCCGGAATCGAACCCTATTAGATATGGTCCGATCGATGATGCCTCTTACTGATTTGCCGTTATCATTTTGGGGTTATGCATTAGAAACCGCTGCATTCACTTTAAATAGGGCTCCATCTAAATCCGCTGAGACGACACCGTATGAACTGTGGTTTGGTGCTAAACCTAAGTTGTCGTTTCTTAAAGTTTGGGGATGCAAGCTTACGCCAAGAAGTTGATGCCGACAAGCTCGAACCCAAAGCGGAGAAATGCGTCTTCATAGGATACCCTAAGGAAACTGTTGGGTATACCTTCTATCACGTAACCAAGGCAAAGTGTTTGTCGAAAGAACGGTTCCTTTCTTGAGAAGGAGTTTCTCTCGAAAGAAGTGAGTGGGAGGAAAGTAGAGCTAGACGAGGTTATTGAACCTTCTCTTGAATTGAGAGTAGCGCAGCACCTGAAATTGTTCCAAAGGTTACCGCACCAACAATAGAGGAAGCTAATGACAAGGATCATGAAGCTTGGACGATGTCACAGAACGTCGCAGTCGACAAGGTCGCGTGCCCTCCCGAGTGGTACGGCAACTCGCCTTGACTGTCTTGTTAGTAGAAGACAGTGAACCCACGAACTATGAGGAAGCGATGATGAGCCCAGACTCGAGAAATGGCTAGAAGCCATGAACCGAATTGGGATCCATGAGCGAAAACCAAGTATGGACTTTGGTGGACCTCCTAGCGACCGAAAGGCCGTTGAGTGCAAATGGATCTTCAAGAAGAAAACGGACGCGATGGTAATGTTACCGTCTATAAAGCACGGCTTGTTGCGAAAGGTTTTCGACAAGTTCAAGGTGTTGACTACGATGAGACTTTCTCTCCGTAGCGATGTTTAAGTCCATTCGGATTTTGTTAGCAATTGCTGCTTTCATGATTATGAAATATGGCGATGGATGTCAAGATCGCTTCCTCAATGGCAACATTGATGAAGAGTTGTATATGATGCAACCTGAAGGTTTTGTCGATCCTAAGGATCGATAAAGTATGCAAACTTCAGCGTTCCATTTATGGATGAAGCAAACATCTCGGAGTTGGAACCTTCGCTTTGATCAAGTGATCAAGAGCTTTGGATTTGTTCCAAATTGCTAAAGCTTGCATCTACAAGAAAGTGAGTGGGAGCTCGGTGACGCTTTACGGTACTATATGTGGATGACATATTGATTATTGGAAATGACATCAACATGCTTAACGATGTGAAGAGTTATTTGAACAAGTGTTTTCAATGAAAGACCTAGGTGAAGCTGCTTATATATTGGGCATCAAGATCTATAGAGATAGACAAAGACGCTCGATAGCTTTAAGCCGGTACATACCTAGACAAAGTTCGAAAAGGTTCAATGGATAAGGCATTGAAAGGTTCAGTGCCTATGTTGTCAGGTAAGATATTGAGCAAGGCTCAAAGTCCAGCTACGGTAAATGATAGGGAAGCTATGAGCAAAGTGCCTTATGCCTCGGCCATAGGTTCCATCATGTATGCCATGTCGTGTACTAGACCGGATGTGTCCAATGCTCTTAGTTTGACGAGCAGATATCAAAGTGATCCAGAGTGGAACATCGGACAACCGTGAAGAACATCCTAAGGTACCTAAATAGGACTAAAGAAATGTTCTTAGTCTATGGGGGTGATGAACAGCTCGTCAGAAAAGGTTACGTCCGATGCTAGTTTCGACACCGACAAGGATGATTCTAAATCTATTGTGATACGTGTATATTTTGAATGGAGGAGCTGTGAGCTGGAGAAGCTGCAAGCAAAGCGTGATCGCGGGATCTATGAGAAGCGGAATACATGGCTGCCGCAGAAGCGCCAAGTGAAGGAGTTTGAATCAAACTTCATCATCGAGCTTGGCGTGGTTCCAAGTGCATTGGACCCACTCGGAGATATTGTGTGACAACACCGGCGCAATAGCACTCGCTAAGGTACCAAGATATCATCCAAAGACCAAGCATATCAATCAAGTTTCATATAATCCGAGATTATATAGCAGATGGAGATCCAAGATCAGAAAGTACATACAGATCTGAATGTCGCAGATCCATTGACTAAACCTCTTCCACGGTAAACATGATCAGCACCTCGCCATGGGTGTGAGATTGTTGCCAAATGTAAACTAGATTATTGACTCTAGTGCAAGTGGGATATCTGGAATTATGCCCTAGAGGCAATAATAAAGATGTTATTATTATAATTCTTGTTCATGATAAAGTTTATATTCCATGCTAGAATTGTATTAAGCGGAAACATTAATACTTGTGTGGTTTGTGAACAACACCGTGTCCCTAGTACGCCTCTATGGACTAGCTCATTGATCAATGATGGTTAAGGTTTCCTGACCATAGACATGAGTTGTCAATTGATAATGAGATCATATCATTGGGAGAATGATATGGTGGATGACCAAACTAAGCGAAGCAATTAGATCATGTCATTGTGTTCATCTTTGCGAAGCTTTTCCTATGTCAAATATTGTATTCCTTAGACCATGAGATAATACAACTCCCTGGTATCGGAAGAAAGCTTTGAGGTCATCAAACGTCATCCTATGATAGGGTGATCATAAAGGTGTCTCTCAGGTGATCGGAAAGTATCTGTTGGGTTGTATGTATCGAGATGGGATTTGTCCTCCCAAGTCGGAGAGATATACTTCGGGCCCACTCGGTAATCGATATCAACACCGCTTGCAAGCATGTGGTTAAGGAGTTAATCACAAGGTGATATCGGATTACGGAACGAGTAAAGTACTTGCTGTGAACGAGATTGAGCTAGGTATGACGGTACCGACGATCGAATCTCGGGCAAGTAAAATATCGCGAGACGAAGGGAATATGTATATGGGATTGATTGAATCGGCATCGTGGTTCATCCGATATGATCATCGATGAATGTGTGGAGTCAATATGGGTGCCTGCACTGTTGATTATTGATAGAAGATCATGTCCGCATATTCTCGAACCCGCAGGTCACACACTTAACGTGTCTCACGCTAGGATAGATTGGATACTTGGTTTATGAATTTTGTTCGAGCCTCGGATGGGATCCGGACATCACGAGAGGTTCCGGAGTGGTCCGGAGAATAAGATTCATATAAGGCAAAGGCAGTTTTTGGAGTTCGGAATTGTTCGTTAATCGTATTGTACCGAAGCTTCTAGAACCTTCCGAAGGGGCCAACGTGGTCCCACCTTCCGGGAGGGGATGGGCCTATGAGGGAGTGTCCTGGCCGCATTCAATAGGGGGCACAAGGCCCCATAGGGCCCAGCCGATTCTAGAGATTTAACTCGTTTAAATCTCCGGATAGAATTTCTAGAAGAGGGAGAGTTTAAATTGTTTAAACTAGAGATAGAACCCTATCCCCCCACTCCTCCCTCCCTTGGCCGCCGGCCCAAGGCTTGGAGGAGGGGCTAGGGTTGGCCGCCCCCTCCCCCTCTATATATAGAGGGCTGCTGCGCCCCCTCTCCCTACACCTTCCTCCAAGCCCTAGCTGCCCTATACCTTCCTCTCTCCTCCCGATCGCTTGTAGGCGAAGCCCTGCTGTAGAAATTCTCCACCATATACACCACGCTGTCGTGTTGTAGATCCAATCCATCTCTCCACCATACTTGCTGGTCCGAGGAAGGAGCAGACGTCGAGGTGCTGCACGTGTGCATCTCACGGAGGCACCGCCACTTGTGGTGCTAGATCGGATCGGATCGCGAGGAGGAGAAGCGAGTACGACTACATCACCCACGTTCCAACGAACGCTCACCAGCTTGAATCTTCAAGGGTATGAAGATCTAATCCAATCTCTTGTTGTTTGCATCTCCTAGATTAGATCTTGGCTTTCCTTCGCTCGCTCAGAGAAAATTTTGATTTAATATGCCGAAAACCCTTCAAAGTGGTATCAGAGCTAGATCTATGCGTAGATGTGATTCACGAGTAGAACGCAACATGGTTGTTGCGGGCGTTGATGTTTTCTGTTGCAAGCCTCGTGTTTGTGTTCTTCTTATGACGCGGCATAGTGAGATTGAAGCGGTCCAGGCCAACCTTCCGCAACGTCGTTCGCGAGACCGGCTCCGCACTTGACGTGTGGCTTGTTCCACACATGCGGCTGGTGGATGTCAGTTTCTCTCACTATAGTGATAATGAGATTAACACCGGAGTTTGGCAACCATAATATCACCGTTGTGGCTTTCCGTAACTAAGAATCGTTCTTAGCATCTACTCCCATAAGCCACGTAAAACATGCAACAACAAAGTAGAGGCGTCTAACTTGTTTTTGCAGGGAGTGTTTTCTGTGATATGGTATGGCCAAAGAGGGGATGTGTATAATATATGCGATGATCATGTTTTGTAATGTTTCACGACTTGCATGTCGATGAGTACACAACCGGGTGGAGCCATATGGTTGTCTTTATAATTGTGTATGACCTGCGAGTCAACTTCTTATACGCCATGTAATAGCTTTACTTTATCGCTAAGTAGTTAGCAATAGTTGTAGTTGCTATTCGTGGTGGAGGCAATCATGGTGGAGTGATGGAGATCATGCCGGAACGCACAAGATGGAGATCATTGCGCGAAGATTGGCTATACCATGTCACATAAAGTTATATGCATGTGATGTTTATTCTTTTATGTATCTTATTATGCTTAGATCGCGACGGTAGCATTATAAGATGATTCCTCACTTAAAGATCAAGATAAAAACTGTGTTCTCCCCAAGTATGCACCGTTGCGAAAGTTCTTCGTGTCCAAGCATCACGTGATGATCGGGTGCTATAGACTCTACGCTCACATACAACGGGTGCAAGCCAGTTTTGCACACGCGGAAATACTTGGGTCTAGCTTGACGAGCCTAGCATGTATGCATATGGCCTCGAACACAAGAACCCAAAGGTTAAGCATGAGTCATATGAATGATATGATCGACACTTCGTTGTCCACCATTGAAACCACATCTCTTCTCGTGATGATCGGATTAGGTGTGGTGAATTTGGATCGTGTTCACTAAACAACTTGAGGGATGTTGAATTTAGTGGGAGTTCATCTAGTAATTTGATTAAGTTGAACTATTTATCATGAACATAGTCTAAATTGTACTTGCAAATCGTAGATCACATGGCCAAGTCCAACTTCAACTTCAACGCTTTTTGCTGAGAAAGAAAAGCTTAAGAACAATGGGTCTAACTTCACCAACCGGGTTCCGCAATCTAAGAATCATTCATCGAGGACAAAAGGACTATGTCCTTGAGAAAGCGTTAGGTAACCCCTGCAATCAAGCCGCCGATGAGAAAGCTGTCTATCAACAAGCAAAGATGATTACGGTGTGATTAAGAGCACCATGTTGTTTGCTATGGAACTAGAACTTCAAAATCGTTTTGAAAACTATCCCGGCCCTTTGAGATTCTCAAGAGTTGAAACCATGTTTCGGACTCAGCCCGCTCGAGAGATATGAGATCTCAGAAGTTCTTTAAGCGCAAGATGGAGGAAGGGAGTTCCATTAGTGAGCATGCCATTAAGATGTTGGGCTACACTCAACGCCTTTGAGCAATCGGATCAAGATTCCAGAGGAGCTCAAGATTGACAGGTTCTGCAATCACTCCCTCCAGCTACAAAAGTTTTGTAGTGACTCATAATCAGATTGGTTCCATCGATACGATCACCGAGCTCTTCGCAAAGTGAAGGCTGCGGAGGTGGACATCAAGAAGGATAATCATGTGTTGATGGTCAACAAGCCCTCCTTTAAGAAAGGTAAAGGTGCAAAGAAGCCCTTCAAGAAGGGCGGCGGCAAGTGCAATGCCCCTGCTGAGAAGAAGCTCAGGTCTGGTCCCAAGCCGGACACTGAGTGCTTCTATTGCAAGGACAAGGGTCACTGGAAGCAATCTGTCCAAGTACTTAGCGACAAGAAGGCTGGCACCATCAAAGGTATATTTGATATACATGTTATTGATGTTTTACTTACTAGCCCTCGTTGTAGTGCACGGGTATTTGATACTTTGGTTCGGGCTAATATTTGTAACTCAAACAGAGCTACGGAATAGACGGCGGCCATAGGGATGAGGTGACGGCGCGTTGGCAACAGATCAAGAGTTGATGTGATGGCGTCAGACGCTTCTCCTTAGTTTTACCTTCGGGATTAGTTTTAAACCTTAATAAATGTTATTATGTGCCTGCGTTGAGCATCAACATTATTTCTGGATCGTGTTTATTGCAAGACGGTTATTCATTTAAATCGGAGAATAATGGTTGTTCTATTTATATGAGTAACATCTTTTATGGTCATGCACCTGTTGTGAATGGTTTATTTCTTCTAAATCTCGAAAGGGATGAAACACACATCCATAACATTGAGGCTAAGAGATGCAAAGTAGATAGTGATAATACTACTTATTTGTGGTAATCATTGCTCAGGTCATATTGGTGTAAAGCGCATGAAGAAACTCCATTCGATGGACTTTGAGTCTCTTGATTTTGAATCATTTGACACATGCGAACCATGCCTCATGGGCAAGATGATCAAAACCCCGCTTCTCGGTATGATGGAGCGAGCAACGGACTTGTTGGAAATCATACATACCGATGTATGCGGACCGATGAGTGTTTCGACGCCGTGGATATCGCTATTTTCTCACTTTTACCGATGACTTAAGTAGATATGGGTATATCTATTTAATGAAACATAAATCTGAAACGCTTTGAAAAGTTCAAAGAATTTCAGAATGAAGTGGAGAACCATCGTAATGTAAAGATTAAGTTTCTACGATCCGATCGTGGGGGCGAATATTTGAGTTATGATTTTCTCACGCATCTCAAAGCAAGTGGAATCGCTTTCACAACTCACGCCACTAACACCACAACAAGAATGGTGTGTCTGAACGCCGAATCGAACCCTATTAGATATGGTCCGATCGATGATGCCTCTTCTTGATTTGCCGTTATCATTTTGGGGTTATGCATTAGAAACCGCTGCATTCACTTTAAATAGGGCTCCATCTAAACTGCTGAGACGACACCGTATGAACTGTGGTTTGGTGCTAAACCTAAGTTGTCGCTTTCTTAAAGTTTGGGGATGCGAAGCTTACGCCAAGAAGTTGATGCGGACAAGCTCGAACCCAAAGCGGAGAAATGCGTCTTCATAGGATACCCTAAGGAAACTGTTGGGTATACCTTCTATCATGTAACCGAAGGCAAAGTGTTTGTCGAAAGAACGGTTCCTTTCTTGAGAAGGAGTTTCTCTCGAAAAGAAGTGAGTGGGAGGAAAGTAGAGCTAGACGAGGTTATTGAACCTTCTCTTGAATTGGAGAGTAGCGCAGCACCTGAAATTGTTCCAAAGGTCCGCACCAACAATAGAGGAAGCTAATGACAAGGATCATGAAGCTTGGACGATGTCTCTGAGCGTCGCAGGTCGACAAGGTCGCGTGCCCTCCCCGAGTGGTACGGCAACCCTGCTTGACTGTCTTGTTAGTAGAAGACGGTGAACCTACGAACTATGAGGAAGCGATGATGAGCCCAGACTCGAGAAATGGCTAGAAGCCATGAAATCCAATTGGGATCCATGAGCGAAAACCAAGTATGGACTTTGGTGGACCTCCTAGCGACCGAAAGGCCGTTGAGTGCAAATGGATCTTCAAGAAGAAAATGGACGCGATGGTAATGTTACCGCCTATAAAGCACGGCTTGTTGCGAAAGGTTTTCGACAAGTTCAAGGTGTTGACTACGATGAGACTTTCTCTCCGTAGCGATGTTTAAGTCCATTCGGATTTTATTAGCAATTGCTGCGTTTCATGATTATGAAATATGGCGGATGGATGTCAAGATCTGCGTTCCTCAATGGCAACATTGATGAAGAGTTGTATATGATGCAACCTGAAGGTTTTGTCGATCCTAAGGATGCTGATAAAGTATGCAAACTTCAGCGCTCCATTTATGGATCAAGCAAACATCTCGGAGTTGGAACCTTCGCTTTGATCAAGTGATCAAGAGCTTTGGATTTGTTCCAAATTTCTCTGAAGCTTGCATCTACAAGAAAGTGAGTGGGAGCTCGTGACGCTTCGGTACTATATGTGGATGACATATTGATTATTGGAAATGACATCAACATGCTTAACGATGTGAAGAGTTATTTGAACAAGTGTTTTCAATGAAAGACCTAGGTGAAGTCGCTTATATATTGGGCATCAAGATCTATAGAGATAGACAAAGACGCTCGATAGCTTTAAGCGGAGTACATACCTAGACAAAGTTCAAAAGGTTCGAATGGATAAGGCATTGAAAGGTTCAAAGGCCTGTGTTGTCGTAAGATATTGAGCAAGGCTCTGTCTAGCTACGGTAAATGATAGGGAAGCTATGAGCAAAGTGCCTTATGCCTCGCCATAGGTTCCATCATGTATGCCATCTGTGTACTAGACCGGATGTGTCCAATGCTCTTAGTTTGACGAGCAGATATCAAAGTGATCCAGAGTGGAACATCGGACAGCCGTGAAGAACAACCTAAGGTACCTAAATAGGACTAATGAAATGTTCTTAGTCTATGGGGTGATGAACAGCTGTCAGAAAAGGTTACGTCGATGCTAGTTTCGACACCGACAAGGATGATTCTAAATCTCATGTGATACGTGTATATTTTGAATGGAGGAGCTGTGAGTCGGAGAAGCCGCAAGCAAAGCGTGATCGCGAGATCTACAAGAGAAGCGGAATACATGGCTGCCGCAGAAGGCCAAGTGAAGGAGTTTGGATGAAACTTCATCACTAAGCTTGTGGTTCCAAGTGCATTGGACCCAATCGGAGATATTGTGTGACAACACCGGCGCAATAGCACTCGCTAAGGTACCAAGATATCATCCAAAGACCAAGCATATCAACCGCAAGTTTCATATAATCCGAGATTATATAGCGATGGAGATCCAAGATCAGCAAAGTACATACATATCCGAATGTCGCAGATCCATTGACTAAACCTCTTCCACGTAAACATGATCAGCACCTCAATGCCATGGGTGTGAGATTGTTGCCAAATGTAAACTAGATTATTGACTCTAGTGCAAGTGGGAGACTGTTGGAATTATGCCCTAGAGGCAATAATAAAGATGTTATTATTATAATTCTTGTTCATGATAAAGTTTATATTCCATGCTAGAATTGTATTAAGCGGAAACATTAATACTTGTGTGGTTTGTGAACAACACCGTGTCCCTAGTACGCCTCTATGGACTAGCTCATTGATCAATGATGGTTAAGGTTTCATAACCATAGACATGAGTTGTCAATTGATAATGAGATCATATCATTGGGAGAATGATATGGATGAATTCCAAACTAAGCAAGCAATTAGATCATGTCATTGTGTTCATCTTTGCTAAGCTTTTCCTATGTCAAATATTGTATTCCTTAGACCATGAGATAATACAACTCCCTGGTATCGGAAGAAAGCTTTGAGGTCATCAAACGTCATCCTATGAGAGGGTGATCATAAAGGTGTCTCTCAGGTGATCGGAAAGTATCTGTTGGGTTGTATGTATCGAGATGGGATTTGTCCCTCCCAAGTCGGAGAGATATACTTCGGGCCCACTCGGTAATCGATATCAACACCGCTTGCAAGCATGTGGTTAAGGAGTTAATCACAAGGTGATATCGGATTACGGAACGAGTAAAGTACTTGCTGTGAACGAGATTGAGCTAGGTATGACGGTACCGACGATCGAATCTCGGGCAAGTAAAATATCGCGAGACGAAGGGAATATGTATATGGGATTGATTGAATCCTGGCATCGTGGTTCATCCGATATGATCATCGATGAATGTGTGGGAGTCAATATGGGTGCCTGCACCTGTTGATTATTGATAGAAGATCATGTCTGCATATTCTCGAACCCGCAGGGTCACACACTTAACGTGTCTCGACGCTAGGATAGATTGGATACTTGGTTTATGAATTTTTGTTCGGAGCCTCGGATGGGATCCGGGACATCACGAGAGGTTCCGGAGTGGTCCGGAGAATAAGATTCATATAAGGCAGTGCAGTTTTTGGAGTTCGGAATTGTTCCGGGTTAATCGGTATTGTACCGGAAGCTTCTAGAACCTTCCGGAAGGGGGCCAACGTGGTCCCACCTTCCGGGAGGGGGAATGGGCCTATGAGGGAGTGTCCTGGCAGATTAAATAGGGGCACAAGGCCCCATAGGGCCCAGCCGATTCTAGAGAGATTTAACTCGTTTAAATCTCCGGATAGAATTTCTAGAAGAGGGAGAGTTTAAATTGTTTAAACTAGAGATAGAACCCTATCCCCCCACTCCTCCCTCCCTTGGCCGCCGGCCCAAGTCTTGGAGGAGGGGCTAGGGTTGGCCGCCCCCTCCCCCTCTATATATAGAGGGCTGCTGCGCCCCCTCTCCCTACACCTTCCTCCAAGCCCTAGCTGCCCTATACCTTCCTCTCTCCCTCCCGACTGTTTGTAGGCGAAGCCCTGCTGCAGAAATTCTCCACCATATACACCACGCCGTCGTGTTGTAGATCCAATCCATCTCTCCACCATACTTGCTGGTCCGAGGAAGGAGGAGACGTCGAGGTGCTGCACGTGTGCATCTCACGGAGGCACCGCCACTTGTGGTGCTAGATCGGATCGGATCGCGAGGAGGAGAAGCGAGTACGACTACATCACCCACGTTCCAACGAACGTTCACTGGCGAATCTTCAAGGGTATGAAGATCTAATCCAATCTCTCTCATTGTTTGCATCTCCTAGATTAGATCTTGGCTTTCCTTCTGTTCGCTTCCGTAGAAAATTTTGATTTACTATGCTGCGAAACCCTTCAACATGTTCCCGCTGGCTTTATCTGAAAAGGAGTTGCTGCTTCTGCTGCTTCACTGGAGCGAGGGATGGAGGTTGTCGGGGTACCGGACGTGTGTGTGATCACGGATGCACCGCTGCTTTGTGGTCCTGGACTTGGTGGTGCTGGACTTGCTGGAGCTGGATATGAAGGACGTGCTGGAGCCAGACTTGTTGGACTTCATCACGATCCTGAGATCAGCAAGTGTACGACTACATCATCCACGAGTTCCAACTCGTTAACAAAGCTTTGTTGTCTTTGAGGGTAAGTTCTCCATCATGGATGTATATCCACCCGTTGCTTGGATCTAGTAGATAGATCTTGGCGTATAGTTCCCATCGTAGGAATTTTTTTGTTTTCTATGCTGCGAACCCAACAGTGGTATCAGAGCCTGATCTATGCGTAGGTTCTTTGCATAGGTAGTACACATATGTTTATATGTGGGCGATGATGATCATGTTATTGCTTCTTTCATGTATTTTGGATATTGGTGGCATAGTGGGATGAAGCGGCCCGGACCAACCTTACATGTCATCGTACATGAGACCGGTTCCAGGACAGACATGCAACTAGTTTTGCATAAGTGGATGACTGGTGTCTGTCTCTCCTACTATAGTCAATATCTGATTTACAACGAGTTGCTAATAACTTGGTTATCCTCGTTGTGATTCCATGTTCGTAGGTAAGAACGGTTCTATCTCCGAAACCCCTAAGCCACGTAAAACTTGCAATGGATAAATTAGAGGCGTCTAGTTTAGATCATTGCTAGGCTAGTGTCATGATATGGTAATGTTGTAAGTTGATGTATAATTGATACTCTTACAACACACCTAACGTGTAAGTTCCATAGACCTTGTCCTTACACACAAAGGAATGATAGAGATATACCACCATGCATATGATGGTGATCAAATGCATGGACCATATCATCCCACTTTACACATATGATGCTCACATCTTATATTGCTTGTTTGGCGTTTTAGTAGCATTATAAGATGATCCCTCATTTAAATATCAAGATAAAATGTGTTCTTCCTTAAATATGCACCGTTCTATGGATCGTGTTTCGAGACATCACGTGATGATCGGGTGTACTCGACTCTGCGCTTTCATACAAACAAGTGTAAGATAGTTTTACACATGCGAGTACTAAGGTTCTTACTTGGCGAGCCTAGCATGTACAGACATGGCCTCGGAACACGGACCAAAAGGTTAAGCATGAGTCATATAGTTAATGTGATGCCCATATTGATGCTCGCCTTTGAAGCTACACCGACTCACGTGATGATCGGACTTGGTGTAGTGGATTTGGTTCATGTAATCACCAAAGAAAGGCACGAGGGATGTCATTTTTGAGTGGGAGTTCATTTCTAATTTGGATTAGTCGAACTCAATTTGTCATAAACTAAATCGAAGTGAATTTGCATAATTTGTTGTAGTCATTAGCGTCTGTTCACTACCTTATGCTTAGTTTTAAATGAGATAATAGAACTATAGAATTCTGGATATTTACTTTACGAACTGGTATCGTATTGTTTTGAATGTCAATTTAAAGTTTAGAAGTCCTATTGCAAACTTTCAACAAACTCTATTTACTCCATGAAGTTTAATAAGTAGTATTAAATCAAGAGTAAGAATTCCAATGTTAGTATCTAAAGTATCATGTTTGCCTCCATGATTATTGATATTCAAAAGTTGTTTTAATATCAAGATTATATAGGAGCTGAAAATTGTTTCAGAAACCATCATGTGTGAAAGATATTGTGATATCTGAAACAATGTTTTTGGTTGCATTATGATAGAGTATAATTTAGCAAAATACATGTTCTCATATTGTATGAGAATTTGTGAAGGATGGAGATGCTAAGCATCCGGATCTCCCAAAAAGGTTTTGGGAACTAACATTATACTCGCGATTCTTCCTTACAGGCTATAGTAGTTGATCATGAAAGTTGTCATGATAAGGATGAATAGAAGATGTAAGTAAAATGTTCACTACACTAATAGATTACTAAAGAATGGATTTTTGAAATAACACCAAAAATTTGATGATGGTGATCCACTTCAAAGTGCAAGTTCAAAGGTATTAGTATTTGACTATATACACTTTGTACTATGTGTCATGTGAATGACACCACTATTGATGTTGATAGATTCTTTTAAAAGAAAAGGAATTGTTGCAAGAGAATCTATAAAATATTTGGCAGAAAAGAATAGGTTGGAGATGTCCAACTTAGGTATATAGAAGATATACATGTTATGGCTATATTCATTGCTTGTTAAACAATGTGGTTCTAAGGTATTGGATACTGAATTGGTTGGTGTGAAGTGTGATACGTCCATTTTGCATCACTATTCTATGTCTTAATTCACTATTATTCATTGATATATTTCATATTGAGAGGTGATACTTATGTTATTTCATCTGTTTTTGCATGGTTGATGACTTTTGGAGCATGGACCGCTGCAGTCAAGATTCTGATGGAAAATGTGCTGTTTGGAGGCAAAATTCGCGAAGATGAGAAAATCCGGGAAAATATAGGGAAAATCCTATTTTTCCAGAATACTAAGGAAGCCAGAAGACGGAGTGGAGATGGGCCACAGGGGGCCCACACCACCCCATGGCGCGGGCATCCCTAGGTCACGCCAGGAGGTGGTGTGGCCACCCTGGCCCACTCTAGCCTCTCTCCTCTGGCGTATATCATCCTCCCGAAGCCCTAAGACTTGGGGAGTGACCACAGAAAGATTCCGCCGCCTCTGCGGGGCGGAAAACACCGAGAGAGAAAGATCTCTCCGGCAGACAGATTTCTACCGTGGGAATTCCTTCCCGGAGAGGGGAGATCGTCGCCATCAACACCACCATCAAGCTGGACTTCATCGGGATCATCATCATCATCATCACCACCATCATTATCACCATCAGCACCCTCATCACCATCTCCATATTGCTGTAACAATTGCGTTGAATCTTGCATTAGTTCATATGGGAAACTTTCCCGGTGTTGATTACTCTTTGTAGTTGATGCTATTGAGTGAACCATTGAATTATTGTTTATGTTCAGATTGTTATACATCATTATTCCATCTCTGATCATGATCCATATGATGTCTTGTGAGTAGTTCGTTTTGTTCTTGAGGACATGGGAGAAGTCTTGTTGTTAGTAGTAGAGTTGTGTTGACAAAGATTCAATAGTTTGATATTTAAGTTGTGGTCTACTTCTTCTAGTGGTGTCATGTGAACGTCGACTACATGACAATTCACCTATATGGGCCTAGGGGAATGCATTGTGTATTTGGCTACTAATCGTAGGGGTTGCCGGAGTGACAGAAACCTGAACCCCCATTAGGAAACCATTGCACAAGGGACGTAAGGGTCTTAGAGTTTAAAGCTCTGGTTAGGTTTCTACCTTAATTACTTTCTTGTACTTATGGATGTTTGCATGGGGTATAATCTCAAGTATGTATTAGTCTTGGATGGGGTGGTACATTAGCACAGGTTCACCCATACAACACTTAGCAAGCTAAAGAAGATTAATCAACTATATGAAGCGAAAGCACTTGACAGTCTTCCCATGTGTCCTCGAGAACGTTTGGTCATCTTAAGTAATACAACCAGCTTGTCCTTTGCTGCATAAAGGATTGGGCCACTTGCTGCATTTATTCCTACTGTCTTTTATTTACTCGTACTTAGTTTACTTGCTTTATCGAAAACCCCTAAAAATCCGTTTGCTAAGTATTTGCAGAGAATTCCTGATCCATACCACTAGCCAGCACCTTCTGCTCCTCGTTGGGTTCGACACTCTTACTTATCGAAAATACTGCGATACACCCCCTATACTTGTGGGTCATCAAGACTATTTTCTGGCGCCGTTGTCGGGGAGTGAAGCGCTATTGGAGAGTGGAACTAGTAAAGGAAACTTCTACTGTGAGTATTTGTTTACTTCTGTTAGTTGCTTTATTTTCATTATGGATAATTCGCTGAGTTTCTTATTTGGTAATGCTACTACCACTGCTAAGGTAGTAGATAAACCACCACCTGCTGAGAATGATGTTTTCAAAATACCTACAAGAATTATTGATCGTGTTATGGATAACTACTATGTTGGGGATGGAACTGTCCATCCCAGTGATCATTTACTCTTTACACATGAATTATGCGGGTTATTCAAGTGTGCAGGTATTACTACAGATCAAGTTAAGAAGAATTTATTCTCATTATCACTGAAAGGAAGAACTGAGGACTGGTATAAGCTGCTGAAGAATGGTCAAGCTCTGGAATGGGAGGAAATAGTGCCTCTCTTTTATTCAAAATTTTATCCTCCTAGTGAGATTCATAAAGATCGGAATCAAATATACAACTTTTGGCCTCTTGATGGAGAGAGTACAGCTCAAGATTGGCGGAGATTGAAGTTACTAATGCTCAAATGTCCCATTCATGAGCTCCCCAACAATATTATTATCAATAACTTTTATGCAAGGCTCCCTCTACATGATAAAGATTTATTGGATGCTTCTTGTGCTGGATCATTCACTCGCATGGAAGAAGAAGCTAAATGGGACCTTCTAGACCGTATTCAAGACAATTCTGAAGCTTGGGAGAATGACAAAGGTAGAAAGTCAGGTATAAATTATGATTATGAATGCATTGAATCTTTTATGGGAACTGATGACTTTCAAAATATTAGTAATATTTATGGTCTTGATTTGCAAGTTATTACGAATTGCTTTAGAGCTT
Organism: Avena insularis; assembly: GCA_023614405.1. Classification (NCBI taxonomy): domain Eukaryota; kingdom Viridiplantae; phylum Streptophyta; class Magnoliopsida; order Poales; family Poaceae; genus Avena; species Avena insularis. The sequence goes on from CM042690.1 coordinate 280,104,274, forward strand.
TTGCTTCCTATATCGAAATTCCAGAAAGGGGATGGAACAAATACCATGCACCTTACAAAGATATTGTTGACTATGCTCCTATTGGAAGTGCTGAGTATTGCATTATTGACCCCATCTTACCCAAACCTTATATCTAGAAGATTCCCTTCCCCAAAAAGGTAAAGGACCATCCTATGATAACTAATGTGATCACCAAAAGTAAAAAAGAACTGCAAAACCTGATGACCAAATAAACATTGAACCTATGGTAGCAATTGTGAAAGACCCTGTCACTAAAAGCGTAGAAGATGGGCACATAGTCTTTTGTGAGGATGCTTCTAATATTGTTTCACATCCCAATAGAACTAAAAAGGCTCGTGTTCCTGTGCTTTCTATTAGAATAAGTGATCATTGCTATGATGGTTCTTGTGATAGCTATATTGTTAAGTTAATGCATGATACTGAAAGCTACTACGAGAGAGGGAAAAGTTTTCTTATTTATCTCAATAATATCAAGTTTCCTCGTTTTATGCTGAAAGTTTTTATGTTGCACTTGTTTTGCCTTCTTATGCAAGAAGCCTCTAGTTTCAATAACTTGTTTGTTTACAAAATTCGCTTGCATAGGAAGTGGATTAGACTTAAATGTGTGTGTGTTTTTGCTTCTTAATGCTCTCTTCCACTTCAATTCATATTCCTGAGTGAGCATCTTCAAAATTATCATGCCCATCTTAATGGCTATAAAGAAAGAGCTTTATGGGAGACAACCCAATTTGTTTTTGCTTTTAGTTTGTTTTTGTTTCTTTGAGTCTTGGAAGTTATTACTTCGGTAATAACCGCTCCTTATCCGTTTTGTTTGGTTTTTGTGTCAAGATCAACCTCTAATGAGAGAGAAGTAAGATTTGGGGAAGTTGCTGTCCCGAAACAGATTTTTGTGCCTCACCGTAAAAATTCGTGAGAGATCTCTGTATGTCGGATTGAGCTGTAATTTTTTGTGCTTCTGCCCCAGGTTGTTATTTAACTTCCGTTAGTTTTGCACTTTTTGAGTTGAGCAACAAAAGATTTTCGAAAAAATTGATCTTTACCTGCTGGTCTGTTTTGACAGATTTAGCCACTCCTGCATTTGCTTCTTTATTCGATCTCATTTTTGAATTCTTTTTGGGTTTTCGAAAGGAGTTGCTTCAGTAGCTTATGTTTTGATGGTTTTCAGTTGAAGTTGAACTTAAAAGGTTTTATCACTTCACTTATACTAATGTTGCTAATGAGAACTGTGTGAAGTTTTGTGTGAAAGAAATTTCCAGGTAGTGGAGATAATGGTGTAATAAGGAAGAGAAAGGTTTTATGACTCAAGTAATAAGTGTATGAAGATAAAGATATTGATGTTATTCAAGTGGTGACTCCGAGAGAATCTACTAGATACCAAATTCAGAGACCTACATAGTCTGTTTTCAAATAGGTAACAGTTCTGGTAAGAAAGGTTCCGCGAAAATACTATCCAACTATATTTTTGCAGTTTTCAGTCAATAAGGAAAGTTACGAAGCGAAAAAGGGACAGAACCGAAGCCAGGGTGGCCCACACCACCCTGTGGCGCGGGCCCACCCCTGGCCGCGCTACCAGGTGGTGAGTCCACCCCGGACTCCGCCTTCGACTCGTTTTCTCCCAGTACCTTCCTTTTGATATGAAACTTCGTAATATATAACCCCCCGGATCCCCCGAGGTCCGTATATCATGTTTTCGTCGTGTTTTTGTTTTGATCTGTTTCTGCCAGTAAAATCTCAGATTTGTAGCCTCAATGTCTTCCACTGGATCAGTTAAGGGAGGTTCCTTGGAAGATATCATTAACCCATACATGAGAGAATTGAAGATTCATCCCAAGGAGTTATTGCTCGAAGGTGGGGAGGTTCGGATTAAAGAGGTTCAAGTCCCTAAAGGTGAAGGAAGTCTGGAGGACAGGATGTAAGCATTGGAACAAGAAGTCTTTAGGTACAAGAAGATGGTGGAGCGCGAAGTGGATATCATCCATAAGATTTGTTCCGAACTCATCACCGAGCACGAAAAGGAGACTTCTGAACTCAAAAATGAAGTCCTCTCACTCCGCCAAACAACCAACGAACTGCAAGCACCGTTCTATGATGTTCAAAAATCAAAATTGTGAGTATGAGGCTAGATTTAAACTCATAAGTGCTACTGCAAGTTTCAGGATGTTGGAAACCACGATGTCCTTTGTTGATGGGAAGCCTTTACCTTGGAAGAAGGACGAAGATGAGAGGATACCACCACCACCAAAGGAGTAATTCATCATCAGCTTTGGCATCCCCTTGGTTTGTTCCAAGCTTGGGGGAGTGCCGCGGTATCATATCGCTATCTTCTATCTTTTTACCTTATTAGTAGAGTCATATCATGAATAGAGGAGTTATTATGTAGGATGGTTTGCATTATGGAAGTGTCCCCTCCCTCGTTAGATATATATCCCTTGGTGTGAGTTGCCGTTATGGAATATTAATGAGAAGTTCTATCATTTACTCTTTTGCGTAGCTTATATTAGTTTTCAATTCGTGGTTATATGATTGATCTTGTTGTTAGTATTGGTATCACTTTGGGATCATTGAGTTAATTTAGTTGGTTTTGGCAAACCTGGCTCGGTCAGTAGCAACACTATTTTTGAGAGTTGAATGAAAAAGATTGAAGTACTCTAAAGAAAAATAATTTCATCATCTTTCTTTCTTGATTTGCTCATAAGTCTAGTATTCTCTAGTTAAGATCTTTTGTGCTTCCAAGGAAGAGTGCATGTTTGTTTTTATCACTTGTATGTTTGTTTGTTTCCTTCAACTCTTATACTTGCTACCCAGCCTTGCTAGCCAAAAACCTGTACGGAGAGGGTATTCTTCTCATGCATCCACCTCCTTTAAACCAAAACCTTTGCCATTTGTGTCCACCATACCTACCTATTAGCATTATTGCTATTCCAAGTAAATTCTTGTTTTATCTACCTCCCAAATTAAACTTGTTATGTGAAAATTAGTGATTAAAGGTCTCACAAACTTGATGGCACACTTTACTTTCTTGCATTTAATAAAGTTGAACCATTGGGTCCTTCTTTGTTGCGTATATGCTTGCGCTTTATGAGTTGAAGTTAGCCGAACATGTATCATGGGGACCGCTTTCAACACTTCATTTGGTACTTTGTACCTAGTTGATATCATGTTCTTTTGCTTATGGATCCCAGCGGTGTGAAATAAAAGTGGAACTTGTAAGATCATGGAGTTTATATGTGTGTTAGAGAAACGCCTGGGCCGCTAGACTAAGCCATGCCTAATCATGGTGGAAACTTGTAGCATAACTATAGTGAGCATTCTATGAAGCATCCTCAATAAAAACCTATGCAAATAGCAAATAAAAAGATCGCTGAGATGCTCACTGTCTGCTTGCTTGTCATTTTGATTATGGGATAGCTCCTGTGTCAAGTGCAAGGGGTACCCCATTGGCGGTTCTCAATGATACGCATGTATTTACAATGACAAGAGCTTGCTCGTGACTGAAGTTGAGTAGCATGAGGATCGGTATTTGAAGGAAATATGCCCTGAGAGGCAATAATAAAGTTGTTATTATATATTCCTTATATATGATAGATGTTTATTTTACATGCTAGAATTGTATTGATTCGGAAACATCAATATATGTGTGTTTAATAAACAAAAAAGGGTTCCTAGTCATGCCTCTCTTATAGACTAGCTTGTTGATTAACAGGATGATCAAGGTTTCCTGATCATGGACACTGGATGTTCTTAATAACAAGGTCACACCATTGGTGGAATGATGTGATGAACATTCATCCGAAGTATAGCATTACGATCAAGTCATTATGTTTATATTGCTATAACATCATGCGAAGTAATCTTTATCCTTAGACCATGAGATCATGTTAATTGCTAACACCGGAAGAGTATCTTGCTAACATCAAACGTCACACCGTAACAGGGTGACTATAAAGATGGGTTCAGTACTACGAAGGTGTTATGTTGAGGCTCATGGATCAAGAGTGGAATTTGTCAATCCAGATGACGGATAGATATACTCTGGGCCCTCTCGGTGATATCACATTAGGATAGCTTGCAAGCAAGTGATGTGATCACTAGAATGTTATATCACGGGAACGAGAAAAGAGTGCATGTCGATAACAAGATCAAACTAGGTATGGAGGTACCGATGATCGAATCTCGGACATGTAATATATCGAGAGACAAAGGGATTTAGTTACAAGCATTAAAGGTTCTCACGATCACAGGAGTCATCGTTGAATGTGTAGGAGTGAGTACGGATCTCCAGGTCCTGCTGCTGATTATTGATCGGAGAGGGGTCTCGATCATGTCTGCATTATTCGTGAACCGTAGGGTGGCACACTTAAGAGTTACCGGACACCATTTTGGAGCACATATGTTTCAGACGAAAGAATTGCAAAGTGCAAGAATTGTTTCAATAGAAACCGGAAATTGTTTCGGGTGAAATTGCAGAAGGTGGTTCTGCATGTGATGCGGAAAGTGTACGACTACATCAACCAGGAGTTCTTACTCGTTAACAAAGCTTCTTGTCTACGAGGGTAAGTTCTCGTTGGATGTATGTCCACCCATTGCTTTGTACCTAGTAGATAGATCTTGGCGTGTAGTTCACACCGTAGGAAAATTTTTGTTTTCTATGTCATGACCCAACAAAGGGTATCGTGAGCTGATCTATGCGTAGGTGCTTAGCACGGGTAGTACACATATGGTTGATATGTGGGCGATGATGATCATGTTATTGCATGTTCTATGTATTTTGGATATTGGTGGCATAGTGGGATGAAGCGGCCCGGACCAACCTTACATGTCACCGTACATGAGACCGGTTCCACGACTGACATGCAACTTGTTTTGCATAAGTGGCTGGCGGGTGTCTGTCTCTCCTACTATAGTCAATATCTGATTTACAACGAGTTGCTAATAACTTAGTTATCCTCGTTGTGGTTCATGTTCGTAGGTAAGAACGGTTCTATCTCCGAAAGCCTTAGCCACGTAAAACTTGCAATTGATAAATTAGAGGCGTCTAGTTTAGATCGTTGCTGGGCTAGTGTGTTGATATGGTATTGTTGTAAGTAGATGTATGGTGGATACTCTTACAACACACTCAACGTGTAATTTCCATAGACCTTGGCCTTACACACAAAGGAATGATAGAGATCAGACCACGATGCAAGTGATAGAGATCAAATGCATGGACCATATCATCTCATTTTACACATTAGATGTTAGCATCTTATACTGCTAGTTTGGCGTGTTTGATAGCATTATAAGATGATCCCTCTTTTAGATATCAAGATAAAAATGTGTTCTTCCTTGAGTATGCACCGTTCTATGGATCGTGTTTCGAGACATCACGTGATGATCGGGTGTACTCGAATCTACGCTTTCATAGGAACGGGTGTAAGACAGTTTTACACGCGCGAATACTAAGGTTCTTACTTGGCGAGCCTAGCATGTACATACATGGTCTCGAAACACAGACCGAAAGGTTAAGCATGAGTCATATGGTTGATATGATGCCCATACAGATGATCGCCTTTGAAGCTATATCAACTCACGTGATGATCGGACTTGCTATAGTGGATTTGGTTCATGTAATCACCAAAAGGACACGAGGGATGTCGTTTTTGAGTGGGAGTTCATTAGTAATTTGGATTAGTTGAACTCAATCTATCATAAACTTAGTGTAAATAAAATTTTCAAATTTTGTTGTAGATGGCACCACCTGCTTTTAATTTCAATGTGTTCATGGAGAAAGAGAAACTTGCTGCGAATGGTAGCAACTTCACCAACTGGGCTATGAAATGGAGGATTCTCCTCACTGCTGCACAAAAGCAATATGTGCTAGATGCGCCGCTAGGCCCCGTACCAGCTCCTGATGCCCCTGACGAGGAAAAGAATGTCTATGTGACTCGTCAGGAGGACCACAACTTAGTTCATTGCGGCATACTGTATGGGCTAGAGCCAGAACTTCGAAAGCATTTTGAAAATGGCAATGCCTTTGATACCATGGGAGAATTCAAAATAATTTTCGATATCCACGCTGCCGTAGAGAGTTATAATGCTACAGAAAAGTTCTTTAGCTGCATGATGGAGGAAAACAGCTCCGTTAGTGAGCACGTAATCAAAATGTCTGGGTACGCCGATAAACTTGTGTCCTTGGGAATAACGATTCCCATTGACTTAGGCATACATCGTGTTCTCCAATCTCTTCCACCTAGCTACAAGAGCTTCGTGATGAACTATAATATGCAGGGCATGAAGAAGTCTCTTCCCGAGCTTCTGTCAATGCTTAAGACTGCAGAAGTGGAGATTAGAAAAGAACATCAAGTGTTGATGATCAATAGGACCACCGGTTTCAAGAAGGACAAGAAAGTCAAGCACAAGGGAAAGAAGGGTGGCAAGTCTATTGTCACGCCTGAAAAGAAACCCCGGGCTGGCCCTAAGTCTGACACCGAGTGCTACTATTGGAAGGGGACTAGCCATTGGAAGCGCAACTACCCCAAGTATTTGGCGGACAAGAAGTCCAGCAAGGCAAACAAAGGTATATGTGATATACATGTTATTGATGTGTACTTGACTAGTACTCGCAGTAGCACCTGGGTATTTGATACCGGATCGGTTGCTAATATATGTAACTCGGTTCAGGGGCTACGGAACAAGTGAGAACTAGCAAGGGATGAGGTCAGGATGCGGGTCGGCAATGGATCAAGAGTTCATGTGATCGCCATCGGGACGCTACCTCTCCATTTTCCATCAAGATTAGTTATAAACCTAAATAATTGTTATTTCGTGCCTGCACTGAGCATGAACATTGTATCTGGATCGTGTTTGATGCAAAGTGGTCATTCCTTTAAATATGAAAACAATGGTTGTTCGATTTATAAGAATTTTATCTTTTATGGTCATGCACCTATGTTGAATGGTTTATTTCTATTGGATCTCGATAGTAATATTACGCACATTCATAATGTTAATGCTAAAAAGATTAAACTTGATGATGATATCTCTACATATATGTGGCACTGCCGTCTAGGTCATATTGGCGTTAGACGCATGAAGAAACTCCATTCTGATGGACTTTTGGAATCACTTGATTTTGAATCATTTGATACATGTGAGCCATGCCTTATGGGCAAGATGACTAGAACGCCGCTTTACGTTCAATGGAACAGCGATGATCTATTGGAAATCATACATACTGATGTGTGTGGACCAATGAGTGTGTAATGCCGAGGTGGATATCGTTATTTTGTTACTTTCACGGATGATTTGAGTAGATATGGGTATATCTATTTGATGAAACACAAGTCTGAAACTTTTGAAAAGTTCAAGGAATTTCAGAATGAAGTGGAAAATCATCATAATAGAAAGATCAAGTTTCTACGGTCTGACCGTGGAGGAGAGTATCTAAGTTACGAGTTTAGCACACACATGAAAGAGTGTGGAATAGTTTCACAACTCACGCCTGCCGGAACACCACAACGTAATGGTGTGTTGGAACGTCGTAATCGTACCTTATTGGATATGGTTCGATCTATGATGTATCTGACTGACATACCTCTGTCATTTTGGGGTTATGCACTGGAAACAACTGCATTCACTTTAAATCGGGCACCATATAAATCCGTTGAAACAACACCGTATGAATTATGGTTTGGAAACAAACCTAAGCTATCATTTCTTAAGGTTTGGGGATGCGATGTTTATGTGCAGAAACTTCAACCGGATAAACTCGAACCCAGAGCGGAAAAATGCGTCTTCATAGGATACCCTAAGGTAACAATTGGGTATACCTTCTATCACAGATCCGAGGGCAAGGTTTTTGTTGCCAAGAATGGATCCTTTCTTGAGAAGGAGTTTCTCACGAAAGGTGTGAGTAGTCGGAAGGTAGAACTCGAAGAGGTTATTGAACCTTCTCTTCATGGAATGGCAAGTGACGCAGCACCGGAAGTTGTTTCGGAGTTGACTTCACCTGATGAAGAGAGAGATAATGATAATGATCATGAAACTCCGAAAGAGGACATTACCTAACCTCGCAGGTCAAGCAGGACACGTGCAACTCCTGAACTGTACGGCAATCCTGTTGTGAATTTCATGGTTGATGAAATGGATGACCCTGCAACGTATGAAGAAGCGATGATGAGCACGGATTCCAACAAATGGCTAGAAGCCATGAAATCCGAGATGGAATCCATGTACGAGAACCAAGTTTGGAACTTGGTGGACTTACCTCACGACCGAAAGGCCGTTGAGAATAAATGGATTTTCAAAAGGAAAACTGATGCTGATGGTAATGTGACCATCTATAAGGCTCGACTTGTCGCAAAGGGGTTTCGAAAAATTCAAGGAGTTGACTACGATGAGACATTCTCTCCCATAGCGATGCTTAAATCGGTTAGGATTATGTTAGCAATTGCTGCATATTTTGATTATGAAATATGGCAGATGGATGTCAAAACTGCATTCCTCAATGGTAAGATTGAAGAAGAGTTGTATATGATACAACCTAAGGGTTTTGTCGATCCTAAGGATGCTAATAAGGTGTGCAAACTTTAGCGATCCATCTATGGACTGAAGCAAGCATCACGAAGTTGGAATCTCCGCTTTGATGAGGTGATCAAAGAGTTTGGATTTGTCCAAACTTATGGAGAGGCTTGTATTTACAAGAAAGTGAGTGGGAGCAATGTGGCATTTCTGATATTATATGTGGATGACATATTATTGATTGGAAATGATATAGATATTTTAAACAGTGTTAAAAGTTATCTAAACAGAAAATTTTCGATGAAAGACCTTGGTGAAGCGTCATATATATTAGGCATTAAAATCTATAGAGATAGATCATGGCGCCTAATTGGTCTATCGCGGAGTACATACCTTGATAAGGTATTAAAGAAGTTTAATATGGACGAAAGTAAGAAGGGTTTCTTACCTATGTTGCAAGGAAAGACATTGAGTAAGACTCAAAGTTCGGCTACGGCGGAAGAAAGAGAGATGATGGATAAGATCCCCTATGCCTCGGACATAGGCTCTATTATGTATGCCATGCTATGTACAAGACCGGATGTGGCACATGCTATTAGTTTGACTAGTAGGTACCAATCTGATCTAGGTTCGGAACACTGGATAGCGGTAAAGAACATCCTCAAGTACTTGAGAAGAACTAAGGATATGTTTCTCATATACGGAGGTGAAGAAGAGCTAGTCTCTAATTGTTATGTCGATGCTAGCTTTGACACCGATCCGGATGACTCTAAGTCTCAATCCGGATACGTATTTCTCTTGAACGGAGCAGCAGTTAGTTGGAGGAGTTCCAAACAACCTGTGGTGGCTGGATCAACAACGGAGGCGGAATATGTTGCTGCTTCAGAAGCGGCGCAGGAAGCAGTTTGGATGAAAGAGTTCATTACGGAACTGGGTGTGGTTCCCAGTGCGTTGGACCCGATGGTGATCTATTGTGACAACATTGGAGCCATAGCCAACTCAAAGGAACCAAGGTATCACAATAATTCCAAACATATTAAGCGCTGGTTTCACTCCATCCGCGAGCATGTCAAGGATGGAGATATAAAGATTTGTAAAGTACACAAGACCTAAATGTAGCAGATCCGTTGACTAAAGTTCTCCCTAGGGCAAAACATGATCAACACCAGAATTCCATGGGTGTTAGATTTATCACTATGTGAACTAGATTATTGTCTCTAGTGCAAGTGGGAGACTGAAGGAAATATGCCCTGAGAGGCAATAACAAAGTTGTTATTATATATTCCTTATATATGATAGATGTTTATTTTACATGCTAGAAATGTATTGATTCGGAAACATCAATACATGTGTGTTTAATAAACAAAAAAATGGTTCCTAGTCATGCCTCTCTTATAGACTAGCTTGTTGATTAACAGGATGATCAAGGTTTCCTAATCATGGACATTGGATGTTGTTAATAACAAGGTCACACCATTGGTGGAATAATGTGATGAACATTCATCCGAAGTATAGCATTACGATCAAGTCATTTTGTTTATATTGCTATAACATCATACGAAGTAATCTTTATCCTTAGACCATGAGATCATGTTAATTGCTAACACCGAAAGAGTATCTTGATAACATCAAACGTCACACCGTAACAGGGTGACTATAAAGATGGGTTCAGTACTACGAAGGTGTTATGTTGAGGCTCATGGATCAAGAGTGGAATTTGTCAATCCAGATGACGGATAGATATACTCTAGGCCCTCTTGGTGATATCACATTAGGATAGCTTGCAAGCAAGTGATGTGATCACTAGAATGTTATATCACGGGAACAAGAAAAGAGTGCATGTCGGTAACAAGATCAAACTAGGTATGGAGATACCGATGATCGAATCTCAGACATGTAATATATCAAGAGACAAAGGGATTTAGTTACAAGCGTTAAAGGTTCTCACGATCACAGGAGTCATCGTTGAATGTGTAGGAGTGAGTACGGATCTCCAGGTACCGCTGCTGATTATTGATCGGAGAAGGGTCTCGATCATGTCTGCATTATTCGTGAACCGTAGGGTGGCACACTTAAGAGTTACCGGACACCATTTTGGAGCACATATGTTTCAGACGAAAGAATTACAAAGCGCAGGAATTGTTTCAATAGAAACCGGAAATTGTTTCGGGTGAAATTGTAGAAGGTGGTTCTGCATGTGATATTGAAATATTGCAATAGGCTATATGTGAATGTTTTTTAATTAAAGTAATTAACAAAATTCTGAATAAATTTAATAAAAAGAGTTTTATTAAATGAGAGAGCATTAAATTTGGAGAAATTTAATGCATTTAAAGTGGAGACTTTAAAAGGGAATGTGAAGAGGCATTTTAATGTGGAGGGGTTACCACCACATGAATGGGGGAGGTGAGGGGTCACCCCCCATGCGCCGGCCATGGAGAGAGGGGGCACCCCCTCCTATAAAAGGCCACCCATTCCCTCCTTCATCCTCACACCTCCTTGTGAAGGATCTCTCCCCCTCTATAATTATTCCTCCATGGTCTCGGATTAGCGAGATACATGTTCCTTGGCATTTAAATGCGGAAGGAGTTCTTGCTTCCGGATCGCTGGAGCGAGGAGGTGGAGGTTGTCCGGTGGCTTGAACGTGTGTGCGAGTGCGGATGCGCTGCTGAGTTGCGGCGCTCGGACTTCCTCACGATCTTGAGATCGGCAAGTGTATGACTACATCAACCACGAGTTCTTACTCGTTAACAAATCTCATTGTCTATGAGGGTAAGTTCTCGTTGGATGTATGTCCACCCGTTGCTTTGTACCTAGTAGATAGATCTTGGCGTGTAGTTCACACCGTAGGATTTTTTTTGTTTTCTATGCTGCGGACCCAACAGTACTCATAAGTAAGGGGCATGATATTTCAACTTATAACTGGTCAAGCATATCCTCTTAGTTGTGTCACTTTAACCTTAATCACCTATAGATGCCTATGATAGGGGCAATGAGAGCTAAAAGCTAGTAAGTATCATAATTTTTGGGAGCTCTTTATGAGACTTGCAATCCCTGCTTCCCTCTGCGAAGGGCCTTTCTTTTACTTTGTAGTTGAGTCAGTAAACCTACTCCCTTCTATCTCAGCATGTATTTTGAGTTGTTGTGTTCCATTCATCCATGTGATGATTTATTCACTCATGTTTCTTATGTTCCTTGTTTTGCACATTGCTCTTATCTTGATGTTTACTACTTTGAAAGCTATCATTGAAAAACCAGTTATTTGTGAACTCCAGCAAATTATCAACTATTCTTCAACTAAGAGCTAAGTTTGCCATTACCAATTATGATTCACTTTATGTATTTTTATTGTGTTTCATTTACTTATTACAAGTTGAGTTATATAATAGTGAGTTGTCTTCTATTATGATCTATGTATTTGATGAATGTGATGCTTCTTGTCCGTATTCTTTTACATAAACCTGAGGCCATGTTTATTGAGCTCAGTTTCGCTTGGGGACAAGCAAAGTCTAAGCTTGGGGGGAGTTGATACGTCAATTTTGCATCACTATTATATGTCTTAATTCACTATTATTCATTGATATATTTCATATTGAGAGGTGATACTTATGTTATTTCATCTATTTTTGCATGGTTGATGACTTTTGGAGCATGGACCGCTGCAGTTAGGATTCTGATGGAAAATGTGCTGTTTGGAGGCAAAATTCGCGAAGATCAGAAAATCCGGGAAAATATACGGAAAATCCTATTTTGCCAGAAGACTAAGGAAGCCAGAAGACGGAGTGGAGATGGGCCATAGGGGGCCCACACCACCCCATGGCGCGGCCAGCCCTAGGCCACGCCAGGAGGTGGTGTGGCCACCCTAGCCCACTCCAGCCTCTCTCCTCTGGCGTATATCATCCTCCCGAAACACTAAGACTCGGGGAGCGACCACAAAAAATTCCGCCGCCTCTCCGGGGCGGAAAACACCGAGAGAGAAAGATCTCTCCGAGAGACAGATTTTTGCCGGGGGAACTCCTTCCCGAAGAGGGGAGACCGTCGCCATCAACACCACCATCAAGCTGGACTTCATCGGGATCATCATCATCATCACCACCATCATCATCATCAGCACCCTCATCACCATCTCCTTATTGCTATAACAATTGCGTTGAATCTTGCATTAGTTCATAGGGGAAACTTTCCCGCTGTTGATTACTCTTTGTAGTTGATTCTATTGAGTGAACCATGGAATTATTGTTTATGTATAGATTGCTATACATCATTATTCCATCTCTGATCATGATCCATATGATTTCTTGTGAGTAGTTCGTTTTGTTCTTGAGGACATGGGAGAAGTCTTGTTGTTAGTAGTGGAGTTGTGTTGAGAAATATTCAATAGTTTGATATTTAAGTTGTGGTCTACTTCTTCTAGTTGTGTCATGTGAACATCGACTACATGACACTTCACCTATATGGGCCTAGGGGAATGCATTGTGTATTTGGCTACTAATCGTATGGGTTGCTGGAGTGACAGAAACCTGAACCCCCGTTAGGAAACCATTGCATAAGGGACGTAAGGGTCTTAGAGTTTAAAGATGTGGTTAGGTTTGTACCTTAATTACTTTCTTGTACTTACGGATGTTTGCAAGGGGTATAATCACAAGTATGTATTAGTCTTGGATGGGGCGGTACATTAGCACAGGTTCACCCACACAACACTTAGCAAGCTAAAGAAGATTAATCAACTATATGAAGCGAAAGCACTTGACAGTCTTCCCATGTGTCCTCGAGAACGTTTGGTCATCTTAAGTAATACAACCGGCTTATCCTTTGCTGCATAAAGGATTGGGCCACTTGCTGCATTTATTCCTACTGTCTTTTATTTACTCATACTTAGTTTACTTGCTTTATTGAAAACCCCTAAAAATCCATTTGCTAAGTATTTGTAGAGAATTCCTGATCCATACCACTAGCCAGCACCTTCTTCTCCTCGTTGGGTTCGACACTCTTACTTATCGAAAATACTGTGATACACCCCCTATACTTGTGGGTCATCAAAGTGTCATAAAGAACAACGCAATTCATGAACTGCAATGGCCTAAGTAACTAGCAAGATAATAAGTGATGATGTTCATCGAAAACAAATAAAGTGTTATTGTGTTTTTCGTTGTCGTCAAACCTAGCCTTCAATATTTGTTTTAATAATTGTTATTTTGTTCCGGTATTATGAGAATAATGATTGTTCAAATAATTACCGTATTCCATAAAGGATGGATGAACTTTTACAAGTCTAGTTGGAGAAATCACATCCATAAACATTATTGCTAAAAAGTCGTAAGACAAATGATTGGAAGATCTCTTATGAAGTGACATCGTTGTTTAAATTATATTGGAAAGTAAACATGAATAAACTCCATGGTGATGGATTTTTGGAGTCTTTTGATTTTGATCAATTGACGCTGGTGAAACTTTCCTCGAGATAATTGAAACTCCGTTCATAGGCCAAAGAGGAACGGATGACTAACTTATTAGATATTATGCATGTTGATGTATATAGTCCATTATGTGTAGCCATATGCGATGGAGCCTTTTGCTTCATATGCTTTCTCCAGAAATTTAAGTGAATATATCTATATATTTACTTAATAAGGAAGAAGTATGAAACATTTGAAAATTGTTCAAAGACTTTCAAGATGAAGTGAAAAATCATTGTAACAAGAAAATAAAAGAGTTTATGATTTGATCATAAAGGAAGATATTTGAGTTACAGGTTTAGCAAAACACCTAAGATTTCAGGAATTATTCCATGAATTTGCATTTCCCGATAAACCACAGGAGTATGGTATGTTCGAGAGATCAAATCAAACCTTGTTTGACATGGTAAGATCAATGGTGTCATTTATAAAACTGCCATTATGTTTTAAGGATTGAAGCTGTAGAGACTACCGCTTTACACTGAAAAGAGCGCCATCGTGATCCGTTGAAATGACACCATATAAGTTATGGTTTGGGATAAAACCTGAATTGTCTTTTCTTAAATTTTGGGATGCTATGCATAAATAAAATGTTCACAACCAAAGTCAGATAAGCACGTCTTTGTAGGTTATCCCAAAGAATTTTTTGGGAATTCCTCCATAACACCGAGGACAAAAGAGTTTGTCGCTTGGAACGTCAAGTTTCTTGAGAAGGAATTTTTCGTGAAAAGTTAAGTGGGAGGACAATAGAACTTTGAATAAGGTTGTTGAACCTTAGCTATACGTGCTAAGTAGCACAGCGCCGGAAAGTGTCCCGGTGGCGGCCACAATGCTCATGGCTCCCGTCATTACAAAGGTTGTGATCTCGGAGATTAGAGTTCCTATTGAACCGTGTGGGTTAGTAAGAATAAAATAGTGATATGTGATAAACAAGTCGTTGTTGTTTTGACAATGATGAACTGACTGCATGCAAAGAAGCGATGATGGGCCCTGACTCCATAAAATGACTAGAAGTCATAGAATCCGTGATAGTATCCATACACGAGAATCAAGATTCTGAACTTGGAAGACCCTCTAAAAAGGCGTAAAGCCTATCGGTCGTGTTTGGATCTATAAAGAAATAGACATGGATGTTTAACATCTATGAAATAGTCAACATGTTGAAAATAAGTTTACGGCAATGTTCAAGGAGTTGACTATGACAAGATTCGATCTTTCATAGAGATATTTAGTCTTGACGGATTAATGTAGCAACCACTACATATAATTTGGTATATGGTAGTTGAATAAACAAAACAAGGTTCTTCTAATAGAATGGTTACCTAGGACGTGTACATGACACGGTCCAAAGGGTTTTGTTAATTCAAAGGGTGCTAAAAGGACATGCAAACTTCAATAGTTGAAGTAAGCATAGCGGAGTTGGAATCTTCACCATGATGAAACTGTTAAAAGAGTTTAAATTCATTAGAGATGATGAAGATGCTTGCATTTGCAAGAAATTAAGTGGGAACGCTGAGACATATTTCTAATACATTATGTAGAGGACATATTGTTTATTGGAAATGATGTATCTTGTATTGACACAAGTTAAGAATTTCATTAAAATAAGATTTCGATGAAGACTTGGGCAAAACCGGGATATTTGCCATCAATATCTATATGGATAGATTGAGGCGCTAATATGGTTATGCCAGACATACATATATGAGATACTTAAAGGGTTCAATATGTAAACAACAAGAAAGGTTCTTGCTGCATGGAAAGGATTGTATCAGGATTCAAGTGTTTCAACACTTGGTGAGTAAAATCACATGAAGATTTTGATCGATTATACCATGATATGTATATATCCAGAATGTCCTATGCTCTAAATGTTACGGGCACATACCAGAATGATTCATAAGATGATCATTGGACAATAGTAAAGATATTCTTATGAGCTTTGGAAGAACTAAGAATATATCATGTATAATTGACAAATAGTTAAAGGTAGTTCATTGTAAAGTGTTACATTGATACTAGTTTTGTCACAAGATACAAATTAAATTTATCTCAATTTAGACTATGGGTGGCACAATGTAATGGAAAGGATGTTCCATGATCGATTTGGATAAGTTCCAAAGTTGAAACATTGTGACGGATACTACAACAAAAGGCTAAGTATATGACTGCTATACTAGCACCAAAGGAGGGCCTTTGTGTTAAGAAGTTTGCTATCAAACTAGGTGTGGTTCAAAGTGGGCTAATACTATGAAGATAT